>JACBWV010000103.1:51306-97551 GCA_013435795.1 Chlamydomonas sp. ICE-L | reverse complement strand
TCTTCCGTGACTGAGCAAAGTGTGGAATAAAACATGCCTCTTTCAGTGACTGAGCAAGTGTGGAATACAAAGCTCTTTCAGGTGAATGAGGCAAACGTGTGGAATACAACATGCTCTTTCAGGACTGAGGCAAAGTGTGGAATCACAACATGCTCTGTCAGTGACTGAGCAAAGTGTGGAATACAACATGCCTTTCAGTGCTGAGGCAAAGTGTGGACTACAACTGTCCTTCAGTGACTGAGGCAAAGTGTGGAATACAACTGCTCTTTCAGTGACTGAGGCAAAGTGTGGAATACAACATGCTTTTCAGGGACTGAGGCAAAGTGTGGACTCCACTGTCGTCAGTGATGAGGCAAAAGTGTGGAAACAACCTGCTCTATCAGTGGACGGAGGCAAAGTGTGGAATACAAAATGCTCTTTAGCGACCGAGGCAAAGTGGGAATACAAACATGCTCTTTTTTTTTTTTTCCGTGGACTGAGGCAACGTGTGGAATTACAAGCATGCTCTTTCAGTGACTGAGGCAATGTGGAATAACAAACATGCCTTTCAGTGATGAGGCAAAGTGGAATACAACATGCTCTTTCGTGACTGAGGCAAAGTGTGAATACAACAGTCTTCAGTGACTGAGGCAAAGGGGGAATACAAATGCCCTTTCCAGTGACTGAGGCAAGAGGTGGAAACAACATGCCTTTTAAGTTGGGGGGGGGGGGGGGGGAAAAACTGAGGAAAAGTGTGGAATACAACATGCTCTTTCGTGATGAGCAAAGTGTGGAAAACAACTTTCAGTGATCATTGGCTACGTCTTCAGTGCACTGAGCCAAAGTTGTGGAATACAACATGCTCTTTCAGTGACTGAGGCAATAGTGTGGAATACAACATGCTTTTCAGTGGACTGAGGCAAAAGTGTGAATACAACATTGCTCTTTCAGTGACTGAGGCAAAGTGTGGATACAAAACATGCTTTTCAGTGACTGAGGCAAATGTGGAATACAACATGCTCTTTCAGTGGACTGGGCAAAAGTGTGGATAACAACAGCTCTTTCAGGGACTGAGGCAAAGTGGTGGAATACAACATGTCTCAGTATTAGCAAGGTGGACTAAATGTCAGGCTAGGAAGTGTGGAATACAAACATGCTCTTTCAGGACTGAGGCGCAAAGTGTGGAATACAACATGTCTTTCAGTGACTGAGGCAAGTGTGGAATACCAATGCTCTTTCAGTGACTGAGGCAAAGTGGGAATTACAACATGGCTCTTCGTGCTGAGGCAACGTTGTGGATATACAACATGCTCATCAGTGACGGGGCAAAGTGTGGAATACAACATGCTCTTTCAGTGATGGGCCAAAGTGTGGAATACAACATGCTCTTCAGTACTGCAGGCAAAGTGTGGAATACAACATGCTCCTTCAGTAGATTGGGCAAAGTGTGGATATAAAGCTCCTACGGGAAGTGTATACCATCTATTTCAGTGACTGGGCAGAAGTGTGGGTACAAACATGCTCTTTCAGTGACTGAGGCGAAAGTGTGGAATACAAACATGCTACTTTCAGTGACTGAGGCAAGTGTGGCATACACATGCTCTTTCAGTGACTGAGGAAAGTGTGGATACAACTGCTCTTTCAGTGGAACTGAGGCAAAGTGTGAATACAAATGCTCTTTTCAGTGACTGAGGCTAAAGTGTGGACTACAAAAACATGCTCTCTTCAGTGATGAGGCAAAGTGTGGAATACAACATGCTACTTTCAGTGTACTGAGCCAAGGTGGATACAACATGCTCTTTCAGTGACTGAGGCAAAGTGTGGATCCAATGCTTCATGATAGAGATACACATGCTCTTTCAGGACTGAGGCAAAGTGTGGAATACAATGCTCTTTCAGTGACTGAGGCAAAGGTGGAACACAAATGCTCTTTCAGTGACTGAGGCAAAGTGGTGGTACACAAACATGCTCTTTCAGTGGACTGAGCAAAGTGTGAATACAACATGCTCTTTCAGTGACTGAGCAAAGTGTGGAATACAACATGCTCTTTCAGTGACATGAGGCAAAGTGTGGAATAACAACATGCTCTTTCAGTGACTGAGGCAAAGTGTGGAATACAAACATGCTCTTTCAGTGACATGAGGCAAAGTGTGGAATACAACATGCTCTTTCAGTGATGAGGCAAGAGTGTGGAATACAACATGCTCTTTCAGTGCTGAGGCAAAGTGTGGAATACAACATGCTCTTTCAGTGACTGAGGCAAAGTGTGGAATACACATGCTCTTCAGTGACTGAGGCAAAGTGTGGAATACAACATGCTCTTTCAGTGACTGAGGCAAAAGTGTGAATACAACATTGCTCTTTCAGGACTGAGGCAAAGTGTGGAATACAACATGCTCTTTCAGTGGACGAGGCAAGTGTGGAAACAACATGCTCTTCAGTGACTGAGGCAAAGTGGTGAAACCAACATGCTCTTTCAGTGACTGAGGCAAAGTGTTCATTTTCTTTTCCTTTTTTTGAATACAAACTGCTCTTCAGTGACTGAGGCAAAGGTGGAATACAAATGCTTTTCAGTGGACTGAGCAAAGTGTGGAATACAACATGCTCTTTCAGTGACTGAGGCAAAGTGTGGAAACAACATGCTCTTTCAGTGGATGAGGCAAGTGGGAATAAACATGGCTTTTAGTGACTGAGGCAAAGTGTGGAATACAACATGCTCTTTCAGTGACTGAGGCAAAGGTGGAATACAAATGCTCTTTCAGTGACTGAGGCAAAGTGTGGCAATAAACACATGCTCTTCAGTGAATGAGGCAAAAGTGTGGAATACAACATGCTCTTTCAGTGACTGAGCAAAGTGTGGAATACAACATGGCTCTTTACATGGAGGCAAAGTGTGGAATACAACATGCTCTTTCAGTGACTGAGGCAAAGTGTGGAATACAACATGCTCTTCAGTGACTGAGGCACAATGTGGAATTCAACATGCTCATTTCAGTGACTGAGGCAAAGTGTGGAATACAACATGTCTTCAGTGACTGAGGCAAAGTGTGAATACAACAGCTCTTTCGTGACTGAGGGAAAAGGTGGAATACAAATGCTTCTTCAGTGACTGAGGCAAAGTGTGAATACAACATGCTCTTTCAGTCGATGCAGGCAAAGTGTGAATACAACATGCTCTTTCAGTGATGAGGCAAAGTGTGGAATCAACATGCTCTTTCAGTGACTGAGGCAAAGTGTGGAAATACAACATGCTCTTTCAGTGACTGAGGCAAAGTGTGGAAAACATGTCCTCCAGTGACTGAGCAAGTGTGGAATACAACATGCTCTTTCAGTGACTGAGGCAAAGTGTGGAATACACATGCTCTTTCAGTGACTGAGGCCAAATGTGGAATACAACATCTTTCAGTGACATGAGGCAAAGTGTGGAATACAACATGCTCTTTCAGTGACTGAGGCAAAGTGGAAATACAACATGCTCTTTCAGTGACTGAGGCAAAGTGTGGAATACAACATGTCTATTCAGTGACTGAGGCAAAGTGTGGAATACAACATGCTCTTTCAGTGACTGAGGCAAAGTGTGGAATACAACATGCTCTTTCAGTGAGAGGCAAAGTGTGGAATAAACATGCTCTTCAGTGACTGAGGCAAGTGTGGAATACAACATGCTCTTTCAGGACTGAGGCAAAGTGTGGAATACAACATGCTCTTTCAGTGACTGGGGCCAAGTGTGGAATGACAACATGCTTTTCAGTGACTGAGGGCAAAGTGTGGAATACAAACATGCTCTTTCAGGACTGAGGCAAAGTGTGGAATACAACATGCTCTTTCGTGACTGAGGCAAAGTGTGGAATACAACATGCTCTTTCAGTGACTGAGGCAAAGTGTGAATACAACATGCTCTTCAGTGACTGAGGCAAAGTGTGGAATACAACATGCTCTTCAGTGACTGAGGCAAAGTGTGGAATACAACATGCTCTTTCAGTGACTGAGCAAAGTGTGGAATACAACATGCTCTTTCAGTGACTGAGGCAAAGTGTGGAATAAATACAACATGCTCTTTCAGGACTGAGGCAAGTGTGGAATACAACATGCTCTTTCAGTGACTGAGGCAAAAGTTGGAATACAACATGCTCTTTCAGTGACTGAGGCAAACGTGTGGAATACAACATGCTCTTTCAGTGGACTGAGGCAAAGTGTGGAATACAACATGCTCTTTCAGTGACTGAGCAAAGTGTGGAAAAACATGCTCTTTCAGTGACTGAGGCAAGTGGGAATACAACATGCTCTTTCAGTGACTGAGGCAAAGTGTGGAATACAACATGCTCTTCAGTGACTGAGGCAAAGTTGTGGAATACAACATGCTCTTTCAGTGACTGAGGCAAAGTGTGGAATACAACATGCTCTTTCAGTGACTGAGGCAAAAGTGTGGAATACAACATGCTCTTTCAGTGACTGAGGCAAAGTGTGGAATACAAACATGCTCTTTCAGTGACTGAGGACAAAGTGTGGAATACAACATGCTCTTTCAGTGACTGAGGCAAAGTGTGGAATACAACATGCTCTTTCAGTGACTGAGGCAAAGTGTGGAATACAAACAGCTCTTTCAGTGACTGAGGCAAAGTGTGGAATACAACATGCTCTTCAGTGACTGAGGCAAAGTGGAATACAACTGCTTTTCAGTGACTGAGGCAAAGTGTGGAATTACAACATGCTCTTTCAGTGACTGAGGCAAAGTGTGGATACAACATGCTCTTTCAGTGGACTGAGGCAAAGTGTGGAATACAACATGCTCTTCAGTGACTGAGGCAAAGTGTGGAATACAACATGCTCTTTCAGTGACTGAGGCAAAGTGTGGAATACAACATGCTCTTTCAGTGGACTGAGGCAAGTGTGGAATACAACATGCTCTTTCAGGGATCGAGGCAAAGTGTGGAATTTACAACATGCTCTTTCAGTGACTGAGGCAAAGTGTGGAATAAACATGCTTTTCAGTGACTGAGGCAAAGTGGGGAATACAACATGCTCTCAGTGACTGAGGCAAGTGTGGATACACATGCTCTTTCAGTGACTGAGGCAAGTGTGGAATACAACATGCTCTTTCAGTGACTGAGGCAAAGTGTGGAATACAACATGCTCTTTAGTGACTGAGGCAAAGTGTGGAATACACATGCTCTTTCAGTGAGAGGCAAAGTGTGGATACAACATGCTCTTTCAGTGACTGAGGCAAAGTGTGGATACAACATGCTCTTTCAGTGACTGAGCAAAGTGTGGAATACAACATGCTCTTTCAGTGACTGAGGCAAAGTGTGGAATACAACATGCTCTTTCAGTGGACTGAGGCAAAGTGTGGAATACAACATGCTTTTCAGGACTGAGGCAAAGTGTGAATACACATGCTTTAGTGCGAGCAAGTGTGTATACAACATGCTCTTTCAGTGACTGAGGCAAAGTGTGGAATACAACATGCTCTTTCAGTGACTGAGGCAAAGTGTGGAATACAACATGCTCTTTCAGTGACTGAGGCAAAGTGTGGAATACAACATGCTCTTTCAGTGACTGAGGCAAAGGTGGAATACAACATGCTCTTTCAGTGACTGAGGCAAAGTGTGGAATACAACATGCTCTTTCAGGACTGAGGCAAGTGTGGAATACAACTGCTTTCAGTGACTGAGGCAAAGTGTGGAATACAACATGCTCTTTCAGTGACTGAGGCAAAGTGTGGAATACAACATGCTCTTTCAGTGACTGAGGCAAAGTGTGGAATACAACATGCTCTTTCAGTGACTGAGGCAAAGTGTGGAATACAACATGCTCTTTCAGTGACTGAGGCAAAGTGTGGATACAACATGCTCTTCAGTGACTGAGGCAAAGTGTGGAATACAACATGCTTTTCAGTGACTGAGGCAAAGTGTGGAATACAAATGTCTTTCAGTACTGAGGACAAGTGTGGAATACAACATGCTCTTTCAGTGACTGAGGCAAAGTGTGGAATACAACATGCTCTTTCAGTGACTGAGGCAAAGTGTGGAATACAACATGCTCTTCAGTGACTGAGGCAAAGTGGTGGAATACAACATGCTCTTTCAGTGGACTGAGGCAAAGTGGAATACAACATGCTCTTTGTGAGGACTGAGCAAAGTGTGGAATACAACATGCTCTTTCAGTGACTGAGGCAAAGTGTGGAATACAACCTGCTCTTCAGTGACTGAGGCAAAGTGTGGAATACAACTGCTCTTTCAGTGACTGAGGCAAAGTGTGGAATACAACATGCTCTTCAGTGACTGAGGCAAAGTGTGGAATACAACATGCTCTTTCAGTGACTGAGGCAAAGTGTGGAATACAACATGCTCTTCAGTACTGAGGCAAAGTGTGGATAACAACATGCTCTTTCAGTGACTGAGGCAAAGTGTGGAATACAACATGCTCTTTCAAGTGACTGAGGCAAAGTGTGAGAATACAACATGCTCTTTCAGTGACTGAGGCAAAGTGTGGAATACAACATGCTCTTTCAGTGACTGAGGCAAAGTGTGGATACAACATGCCTTTCAGTGACTGAGGCAAAGTGTGGAATCAACATGCTCTTTCAGTGATGAGGCAAAGTGTGGAATACACATGCTCTCTTTCAGTGACTGAGGCAAAGTGTGGAATACAACATGCTCTTTCAGGACTGAGGCAAAGTGTGAATACAACATGCTCTTTCAGTGACTGAGGCAAAGTGTGGAATACAACAGCTCTTTCAGTGACTGAGGCAAAGGTGGAATACAACATGCTCTTTCAGTGACTGAGGCAAAGTGTGGAATACAACATGCTCTTTCAGTGATGAGGCAAAGTGTGGAATACAACATGCTCTTTCAGGACTGAGGCAAAGTGTGGAATACAACATGCTCTTTCAGTGATGAGGCAGTGTGGATACAAACATGCTCTTTAGTGACTGCGGCAAAGTGTGGAATACACAAATGCTCTTTCAGGACTGAGGCAAAGTGGTGAATGACAAATGCTCTTTCAGTGACTGAGGCAAAGTGTGGAATACAACATGCTCTTTCAGTGACGAGCAAAGTGTGGAATACAACAGCTCTTTCAGGACTGAGGCAAAGTGTGGAATACAAACATGCTCTTCAGTGAGAGGCAAGTGTGGAATACAACATGCTCTTTCAGTGACTGAGGCAAAGTGTGAAAAACATGTCTCGGACTGAGGCAAAGTGTGGAATACAACATGCTCTTTCAGTGACTGAGGCAAAGTGGGAATACAACATGCTCTTTCAGTGATGAGGCAAAGTGTGGAATACAACATGCTCTTTCATGACGAGGCAAAGTGTGGAATACACATGTCTTTCAGTGACTGAGGCAAAAGTGGGAATACAACATGCTCTTTCAGTGACTGAGGCAAAGTGTGGACAAACATGCTCTTTCAGTGACTGAGGCAAAGTGTGGAATACAAACATGCTCTTTCAGTGACTGAGGCAAAGTGTGAATACAACATGTCTTTTCAGTGATGAGGCAAAGTGTTGGAATACAACATGCTCTTCAGTGCTGAGGCAAAGTGTGGGAATACAACATGCTCTTCAGTACTGAGGCAAAGTGTGGAATGACAACATGCTCTTCAGTGACTGAGGCAAAGTGTGGAATACAACATGCTCTTTCATGGACGAGGCCAAAGTGTGGAATACAAATGCTCTTCAGTGGGACTGAGGCAAAGTGTGGATACAACATGCTCTTTCAGTGACTGAGGCAAAGTGTGGAATACAACAATGCTCTATTCAGTGACTGAGGGCCAAAGTGTGGAATTACAACATGCTCTTTCAGTGACTGAGGCAAAGTGTGGATACAACCTGCTCTTCAGTGACTGAGGCAAAAGTGTGGAATACAACATGCATCTTTCAGTGACTGAGCAAGTTGTGAATAACAACATGCTTCAGTGACTGAGGCAAAGTGTGGAATACAACATGCTCTTTCATGACTGAGGCAAAGTGTGGAATACAAACATGCTCTTCAGGACTGAGGCAAAGTGCGGGAATACAACATGCTCTTTCAGTGACTGAGCAAAGTGTGGAATACAACATGCTCTTCAGTGACTGAGGCAAAGTGTGGAATACAACTGCTCTTTCAGTGACTGAGGCAAAGTGTGGAATACAAACATGCTCTTCAGTGACTGAGGCAAAGGTGGAATACAACTGCTCTTCAGTGACTGGGCAAGTGTGGAATACACATGCTCTTTCAGTGACTGAGGCAAAGTGTGGAATACAACTGTCTTTCAGTGACTGAGGCAAAAGTGTGTGAATACAACATGCTCTTTCAGTGACTGAGGCAAAGTGTGAATACAACTGCTCTTTCGTGACTGAGGCAAAGTGTGGAATACAACATGCTCTTATAGTGACTGAGGCAAAGTGTGGAATACAACATGCTCTGTTAGTGACTGAGGCAAAGTGTGAATACACATGCTCTTTCAGTGACTGAGGCAAAGTGTGGAATACAACATGCTCTTTCAGTGACTGAGGCAAAGTGTGGAATACAACATGTCTCTTTCAGTGACTGAGGCAAAGTGGGATATACAACATGCTCTTTCAGTGACATGAGGCACAAGTGTGGAATACAAACATGCTCTTCAGTGGACTGAGGCAAAGTGTGGAATAAAACATGCTCTTTCAGTGACTGAGGCAAAGTGTGGAATACAAACATGCTCTTTCAGTGACTGAGGCAAAGTGTGGAATACAACATGCTCTTCAGTGATGAGGCAAAGTGTGGATACAACATGCTCTTTCAGTGACTGAGGCAAGTGTGGAATACACATGCTCTTTCAGTGACTGAGGCAAGTGTGGAATCAACATGCTCTTTCAGTGACTGAGGCAAAGTGTGGAATACAACATGCTCTTTCAGTGACTGAGCAAGTGTGGAATACAACATGCTCTTTCAGTGGAATGAGGCAAAGTGTGGAAATACAACATGCTCTTCAGTGACTGAGGCAAAGTGTGGATACAACATGCTCTTTCGTGACTGAGGCAAAGTGTGGAATACAACATGATTTGTGACTGAGGCAAAGTGGATACAACATGCTCTTTCAGTGACTGAGGCAAAGTGTGGATACAACATGCTCTTTCAGTGACTGAGGCAAAGTGTGGAATACAAACATGCTCTTCAGTGACTGAGGCACAAGTGTGAATCAACATGCTCTTCGTGACGAGGCAAAGGTGGAATACAACATGCTCTTTCAGTGACTGAGGCAAAGTGGGAATACAACATGCTCTTTCAGTGACTGAGGCAAAGTGTGGAATACAACATGCTCTTTCAGTGACTGAGCAAAGTGTGGATACAACATGCTTTTCAGTGACTGAGGCAAAGTGTGGAATACACAATGCTCTTCAGTGACTGAGGCAAAGTGTGGAATACAAACATGCTCTTTCAGTGACTGAGGCAAAGGTGGAATACAACATGCTCTTTCAGTGGACTGAGGCAAAAGTGTGGAATACAACATGCTCTTTCAGTGACTGAGGCAAAGTGTGGAATACAACATGCTTTCAGTGACTGAGGCAAAGTGGGAATACAACATGCTCTTTCAGTGATGAGGCAAAGTGTGGAATACAACATGCTCTTCAGTGACTGAGGCAAAGTGTGAATACAACATGCTCTTTCAGTGACTGAGGCAAAGTGTGGAATACAACAAGCTCTCAGTGATGAGCAAAAGTGTGGAATACAACATGCTCTTTCAGTGACTGAGGCAAAGTGTGGAATACAACATGCTTTTCAGTGACTGAGGCAAAGTGTGGAATACAACATGCTATTTCAGGACTGAGGCCAGTGTGGAATACAATGCTCTTTCAGTGACTGAGCAAAGTGTGGGAATACAACATGCTCTTTCAGTGACTGAGGCAAAGTGTGGAATACAACATGCTTTCAGTGATGAGGCAAAGTGGGATACAACATGCTCTTCAGGACGAGGCAAAGTGTGGAATACAACATGCTCTTTCAGTGACTGAGGCAAAGTGTGGAATACAACATGCTCTTTCAGTGACTGAGGCAAAGTGTGGAATACAACATGCTCTTTCAGTGACTGAGGCAAAGTGTGGAATACAACATGCTCTTTCAGTGACTGAGGCAAAGTGTGGAATACAACATGCTCTTTCAGTGACTGAGGCAAAGTGTGGGACTAAACATGCTCTTTCAGTGACTGAGGCAAAGTGTGGAATACAACATGCTCTTTCAGTGACTGAGGCAAAGTGTGGAATACAACATGCTCTTTCAGTGACTGAGGCAAAGTGTGGAATACAACATGCTCTTTCAGTGACGGAGGCAAAGTGTGGAATACACATGCTTCAGGCTGAGGCAAAGTGTGGAATACAACATGCTCTATCAGTGACTGAGGCAAAGTGTGTAATACAACATGCTCTTTCAGTGACTGAGGCAAAGTGTGGAATACAACATGCTCTTTCAGTGACTGAGGCAAAGTGTGGAATACAACATGCTCTTTCAGTGACTGAGGCAAAGTGTGGAATACAACATGCTCTTTCAGTGACTGAGGCAAAGTGTGGAATACAACATGCTCTTCAGTGATGAGGCCAAGTGTGGAATACACCTGCTCTTTCAGTGACTGAGGCAAAGTGTGGAATACCAACATGCTCTTTCAGTGACTGAGGCAAGTGTGGAATACAACATGCTCTTTCAGTGACTGAGGCAAAGTGTGGAATACAAAAATGGCTTTTCAGTGACTGAGGCAAAGTGTGGATACAACATGCTCTTCGTGACTGAGGCAAAGTGGAATACAACATGCTCTTAGTGACGAGGCAAAGTGGAATACAACAGCTTTTCAGTGATGAGGCAAAGTGTGGAATACAACATGCTCTTCAGTGACTGAGGCAAAGTGCGAATACAACATGCTCTTTCAGTGACTGAGGCAAGTGTGGAATACAACATGCTCTTTCAGTGACTGAGGCAAGTGTGGAATACAACATGCTCTTTCAGTGACTGAGGCAAAGTGTGGAAACAACATGTCTTTCAGTGACTGAGGCAAAGTGTGGAATACAACATGCTTTTTCAGTGACTGAGGCAAAGTGTGGAATACAACATGCTCTTTCAGTGAATGAGGCAAAGTGTGGAATACAACATGCTCTTCAGTGACTGAGGCCAAGTGTGGATACAAATGCTTTCGTGATGAGGCAAGTGGCAATAACATGCTCTCGTGACTGAGCAAAGTGTGGAATACACAGTCTTTAGACTGAGGCAAGTGTGGAATACAACATGCTCTTTCAGTGACTGAGGCAAAGGTGGAATTACAACATGCTCTTTCAGTGGAGTTCTTTTTTTTTTTCTTTTTCGACCTTTTTTTTTTTTTTTTTTAGGCAAAGTGTGGAATACAACATGCTCTTTCAGTGACTGAGGCAAAGTGTGGAATACAACATGCTCTTTCAGTGACTGAGGCAAAGTGTGGAATACAACATGCTCTTTCAGTGACTGAGGCAAAGTGTGGAATACAACATGCTCTTTCAGTGACTGAGGCAAAGTGTGGAATACAACATGCTTCTTCAGTGACTGAGGCAAAGTGTGGAATACAACATGCTCTTTCAGTGAATGAGGCAAAGTGTGAATACAAACATGCTCTTTCAGTGACTGAGGCAAAGTGTGGAAACAACATGCTCTATCAGTGACTGAGGCAAAGTGTGGAATACAACATGCTCTTTCAGTGACTGAGGCAAAGTGGGAATACACATGCTCTTCAGTGACTGAGGCAAAGTGGGATACAACATGCTCTTCAGTGACTGAGGCAAAGTGTGGAATACAAATGCGCTTTCAGTGACTGAGCAAAGGTGGAATACAACATGCTCTTTCAGTGACTGAGGCAAGTGTGGAATACAACATGCTCTCAGTTGACGAGGCAGTGTGAATACAACATGCTTTCAGTGACTGAGGCAAGTGTGGAATAAAACATGCTCGTTCCCAGTGACTGAGGCAAAGTGTGGAATACAACCTGCTCTTTCAGTGACTGAGGCAAAGTGGTATACAACATGCTCTTCAGTGACTGAGGCAAAGTGTGGAATACAACATGCTGTTTCAGTGACTGAGGCAAAGTGTGGAATACAACATGCTCTTTCAGGACTGAGGGCAAGTGTGAATACACACATGCTCTTTCAGTGACTGAGGCAAAGTGTGGATACAACATGCTCTTTCAGTGGACTGAGGCAAAGTGTGGAATACAAACATGCTCTTCAGGACTGAGGCAAAGTGTGGAATACAAATATGCTCTTTCAGTGACTGAGGCAAGTGTGGAATACAACACGCTCTTCAGTGGACTGAGGCAAAGTGTGGAATACAAACATGCTCTTTCAGTGACTGAGGCAAAGTGTGGAATACAACATGCTCTTTCAGTGACTGAGAGCAAAGTGTGGGAATCAACATGCTCTTCAGTGACTGAGGCAAAGTGTGGATACAAAATGCTCTTTCAGTGACTGAGGCAAGTGTGGAATTACAACATGCTCTTTCAGTGACGAGGCAAAGTGTGGAATACAACATGCTTTTCAGTGATGAGCAAAGTGTGGAATACAACATGCTCTTTCAGTGATGAGGCAAAGTGTGGATACAACATGCTCTTTCGTGATGAGGCAAAGTGTGGAATACAACATGCTCTTTCAAGTGACTGAGGCAAATGTGGTGAGGACAAACATGCCTTTCAGTGACTGAGGCAAAGTGTGGAATACAACATGACTGTATTCAGTGACGAGGCAAAGGTGTGGAATACACAATGGCTCTTCCTAGGACTGAGGCAAAGTGTGGAACAACATTCTTTTCAGTGACGGGAAAGGGCAACAAAGCTATCGTGTGGGAATGAAACATGCTCTTTCAGTGATGAGGCGGTGGAAATTTGTGCAGGCAAGTGTGAAACATGATTTTGACTGAGCAAGTGCATAATGCTTTCTGACTTCAATGTGGACATGTTTCTGACGAGCAAAGTGTGGAAATACAACATGCTTTCTTTTTCTACTTGTCAAGTTGATCTCCTGCTCTTTCAGTGATGAGGCAAGTAGTGAAACAACTGCTCTATCAGTGACTGAGGCAAGTGTGGAATACAACATGCTCTTTCAGTGACGAGGCAAATGTGGAATACAACATGCTCTTTCCGTGACTGAGCAAGTGTGAATACAACATGATCTTTCAGTGATGAGGCAAAGTGTGGACTCCAAACTGCTCTTTCAGTGACTGAGCAAAGTGTGGAATAACATTGCTCTTTCAGTGACTGAGGCACAAGTGGGAATACAACATGACTCTTTTGTGACGAGGCAAAGTGGGAAACCAACATGCTCTTTCAGTGACTGGGCAAAGTGTGGAATACCAACTGCTCTTCAGTGACTGAGGCAAATTGGTGGAACAAACATGCTCTTTCAGTGATGAGTGCAATTGTGGAATACAAACATGCTCTTTCAGTGACGGCCAAACGGTGGAATTACAACATCTTCTTCAGTGACTGAGGGCAAAGTGTGGAATACAACATGCTCTTTCAGTGACTTGCGGCAAGTGTGGAATACAAACATGCTCTTCAGTGACTGAGGCAACGGTGTGGAATACAACATGCTCTTTCAGGAACTGAGGCAAGAAGATGTGAATACAACATGCTTTCAGTGACTGAGGGAACGTGTGGAATACAACAGTCTTTCATTGACTGAGGCAAAGTGTGGATAAACTTGCTCTTTCAGTATGAGGCCAAGTGTGCGTACAACATGCTCTTTCTGGACTGCGAAGTGTGGATACAACATGCTCTTTCAGTGATGAGGCAAAGTGGGAATACAACATGCCTTAGTGATGCAAAGTGGAATACTGCCAGGCAGAAAGGTGTGGATACAAACATGCTCTTTCAGTGACTGAGGCAAAGTGTGGAATACAACATGCTCTTTCAGTGGACGAATGAGAACAACATTTCAGTGACTGGCATAATACAACATGCTCTTCAGTGACTGAGGCAAGGTAGGAATACACCATGCTCTTCAGTGACGAGCAAAGTGTGGAAATTTACAAACATTGCTCTTTTCAGTGATGAGGCAAAGTGTGAATACAACATGCTCTTTCAGTGACTGAGCAAAGTGTGGAATCAACACTCTTCAGGATGAGCATAATACGCTCTTTCAGTGACTGAGCAAAGTGTGGAATAACAACATGCTCTTATTTCAGTGACTGAGGCAACAGTGTGGAATACAAACATGCTCTTTAGTGACTGCAGCCAACGTGTGGACATACAACATGCTCTTCAGTGACTGAGGCCCAGTGTGCGAATACAACATGCTCTTTCAGTGATGAGGCAAAGAGTGGAATACAACACTCTTTCAGTTGACTGAGTGCCAAAGTGTGGAATACAACATGCTCTTTCAGTGAATAGGCACAAGTGCTGGATATACACATGCTCTTCAGTGACTGAGGCGCAAAGGTGGAATCAAATTGCCTTTCAGTGACTGAGGCAAAGTGTGGAATACAACATCTCTTTCCGTGACTGAGGCAAAGTGTGGAATACAACATGCTCTTTCAGTGACTGAGGCAAAGTGTGGAATACAACATGCTCTTTAGTGACTGAGGCAAAGTGTGGAATACAAAGCTCTTTCAGTGACTGAGCAAAGGGTGGAATACAATGCTCTTTCATGACTGAGGCCAAAGTGTGGAATACAACATGCTCTTTCGTGGATGAGGCAAAAAAGTTGGAATACCCTGCTCTTTCTCTGACTGAGGAAGTTGTGAATCAACATGCTCTTCTCTTTCAGTGACTGAGGCAAAGTGTGGAATACAACATGCTCTTTCAGTGACTGAGGGCAAAGTGTGGAATACAACATGCTCTTTCAGGTGACTGAGGCAAAGTGTGGTAATACAACATGCTCTTTTCAGGACTGAGGCAAAGTGTGGAATACAACATGCTCTTTCAGTGACTGAGGCAAAGTGTGGAATACAACATGCTCTTTCAGTGACTGAGGCAAAGTGTGGAATACAACATGCTCTTTCAGTGACTGAGGCAAAGTGTGGAATACAAAATGCTCTTTCAGTGACTGAGGCAAAGTGTCCTGAAGCACTTGTAGTCCTCACTGCAAGTGTGAACAGGGGTAGGGTAGGTTTACAGGTCTGTTGTGAACCATACAACATTACAGCCCTGTTGTACGTAAGCATGGACATTGTGTGGTTGCGAGTCTCTTGGACTCACGATATTAGCTCAATTGTTAAGGGAAGTGACCAGCGTGTCTGAGAAGAAACAATCGGCATGCAATTTTGGAGGAAAAAAATGCACTCCTTCTGGGGGGACGTGGAAGCCCACCCAGTGTTAACCATTTGTCCGTTCGTCCGTATACAGGCGAGAAAGCCCGACACGTCAGCAACGGCCTCGTAACTAACTCGCTTCCGTTGCCACCTGTCGCTCCCTCGCGATCACTCTCCGCCATTTTTTAGCGTCGCAGGCGACGCTGCATCGAACTTGTTCTCATGCTTTTTGCTGCAAGTGTGCACTTGGGTAGGGTAGATTAACAGCCATGTTGCACAGAACAAATTACAGCTCTGCGGTGCGCTTTTCTCATGCCCACCTACCTTAACCACCTGAACAACCACCCTAACTTAACCACCAACCTTAACCACCTGAACCACCATCTACCTGAAGCCAAAGTCACAGAGCTTGATATATTGAACAACCTGAACCACCTGAACAACCACCAACCTAAACAACCACCTACTTTTACCACCTAAATAACCAACCACCTGAACCACCTGAACCACCACCTACCTGAAACCAAAGTCACAGAGCTTGATATGAGGCAACGTGTTCTCACTTATCTTCATCACTAGAATGTTGGCGGGCTTAAGATCTGCAGGGGTCAATGGGTGGTCATGGGTAAAGGGGTCAATTATGGTCAAGGGTCAATGGTCATGGGTCAATTATGGTCAAGGGTCAATGGTCATGGGTCAATTATGGTTAAGCTCAGATTATACAGATTGGCACACACTTGTTTTTCTCCATGTCGCTCACAAGTCCCTACTTTCATCACTAGAATGTTGGCTGGCTTAAGGTCTGCAGTGGTCAATGGTCATGGGTCAATGGGTCAATAATGGTCAAGGGTTAATGGTCATGCTCAGATTATAAAGATTGGACCATAATTGTTTTTCTTCATGTTGCTCACAAGACCCCCTTGACTTCGTCAAGCCACAGGCACATTTGGAGCCCAGTAGGGCACCAGGACAAATGTAATCATCATCATTATCATCATCATCATATCTGTTTTGATTCAAGCAGCGCATGGGCTCAGGCCAGATGTGACTCAGGCAAAGGATGGACACACACACCACCACACCGAACCACAACCACTCACCCCCCCCCCCCCCCCCCCCCCCCCCCCCCACTCCTCCCCCTCACCCCAGCCTCGGCGCACCACAGTTTCAAACCACACTACTACCCTCCTCCTTCTCGCCCCCTCCCTCATGAACTCACCCCGGATTTTGCCTAACATAAAGCAGGAAATCAAACAGCTATAATAAGTCCCCCCCCTCCCCCCCCCCATGAACTCACCCCGGATTTTGCCTAACATAAAGCAGAAATCAACAGCTATAATGAGTTCCCCCCCCCCCCCCCCCCCCCCCTCCCCCCCCCCATGAACTCACCCCGGATTTTGCCTAACATAAAGCAGCAAATCAACAGCTATTATGAGTTCCCCCCCCCCCCAACCCCCCCACCATGAAAACTCACCCCGGTTTCACTTAGCCAACTGAAGCAGAGAATATGAAGTCGAAAGGCTCTATCATGAGTTGCCCCCCCCCCCCCCCCACACACACACAACAAACACACACACACACCCTCCAATCCCACACCAAACCACCCCCATGAACTCACCCCGGTTCACTTTGCCCAACTTAAAGCAGAAGTCAACGGCTAGAATGAGTTGCTGAAAGATGAAGCGTGCCTCATGCTCCTTCAACCTCCCCCCTGCAGGGGAAGGGAGATCTTTGTCTTCTTTGATTGGCTCTATTTATTGTTTTTTTGCGTCTTGCACTCGGGCTCTCATGGCTATGTTTTTTTTACGGGTCTTTTTTCCCCGATTTTTCTCCTTGTACAAGCTAGGGCCCTCCACGTACTCTAATATCAAGCCTAGGTAGTTGGGTGTGCGCACGACCTCTAGAAACTCGACAATGTGGGGGTGTCCGAACTTTGACAACTCCCAGTGGTTTATAAGCTCCTGAAAGTGAAGGTATGGGCGGAGGGTGTGTTGGTCGAGGTGGTTGGGCGATCGTGAGTTCAAAAATCAAAAGTTTCAATGTTTCCTAATAAATGAAATTGGTTACACCTTGCCCCTGCGCGTTAAGTTGAGTTCCTGAAAGTGAAGGTTTGGGCGGTGGGTGTGTTGGTCGAGGTGGTTGGGCGATTGTGGGTTAAGAAAGTTTCAATGCTTCCTACAAAATGAAAATGGTTACGCCTTGAAAGTGAAGGTTTGGGGAGAGGGTGTGTTGGTCAAGGTGGTTGGGCGATCGTGGGTTCAAAAAGAGAACAGTTTTTATGTTTCCTAAAAAATGAAAATGGAAACGCCTTGCCACTGGCGAAGAGTGCCGGCAACAGGATCGAGTGGACCGAAGCCAGTTAGTTGCAAGACCGTTGGCTGACGTGCCTGGGGGGGGGGGGGGGGGGGGGGGGGGCGTTGGGACGGTCAAACGACACAGGGTAACCTGGGGCTCCCGCCACCCAGAAGGGGGGGCTCCGCCAAAAATGAAAATGGTTTCGCCTTGTCACTGGGCGTGAAGTTGAAGGAACCCCCCAGTTCGCTTGGACTGGAGAAGGTTGCTGTGTGTTTTGTTTTTGCAGACAGCTGGTACGCCTGAGCTCGTACTACTGTGCAACAGCACAGAAGAAAATTCTCGTAGGCATAGGCACAGGCACAGGCACAGGACCTCCCCAATTCCACCGTAGGCATAGGCATGGGCATAGTGTGGATCAACTAAGATTTTACATAGTGGTACCTTGCTGTCTAAGACTTGATCAAATCAACCTACCGTGCAACAGCACAGAGGAAAATTCTCGGCCGCTTCCAATTTATTTCAAAAGAGTATTCCAGCATGCATGCTCAGCAATGTGAATGTTACTATTGCATAAGCCTTTGCTATATATCTAAGTGGTTGTAAGCGGTTTTCGGCGGTTGTGGGTTGTGTTGTGCGTCGGCTGTGAGTTTTTCTTGTGCGGCGCGTCGCAAATTGAGCGACTGGGTGCGACGCCAGTGCAAAGCTCAGGTGGGAAAGTTTGACAAAAAATGGGCCGCCGGTTGTAAGTGGTTACATGTGGCTCCAAATGGTTGTAAGCGGTTGTAAGTGGGGGGTGGGGGTTGAGTTGTGGCGATTTGTGTGTTTGTCCTTGAGGTTGCATGAAAGACTGCACGCTTATCCTTATCTTGAAAGAGACTGCAAAAGTAACAATCACAAATCGCGCTAGCACTCATTATTTTAAGGGCTACGCGTGGCAGCTTCTAGGTAGCTCCTTCCACCCACCCTTTGGCCAAACCTGAAGCTAGCTCGTGCGTGTGGAATTTGAAAGGACGGGCATTTCAATGCAGCTGTTATCTTTTGGCTTGACTGTTTTTTACGATGACGAGTCGCCACTACGAAATCCGGGGGCTACTCTACTTTTTCTGAAATCAGGCTTCAGCAGCCCAACCAGCTACCCAAAATTGCCTACAGAAATAAAAAACACTGCATGTATCCAAACCAAAAAAACAATGTGTGCTACTTCGTAATGTGATCCAGATGAACACCATACTTAAAGTACATTTAAAATAAATTAATTCAGATACAAAACTTCATTCAGGACGAGCCTCCAAGCGCCTTTTTTTATATGATGTCGTCCAGAATCACAAATCGCGCTAGCACTCATTATTTTAAGGGCTACGCGTGGCAGCTTCTAGGTAGCTCCTTCCACCCACCCTTTGGCCAAACCTGAAGCTAGCTCGTGCGTGTGGAATTTGAAAGGACGGGCATTTCAATGCAGCTGTTATCTTTTGGCTTGACTGAGTTGCTGGCGGATGGAGCTGGGTAGAAGGTAAACGCGTAAGCAGTGTTTTTTACGATGACGAGTCGCCACTACGAAATCCGGGGGCTACTCTACTTTTTTTGAGATCAGGCTTCAGCAGCCCAACCAGCTACCCAAAATTGCCTACAGAAATAAAAAACACTGCATGTATCCAAACCAAAAAACAATGTGTGCTACTTCGTAATGTGATCCAGATGAACACCATACTTAAATTACATTTAAAATAAATTAATTCAGATACAAAACTTCATTCAGGACGAGGCTCCAAGCGCCTTTTTTTATATGATGTCGTCCAGAAGAACATAACGTTTATAGATTTCCATCATCCACAAACCAAGCCGTTTGACTGTGAAAGCCATAATACTAATTTGTTGGATGCATATGGGGTGAAGTGGTTGGAGTGAGTGAGTGAGTGAGTGAGTGAGTGAGGGAGGGATAGAAGGATGGAGGGAGGGAGGGAGGGAGGGAGGTGGGGAGGGAGGGAGGGAGGGTGGGAGGAAGGGAGGGGATTTCCTTTCTTTCTTTTTTTTCTTTCTTTACCCTTTCTTGTCTTTCTTTCTTTTCTTTCTTTCTTTCTTTTTCTCTTTGTCTTCTTTTTTTCTTCATGTCTTTAGGTGTGGCGCCCGTCTTCCCTGCTCCTCAGTCCCCTGATAACACTTTCCTTTGACTGCTTCTATGACTTTCTTGAGACTCACCCGGAGAATGTGATCCAGATGTATATAATATCCAAATTAAATTTAAAATAAATTATTTCAGATACAAAAACTTCATTCAGGATAAGCCTCCAAGCGTCTTTTTGTTGAGGGAGGGAGGGAGGGGAGGGAGGAAGAGAGGGTTACACGATTCGGAGTACGTACATGGTAACATAATACGGAGTACGCACAGATTACACGATACTTTGAATGATGCTATGATCTCACTTAGGCTATTTGCTGCGACTCACCCGGAGAATGTACTTCTGGTGTTTGGCGCACCAGTCTTTCTGGATGTACTTCTGCATGACGTAAACACCATGATGTTGGCTTTCACAGAATGATGTTGGGTGGTGTGGTGTTGGTGTTGGTGTTGGTGTTGGTTTTTATTGATTGGTGCGGGTGTTTTGGGTTTTGTTTTTTTTTTTGTTTTTTTTTTTCTGTTTTTTTCTTTTTGTTTGCTTTTTTTTTTTGTTCTTTTATTTTTTTTTGTGTGTTCTTTTTTTTTTTTTCTTTTTTCTTTTCTTATTTTTTATTATTTTTTTTTTTTTTATTTTACTTTTTTTTTTTTTTTTTTTTGTTTTTTTTTTTTTTTTTTTTTTTTTCCCCTGTGTGTGGTGTCTGTGTGTGGTGTGTGTTTGTGTGGGGGGGGACCAGTGTAGGGGATGGAGAAGGGCGGATGGTGGTGTCTGTGTATGAGTGGTGGTGAGAGTGGTGATGGTGAGTGGTGGTGGGGTGGGGTGGTGGGGGTGGTTGTGTATGTGTGGGTGGGGGGGATGCAACCCTTCACACAACATTGAAATAAGCATCCCAGGAGCTTTCTTTTGGGTCAAACACTTTCCAGCCAGTATAGCAGTTCGTACAACAGTCTGCACAACATTGAAACACGCATCCACGCAGCCTTCTTAATGGTCAAACACCTTCCTGTCAGTACAGCAGTCTGTACAGCAGTTAGTAAAACAGTCAGCACAACATTGAAACAAGCATCGAAGGATCCCTCTCATTGGGCAAACACCTTCCAGTCAGTACAGCACTTGATACAACATCCAACACAACACTCTACACACCAATGAAACACGCATCCACACAGCCATGTTATTGGGCAAACACCTTACGGTCAGTGCAGCACTCCACACAACATTCAACAAAACATACAACACAACACTCCACACAATACGTCACACAACACTCCACACAACATTGAAACACGCATCCATGCAGCCTTCTTATTGTGCTAACACCTTCCAGTCAGTACAGGGTTAAATATATGATTCAGTACAGCCCCTTACCACCGCAACGTCCTGACCATGGACTTGATCGTGAGCTCGCATCACAACCCCTTGCCCGCCTTTGCCTGCAATGTTTGTGAGCACAATTGTAATTTTATATTGAAACAGGATATGATGTTGATGTTGATGACAATGATGAAAAAACATGATTCTTTTCTAATATTAGTACACTATAATATATGTATGATTACGTATCTCATACCTTATCCAACATAATCCATGTTATGCTGATTGGTGGCCGGCCCTAGTGCAAGCAAAAAGGGCCGCTCTCTCAACCGCACGCCTCGTAATAAGGAGTACTATTTAGTTATGTATTCATTTATATTTGCGTGTTAAACAGTCGACATGATGCACCGCAGTCTTTTTGAATTGTAGTGTAGCCCTTTATACATATAATACACTACACTACACTACCTACACCTGTACCTATACTGTAGTGTAGCCCTGTATAAACCCTAAAAGCTGGTTAGACTCTCGCCACTCACCAAGAACCCTAAAACCCTTGGTATTACCGCTCTCCTGCCCATCGCCACTTCACCTCTCAGCTGCCCATCGGTCTCAAAACAATTTCCTCGGACACCCGAGAACCGGTACATGAAAAACAATTAGATTCGCAGTCCAGTTTGTTAACCTCCTTGACATTACTTTCACCACTCACCCATTACCCCGTGTATTTATTGTATTCATTTCTTTATTTACTTTCGCCACTCACCCATTAACCCGTGTATTTATTGCACCATTTATTTATTTAATTTCACCAATCACCTAGCACCCCGTGTATTTATTCGTTTACTTACATTCACCACTCGCTTAGGACCCCACTTATTGTGTTCATGTATTTATTTACATTCACCACTCACCTAGTGTCCGGTTTATTTATTTATTTACTTTAACCACTCACCCATTACCCCGTGTATTTATTTTGTATTCATTTATGTATTTACTTTCACCACTCACCTATTACCCCTTTTGATATATTCATTTATTTATTTACTTTCACCAATCACGCATTACCCATATTATTTGTAATTTATATTCACCACTCACCTACGACCCCGTGTATGTATATACTTTCACCACTCACCTAGAACCCCAACTGGAACCAGTTGCTGAGCTGGCTTACCCCCACCTTTACGATTCTTGGATTTGGGATTCATGATTTAATTTGGGTGTTGGGATGTATTCGCACAGGTCAAATCGTGTTGTTTCACGATCACAGACCTAATTTACAGGAATGTTTCAGGTTTACAGGTCAAATTTACAGGTCCGATTGACAGGTAAAATCGTGTTGTTTCAACCAAACAAAACATGTACAGGAACCATCGTAGGTTCTCAACACATTCCTACATTTCATAGTTTTTCTGTGTGGGGTAGTGGCAGAGGGGGGGGGGGGGGGGGGGGGGGGGGGGGGGGGGGGGGGGTCCTTTAGGAATGTTTTGCACATGCGTGACATACGTTCCACACGTCTGCAACAAGTCCATTTCTCTATCAAATAGTCAGCACGAGCTTCCACCTCTTACATAGACCTCGTTTATTTATTTACTTATTTATTTACTTTCACCAGTCACCTAAGACCCTATTTGTTTGTTTATGTATTTATTTATTTACTTAGACCACTCACATAAGACCCCATTTGTTTATTTATTTATTTATTTATTTAGGTTCACCACTCACCTAAGACCCTGTTAATTTATTTATCTATTTGCTTATTTATTTATCTATTTGCTTATTTATTTATCTATTTGCTTATTTATTTACTTCCACCACTCACCTAAGACCCTGTTTATTTATTTATCTATTTGCTTATTTATTTACTTTCACCACTCACCTAAGATTGAAGTTGATCGGCCCGTAGGCAGCCCTACCTATGCAGCGACACCACAATCCAGTTGGTTGAAAATGCCGTTTTCTTGCTAAACCACCGGTCGAAATTTCACCTGTAATGCATAACGCACTTACCGACCATACCAAACTTTCTCCCAGCTTTACCGGTCAAATCGCGGCACTCACGAGGTAGCTACGTACCAATCCATGTTCCCCTCGCACACCACACCTCGATTCATCGCGTCCCAAATTGTGTGTCTGCCAAAGCTACATGGGTCAAACCTGCGCTGTTCGTTCGCTCCCAGCCACTTACTTCAACACAACAACAAGCCAACAACGGCACACAAGCCCCCGAGCCGACCTCCAGGGGACCCACCAGGGCACCCTACTATTTATGTATTTACTTTCACCACTCACCTAGAACCCCAACTGGGACCAGTCGCTGAGCTGGCTTATCCCCACTCTTGGGAATCTGCACGTTCGATGAAATGAATAAATTAAATTTAAAAATTAAATTAAATTAAATTAAAAAAAGGTTACGCCTTGCATTGCCTTGAAATATAACAATGGCTGCCATTTATAAATTAAATTTGCAAAATTTGTTCCGCCTTGCAACAGGGCTTAGGTTTATGGGAAACTTTTTGTACAATTGCGCTGGGTAAGGCTACCGTGGGTATTTGTTTTCGAAGACCGCTACTGCACCTTAGCTCGGACTATCGTGCGACTAAGATGGAGGAAATTTCTCTACCTCTTTCAAGGCGGCAGGTCGGAAATCATTTGTGCCTACCGAGGGTTCGAACTTCCGACCTATCAGTCTTAAGTGGTACTACTGTGTCAACCTAGTCTGACTACGATACATAAGTAAATATTGTACAACTGCCTTTTTGTAACTTATGCGGTACTACTGTGTCATCCTAGACTGACTTCGATACATGAGTCGATAATGTACAAGTGCCTTTGTGTAACTTATGCGGTACTACTGTGCCATCCTAGACTGACTTAGATACATGAGTAAATAATGTACAACTGCCTTTGTGTAACTTATGCGGTAATACTGTGCCACTTTAGACTGACAACGATACATGAGTCAATAATGTACAAGTGCCTCTGTGTTTACATCAGGCGGCACTACATTGCCATCCTAGTCTGAATTCGGTACATGCGTAAATAATGTACAATTGCCTTTGTGTAACTTAAGTTGTACTACTGTGCCATCCTAGACTGACTTCGGTACATGAGTAAATAAAAAGCAAGCGCCTTCGTGTAACTCTAGAGAGTCACCACAAGGGTTGGGGGAAGGAGATATTAAGGATGTCAAGCTTGGTTCGTTGCTCGCAAGCAAGGGGATGGAAGGGCATGGCATGGACTTGGAATCATAGGGAATGAAAAGATCTGACATGGCATGATATGGCATTACTCATACGATATTATATGACATGATATGATGACATGATAGGATATGTTATGACATGACAGGATATGTTATGACATGATATCATATGATATGGCATGACTTATATGATATTATATGATGACATGACATGACATGGCATGATATGATATGATATGATATGATATGATATGATATGATATGATATGATATGATATGATATGATATGATATGACATGGCATGATACGATACAACACGACAGGATATGATTTGTGATATAGCATAGCATGATCTGATCTTATCTGACATGACATGACATATATGGCATGATATGATATGATATGATATGACATGACATGACATGACATGATAGGATAGGATAGGATAGGACCATGATATGATGTGATGTGATATGATTTGATGTGATATGACATGACATGACATGACATGCCATGACATGACATGGTAAGATACAGGGTACTTCCATTGACCAAATTGGCCAGCGCTTTAGCACAGTTGAAACAAAATGCGCTTTGTAGTGCAAAAAGCGCAAAAAATGCTTGCTGCGCCCACAGGGAGGTGAAAAAACTGCGCGAATCGCGCATTGGGGCTCAAAAAGGCAGCGCGCCAGCGCGCGCTTGGAAGTACCCTGGTATGATATGATATGATATGATATGATATGGCCATGACACGATACGATACAATACGGTATGATATGACCGTGACATAATATGATATGATATGACATGATACACTATGATACATGGCATGCCAAGGTGTGACATGACATGACTGGTGGTTGGCCCCAGTGCAAGCAAGAGGGCTGGCCCCCACAACCTAACACCTTGTAATATGGCGTACTTTTCATGCAAGGCCGATGGGTCTTAGAATGAATGTCCAACACACTCATAATAACACGTCACATCCCACACCACACTACCCCATGTGATGAGAACACTTCATGCAAGGCCGATGGGTCTCACAACTATTGTCCAACACACTCATAATAACACGTCACATCCCACACAACACTGCCCCATGTGATGCGAACACTTCATGCAAGGCCGATGGATCTTTCAATTAATGTCCAACACACTCATAATAACGCGTCACATCCCACACCACACTGCCCGATGTGATGCGAACACTTCATGCAAGGCCGAAGAGTCTCTCAACTATTGTCCAACACACTCATAATAACACGTCACATCCCACACCACACTGCGCCATGCGATGACAACACTTCATGCAAGGCCGATGGGTCTTTCAACGAATGTCCAACACACTCATAACAACACGTCACATCCCACACCACATTGCAGCAAACAAGGTCACTGAGACAAAAAATGTGGCATGGCCCAACCACAACACGGGTGGGTCTTTCAACCAATGGGTGGGTCAACCAACCAACCATTCATGATCAAACAAATCCTCTATCATGATGTTGGCTACATTTTCCTGGTGCCCTATTGGACTTCAATGTGCCCTAGACTTGACTTAACGCATTTTGACACACTAGCAAAACTTTGCCTTGGGTTTATCAAATATTAGAGGTGAGGTAAAATGCAAGCAGCTCGGGCATGGCCTAATTGTGTCCTGTTGACAACGATAATATCCAACCGCTTAATTCCCTCATCTCCGCATGTGGCAGAGCTGGACAGCGCAAGAATGGCGAATTCTGGACTCGCACATTGCACGATGCAATGAGCAATGAGCAATGAGCAATGATTAAGGAGCGAGGTGCAGCATCGTAATGAAGAAACAGGCCACTGCAATCGAGCTCTGTCGACATCTTATGCCCACTGAGCTTGTTTGCCGCACCCTTGGTTGAAACATTCGGCATGGGGCGATGGGATAGGACCGGCAGCGATGATCACAACCTGCTGATGGAATTACCTGAGTCTCCGAAGCTTTCATGTCGACAGACGAAAGCTACGAACGTCCTTCCAGAGTCTATAAGGGCTGCTTCCAACTTTTCATTAGCTCGCAAGAGGAGGAGGAGGAGGACATGAAAATAAGAAACCACGAGGAACTAGAGGATTGGTGCACAACAAGAAGAAATGGAAGGAAAGGCAAGAACGCGCAGAGGCGCTGCTATAGGAATGGATTAGAGGGATTGAATACGAAGTAGGAATGTAGAAATAGAACGTGCAACGTCGTGCGCTAAGGAGCGGGTAGAGAAGCTGGTACCAGCAGTACACGAGCAGTGAAGAAGAAGAAGAACACGTACAGAGAAAACAGGAGAATGAAGATATTTGTTGGATTTTGTCGCGAAAGCGCGAAACGTGAAACGAAACGTGAAAATAAATGCCAATAACAGAGAGAGGGAGAGAACCTTAGAAGGCAGCACGGGCAGGAGGAACAAGACGCTTGGGAGGATGGGGTCGTTGGTAGTTGGTTCCCATGCGTACGACGCTATGACCAAGGAAGGGCATTCCTGGAGAAACGCGGGAGAAGAACGACCAACGCAGTGGATTTTCGGTCGTTTTTACGTTTTGAAAACAGCTCAATTCTTGGAATTGTAGTATTTTATTATTTTATCCCCCAACTCAGCAAAGGGGCACAAGCAAGCAAGCAAGCAAGCAATACAATATTGTACTTGAAGGCAGATTGCTGGTGTCTCTGTTACATACTGGGAATGCAAACCATCTTACAGGTTGGGACCGAACTTCAAAAATAAGAATAAATAATAGTTAGTCACAGTGGCTCTCTTGATGAATAGCCTCAGTAACACCCACACAACACAGCCACTACGTTGTGTCACCCTAAACAATGAAGAATGGTTGATCACAGTGGCTCTCTTGAAGAATAGCCATTGTAATAGACACACACACCGTCACTAGGTTGTGTCACCCTAAATAATTAAGAATAATTAATTGCACACAGTTGCTAGATGAGTACCCATATTTATACCCACATGCAGAACTCACACAGACACTAGGTTGTGTTACCTAGATATCGAAGAAGCATTAATAAGTGCTCGCAGTGTTGATCACCACTTCTGGTTTTTTATTTTGATGTGCTCGGATTCTGAGCCTCGGACTACGTGAAATCACGGAGGAAAGTTCAGCGTCTCTTTCAAGGCGGCATGTCGGAAATCGTAGAAACTAGCTGCGGGGCAAAGAACCACGACCCATAGAAATACCCAACAGACACAACTCACACAGACACTAGGTTGTGTCACCCTAGATACCAAAGAAGAATTTATTGATGACAGTGGCTACATGATTATCACTTATAATGGATTTTACTTTCGCAGACCACTACAGCGCCTGAGCTCGGACCACTCTTTATTTGTTTAGCTACACGTAGCAGCTTCTAGCCAGCTCCCTTTCACCATTCTTGGACCAAACGCAAGATCTGAAAGCTGGCATGATGGGCATTCTAATGCAGATGAAAGAGTGAGGCTTCAACCAACAGCTGGCTATTGGAGCTGGTTGGAAGCTGACATGCATAGCCAAACAAATCAACAGTGGCTCGGACTACCATGTATAATCACAGAGGAAAGTTCTCCGCCCCTTTCAAGGGGGCAGGCTGTAAATCGCAAAAACTAGCAACGGGTTCGAACTGGGTCTTGTCAATCAAAGCTAGAACCACTGTACCAACCCCCGTCCTGGGGGTGGCCAGGAAAGCAGGGGCTGGCCTGCTCATGGCATGCTTGTTGGGGACCTTGGCTACTGCCCCATCCTCGGTTACTTCCTCTCCGGTGAGGCTAGCCTGGGTCAACAGAAACACAGCCGTGGCCGCAAGCCCATATGCGTCCCTTTCCTTAGATGCATTCACTACACCAAGGAAACCCAGGTGAGCTTCGGTTCCACCCCTGTAGGTAGGGAAGCATTTGGTTTGGTTAGTACCTGCCTCCCAGCTCCCATCAACCCAATCAGGCACCTGCCACCCGGCCCAGCTCCCATCCAACCAATCAGGCACCTGCCGCCCCGCCCAGCTCCCATCCAACCAATCAGGCACCTGCCGCCCAGCTTACATCCAACCAATCAGGCACCTGCTGCCCAGCTTCCGTCCAACCAATCAGGCACCTGCCACCCAGCTTCCATTCAACCAATCAGGCACCTGCCGCCCAGCTTCCATTCAACCAATCAGGCACCTGCCGCCCAGCACCCATCCAACCAATCAGGCACCTGCCCAGCTCCAATCCAACCAATCAAGCACCTGCCGCCCCGCCCAGCTCCAATCCAACAAATCAGGCACCTTCCGCCCAGCTCCCATACGACCAATCAGGGACCTGCCGCCCAGCTTCCATAAAACCAATCAGGCACTTGCCGCCCAACTCCCATCCAACCAATCAGACACCTGCAGCCCCGCTCCCATCCAACCAATCTGGCACCTGCCGCCCAGCTTCCATCCAACCAATCAGGCACCTGACGCCCAGCCAAGCTCCCATCCAACCAATCAGGCACCTGCCACCCAGCTACCATCCAACCAATCAGGCACCTGCCGCCCAGCTCCCATCCAACCAATCAGGCACCTGCCGCCCAGCTCCCATCAACCCAATCAGGCACCTGCCACCCGGCCCAGCTCTCATCCAACCAATCAGGCACCTGCCGCCCCGCCCAGCTCCCATCCAACCAATCAGGCACCTGCCGCCCAGCTCCCATCCAACCAATCAGGCACCTGCTGCCCAGCTTCCGTCCAACCAATCAGGCACCCGCAACCCAACTTCCATTCAACCAATCAGGCACCTGCCGCCCAGCTTCCATTCAACCAATCAGGCACCTGCCGCCCAGCACCCATCCAACCAATCAGGCACCTGCCCAGCTCCCATCCAACCAATCAAGCACCTGCCGCCCCGCCCAGCTCCAATCAAACAAATCAGGCACCTTCCGCCCAGCTCCCATCCAACCAATCAGGCACCTTCCGCCCAGCTCCCATCCAACCAATCAGGCACCTGCCGCCCAGCCCAGCTCCCAGAACAGAACAGACAGAAATCTGTGATGATCCAAACTGCCGCTAGGATATTTCTACACAGTTCTTTCACTGTGTGCCTCTCCTGGGTTGGGTTGAGTTCCCGGGTTGGGTTTGGCGATGTTTTGATCAGAGCAAAAAACAATTTCAAAACGCATTTATCATAATGAAATTGATCCATTCAATTTAATTGGGCTCATTCTAATCATAGAATATGAAGCCTTTGCTATTTTCGTCTGTACTCAGCCTTATAGAGTTGTGGAAAGGCCAGCCTTGAGAGGAAATAGGGTGGTAAATGTTGTGGAGATACTACAATAGCGAAGCATGTTAACCGGATATCCGGCCATACATGAAAGATGCTCACAACACAGTTGGCACATATTCAACAATCCCAGGCCAGATCCCGGTTTTATTTCTATATGTGCTTAAGGTTCTTTGGGAAATCGATTTAGTTATGATATTCACATAGGTGGTCTACAGGGGATTCTGCTGCCGCCTCAGAGTTAGTCTAGAGTTGATCTCCCATCTGCATAATGGACGGGAGCGGAATGGTTAGATGTGATGTTGGAGTTCGTGTCTTCTGATCATGGAAGCAAAAGAGGAAGGAGAAGGCGTTAGGAAAGGGCTAGGCATAGAATTGAATGATTGAATGAATGAAGGCCAAGATACAGCCAGAGGCAAGGCGAAGTGGTGGCCCTCCAGTCAGAAACTCAGAAAGGTTTATCAATCTTGCAATCGTGCACCCAAGCGATTGCCTGCAACTGATGCCAGCGCAATCATAAAAAACAAGTAGCAAGCTTCAACATTTTCAGCTGCCCCTGGAAAAGGTTGTTTGTAACAGAAAAATAACTCGTAGTTGAATCCAGTGCATTGTGGTTTAGAGACGAATCGACCTCCACGGAAAAATGGAATTTGATGCTGATGAAAGCGGGGGCAAATACGAACGCATGCAACTGTAATTTCTCGAGCAGCGCAGTTTTTGAGGAGATGTGTGGCTTCAAGGTTGGTGTCGGTTGGTATCGGTTGGTGTCAGTTGGAGTCCTAAATCCGGAGTTGTCCAATGGCTCTACGGGCGGGGGACCAGGGATATGTGTGGCCAAGGCGATGGGAACCCAATCATAAAAAACAAGTAGCAAGCTTCAACATTTTCAGCTGCCCCTGGAAAAGGTTGTTTTCAAACTGAAAAATAACTCGCAGTAGTGCCAGTGCAGTGCGGTTTGGAGACAACCTGCACGAAAATCGAATTTGATGCTTGTTAACAAGATTTCAATATTAGAGTTGTTACACAGTGAAGACTGAAGTAGAAGAAGGAAGCACACGACGAGTGCGCTTATATCGAAGACGGGAGTCTGCAGGAAGATCCTGCAGACCCGTGTAGGCCACAGCTAGCCTGTGGCCTAGCGGCAGGCAACACGGGACCTGGAGAGACCAGGCACCGGTATTCATTATGCCGACTCAGTGTCCGACGTATATCGGACAATAACACAAGAGAGTCAAGAGACGGGAGTCTAAGGCGATTGGAACAATTTACAGAGAGGAGTGCTGTTTCAAATACAGGAAAATATTCAAATATCAGAGTATAAAGGTGGTTACGGTGATGTAGCACCCATCGTTACTCAAGCCTGGATATTTGAATGATGAAACCGGTAGCCACCTAATAGGTGTATGGTTTCATCAAAGGGGACAGAAGGACAGACAGGCAGCCTACAGCTAAATGCTGACAACCCACCTATGACGAAACTGTCCTAAAGTCGAAACACAACCCGAGTTATTATTATTTCTCAATTTATCCAACTAAGCAAATATATTTTATATTGTTGCATTGACTAAACCAGAAAAATATAATAAGTAAGGATAAACATGGGGGAAATTCAAGATCCTCTCAGGTGGAAACAATATACACTCTGATTGCATACCTGTCTACGTGAGTACGGCACGTCAACAAGGGAAACCAGAGGTGTAGCTAAAACGCAGACAAACACACACACTAGATCTTTCAGCAATTGAAAATTTCTACGTATGGGAAAACTGTATGTCCTAGAGCTTGTTCTTAGTACAATAACTCTGCGGGTCGGGCACCAGATGAAAACCATAATGCAATTGGCTTCTTGTTATTTTGATGAACAAGAGGACACATGAGGTTAAATCCTCATGAGTCACCAGCTGCGTCCCTAACTAAAAGCTGAAAGTATAGTCACCAGCACGATGAACTATAAGAGATTAACAAATGATAACAACCCGAAGCAAAAATCTGTAATTCAGATTTGGTAACTGTATCGCATTGAAGATAACTAGCATCCCAGGCCAGGGGATACTAGTTATGCAGGAAATTAGACCGTGCTTGCACTGAGGCTAGTCAGGCAGCCCTGCAGGTCACCCAGTAAAAAACATCCCGGATACAAAACCCTTATGTCTAACCAACCTCCACCTAATTCATACACTCAGTGTAGTGAATTAAGTAAGAGCCTAAGGTTATCATAAAACATGTTTAGTCAATATTATAGTTAAGCTCCACCTAATTCACAATGTGAATTAGGATTTGACATAACCATAAAAATTGCTAAAATGGGGTGGTCACTCAGACCCACCAGCAAGCAAGAGCATCCCTCAGTTGTGATCTTCTATTCACCATGCAGGCAGCCTAAGGGGCAACTCGTCCCCAAAGGTACAAGGCAAGAGGGTACACTTATCAAAACCAAGTAAACTTACAAAAAAATAGTTGACATGCCAGTCATGCTAGGGGGCAGTCACGATATAATGCATTAGGCTTGGCAGACCGGCCAGGCACGCTAGGGGGGGGTGGGGGGGGCAGTCACGATGCTCGTAGCTATATTGCATCAGGCTTGGCGGACAGGCCAGTCACCCTAGGGGGCAGTCACGATACTCATAGCTGTATTGATAAGCCAAGCTTGATACAATATAGCTACGAGTGTCGTGATCCCCCCCCCCCCCCCCCCTAGCGTGACTGGCCTGTCCGCCAAGCCTGATGCAATATACCTACGAACATTGTGACCCCCGCCCCCCAGCGTGACTGGCCTCAAGCATCGTGACTGCCCCCTAGCGTGACTGGCCAGTAAGACAAGCCTGATGCAATACATGGTTGCAAGCATCGTGACTGCCCCCTAGCGTGACTGGCCAGTAAGACAAGCCTGATGCAATACATGGTTGCAAGCATCGTGACTTCCCCCTAGCGTGACTGGCCAGCAAGGCAAGCCTGATGCAATACATGGTTGCAAGCATCGTGACTGCCCCCTAGCGTGACTGGCCAGTAAGACAAGCCTGATGCAATACATGGTTGCAAGCATCGTGACTGCCCCCTAGCGTGATTGGCCAGTCAGACAAGCCTGATGCAATACAGGGTTGCAAGCATCGAGACTGCCCCCTAGCGTGACTGGCCAGTAAGACAAGCCTGATGCAATACATGGTTACAAGCATCGTGACTGCCCCCTAGCGTGACTGGCCAGTAAGACAAGCCTGATGCAATACAGGGTTGCAGGCATCGTGACTGCCCCCTAGCGTGACTGGCTAGTAAGACAAGCCTGATGCAATACATGGTTGCAAGCATCGTGACTGCCCCCTAGCGTGACTGGCCAGTAAGACAAGCCTGATGCAATACATGGTGCAAGCATCGTGACTGCCCCCTAGCGTGACTGGCCAGTAAGACAAGCCTGATGCAAATACAGGGTTGCAAGCATCGTGACTGCCCCCTAGCGTGACTGGCCAGTAAGACAAGCCTGATGCAATACATGGTTGCAAGCATCGTGACTTCCCCCTAGCGTGACTGGCCAGCAAGGCAAGCCTGATGCAATACATGGTTGCAAGCATCGTGACTGCCCCCTAGCGTGACTGGCTAGTCAGACAAGCCTGATGCAATACATGGTTGCAAGCATCGTGACTGCCCCCTAGCGTGACTGGCCAGTAAGACAAGCCTGATGCAATACAGGGTTGCAAGCATCGTGACTGCCCCCTAGCGTGACTGGCCAGTAAGACAAGCCTGATGCAATACATGGTTGCAAGCATCGTGACTGCCCCCTAGCGTGATTGGCCAGTAAGACAAGCCTGATGCAATACAGGGTTGCAAGCATCGTGGCTGCCCCTAGCGTGACTGGCTAGTAAGACAAGCTTGATGCAATTCATGGTTGCTAGCATCATGACTGCCCCCTAGCGTGACTGGCCAGTAAGACAAGCCTGATGCAATACATGGTTGCAGGCATCGTGACTGCCCCCTAGCGTGACTGGCCAGTAAGACAAGCCTGATGCAATACATGGTTGCAAGCATCGTGACTGCCCCCTAGCGTGATGGCCAGAAGACAAAGCCGATGTCAATACATGGTTGCAATCCTCGTGACTGCCCCCTAAGCTGTGACTGGCCAGTAAGACAAACCTGAATGCAATACATGGTTGCAAGCATCGTGACTGCCCCCTACGTGACTGGCCTGTAAGACAAGCCGATGGCATACTGGTTGCAAGCATCGGGACTCCCCCTAGCGTGACTGGCCAGCACGACAAGCCTGATGTCAATAACATGGTTGCAAGCACGTGCTGCCCCCTAGCGTGAACTGGCCAGCAAGACCAGCCTGGGCAATACAGGTTGCAACTCGTGACATGCCCTAGCGTGACTCGGCCAGCCAGACAAGCCTGATGTCAATACATGGTTGCAATCATCGTCTGCCCCCTAGCGTGACTGGCTATTTCGTACAATCCTGATATCATACATGGTTGCAAGCATCGTGACTGCCCCCTAGCGTGACTGGCCGTAAGACAAGCCTGTTGCAATCGGTTGCAAGCATCGGACTGCCCCCTAGCGTGGACTGGCCAGTAAGACAAGCCTGATGCAATACCTGGTTGCACGCATCGTGACTGCCCCCTATCTTGACTGGCCAGCAAGACCTCCTGATGCATTACGGGTTGCAAGCATGTGACTGCCCCTAGCGTGACTGGCCAGTAAGACAAGCCGATGCAATACGGGTTGCAATCATCGTGACTCCCCCTAGCGTGACTGGCCACAAGGCAAGCCTGAGGAATCCATGGTTGCAAGCATCGTGACTGCCCCCTAGCGTGACTGGCCAGTAAGACAAGCCTGATGCAATACATGGTTGCAAGCATCGTGACTGCCACCTAAGCGGACTGGCCCAGTCATACAGCCTGATGCCAATACAGGGTTGCAAGCATCGTGGACTGCCTAGCCCCCAGCGTGACGGCCAGTAAGACAACCGTGCAATACAATGGTTACAGAGCATCTTGACGGCCCCCTAGCCGTGACTGGCCAGAAGACAAGCCCTGATGCAATACAGGGTTGCAAGGCATCGTGACTGCCCCCTAGCGTGACGGCTAGTAGACAATCCTCTGATGCAATACCTGGTTGCAAGCATGTGCTCGCCCCCCTAGCGTGCTGGCCAGTAAGACCAAAGCCTGATGCAATAACATGGTTGCAGCATCGTGACTGCCCCCTAAGCGTGACTGCCAGGAAACAAGCCTGATGCAAACATGGTTGCAGCATCGTGACCTGCCCCCTCCGTGACTTGCGCAGTAAGACAAGCCTGATGCATCCATGGTTGCAAGCATTGGGTACTGCCCCCTAAGCGTGGACTGGCCAGCCAAGGCAAGCCTGATGTCAATACATGGTTGCAAGCATCGTGACTGCCCCCCCTAGCGTGACTGGCTAGTCAAGACAAGCCTGAATGCAATGACATGTTGCAGGCATCGTGACGCCCCCTAGCGTGGACTGGCCAGTAAGACAGAGCCGGATGCAATACAGGGTTGCAATCATCGTGACTGCCCCTAAGCGTGACTGGCCGTTAGACATAGCCTGATGCAATACTGGTGCAAGCTCGTGACTTGCCCCTAGCGTGCTTGGCCAGTAATACCAAGCCTGATGCAATTACAGGGTGCAAAGCATCGTGCTGCCCCCTACGGGACTGGCCATATACAAGCTTGATGCAATTCATGGTTGCTGCATCATGACTCCCCCTAGCGTTACTGTCCAGTAAGACAAGCCTGATGCAATACTGGTTGCAGGCAATCGTGACTGCCCCCTAGCGTGACTGGCTAGTAAGACAAGCCTGATGCAATACATGGTTGCAAGCATCGTGACTGCCCCCTAGCGTGACGGGCAATCACCAGCATGATTCAATATAGCTACGTTGAATCTGACTGCCCCCTATGTGATAGCAAGTCGCACACGCCTGATGCATATCTTGTTGCAGGCACATCGTGAACTGCCCATTAGCGTGACTGGCAGCAAGACAAGCCTGATGCAATACAGGTTCAGGCTCGTGACTGCCCCCATAGCGGGGACTGGCCAGTAAGACAGCCTGATGCAATACATGGTTGGCAGCAAGCAATAGTGACTGCCCCCTAGCGTGACTGGCCAGTCAGACAAGCCTGATGCAATACATGGTTGCAAGCATCGTGACTGCCCCCTAGCGTGACTGGCCAGTAAGACAAGCCTGATGCAATACATGGTTGCAAGCATCGTGACTGCCCCCTAGCGTGACTGGCCAGTAAGACAAGCCTGATGCAATACATGGTTGCAAGCATCGTGACTGCCCCCTAGCGTGACTGGCCAGCAAGGCAAGCCTGATGCAATACATGGTTGCAAGCATCGTGACTGCCCCCTAGCGTGACTGGCCAGTAAGACAAGCCTGATGCAATACATGGTTGCAAGCATCGTGACTGCCCCCTAGCGTGATTGCCAGTCAGACAGCCTTATCCATACAGGGTTGCAAGAAATCGAGACTGCCCCCTAGCGTGACTGGCCAGTAAGACAAGCCTGATGCAATACCGGGTACAAAGCATCGTGACTGCCCCCTAGCGTGACTGGCCAGTCAGACAAGCCTGATGCAATACAGGTTGCCGGCATCGTGACCGCCCCCTTAGCGTGACTGCCTAGTAAGACAGCCGATGCAATACATGGTTGGCAAGCATCGTTACTGCCCCCTAGCGGACTGGCCAGTAATACAAGCCTGCTGCATACATGGTTGCAGCTCGGACTGCCCCCTAGCGTGACTGGCCAGGAAGACAACCTGATGCAAACTGGTTGCAAGCATCGTGACTGCCCCCTAGCGTGACTGGCCATAAGACAAGCCTGATGCAATACCTGGTTGCAAGATTGGTGACTTCCCCCAGCGTGACTTCCAGCAAGGCAAGGCCTGATGCAATACAATGTTTCAACATCGTGACTGCCCCCTAGCGTGACTTGGCTAGTCAACAAGGCCTGATGCAATACATGGTTTGCAAGCTCGTGACTGCCCCCTAGGTGACTGGCCATAAGACAAGCCTATGCACTACAGGGTTCAAGGCATCGTGACCTGCCCCCTAGCGTGACTGGCAGTAAGACAAGCCTGATGCAATTCATGGTTGGCAACATCTTGGACTTTGCCCCTAGCGTGACTGGCCAGTAAGACAGCCTGATGCAATACATGGTTGCAGCATCGTGACTGCCCCCTAGCGTTGGGTGACTGGCCAGTAAGACCAGCCTGATGCAATAACATGGTTTCAAGAGCATCGTGGCTGCCCCTAGCGTGACTGGCCAGTAAGACAAGCCTGATGCAATACATGGTTGCAAGCATCGTGACTGCCCCCTAGCGTGACTGGCCAGTAAGACAAACCTGATGCAATACATGGTTGCAAGCATCGTGACTGCCCCCTAGCGTTGATTGGCCAGTAAGACAAGCCTGATGCAATACAGGGTTGCAAGCATCGTGGCTGCCCCTAGCGTGACTGGCTAGTAAGACAAGCTTGAGCAATTCATTGTTGCTAGCATCATGACTGGCCCCCTGAGCGTGACTGGCCATAAACAAGCCTGAATGCAATACATGGTTGCAGCATCGTGGACTGCCCCCTAGCGTGACTGCCAGTAAGAACAGCCTGATGCAATACATGGTTGCAAGCACGTGGCTGCCCCTCTATCGTGACTGGCCAGTAAACAAGCCTGATGCAATACAATATCTGGTTGCAAGCATCGTGACTGCCCCCTAGCGTGACTGGCCAGTAGAACAAACCTGATGCAATACAATGGGGTGCAAGCATCGGACTGCCCCCTAGCGTGATGGCCTGTAAGACAGCCTGATGGCATACATGGTTTGCCAGCATGTGACGCCCCGAGCGTGACTGGCCAGCAAGACAGCTTGAATGGCAATACTGGTTGCAAGCATCGGTGACTGCCCCCTAGCGGGACTGGCCAGCAATACAAGCCTGGTGCAATACTGTTGGCAGCATCGTGACTTGCCCCCTAGCGACTGGCCATGTAAGACAAGCTGATGCAATACATGGTTGCAGCAATCGTGACTTGCCGCCCCCTAGCGTGACTTGTCTAGTCGGAGAAAGCCGTGATGCATACATGGTTGCAAGCCATCCGTGACTGCCCCCTAGCGGACTGGCCAGTAGACAAGCGCCGGTGCAATACATGGTTGCAAGCATCGTGATTGCCCCCTATCGTTGACTAGCCAGTAAGACAAGCCTGATGCATCATGGTTGCCACATCGGGACTGCCCCCTATCTGACTGGCCAGCAAGGACAAGCCTGATGCAATTACATGGTTCAAGCACGTTACTGCCCCTAGCGTGACTGGCCATTAGACAATCCTGATGCAAATACGGGTTGCAAGCATCGTGACCCTTTTGGGCCCCCTAGCATGACTGGCCAGTAAGACAAGCCCCTGATTCATACATGTTTACAAGCACCTCTGATGCCCCTACGTGAACTGGCAGTAAGACAGCTGATGCATACAGGTTTTTCAGGCATCGTGGACTGCCCCCTACGTGACTGGCTAGAAGACAAGCCTGATCAATAACATTGTTGCCAGGCATCGTGACTGCCCCCTAGCGTGACTGCCAGTAAGACAAGCTGAATCAATACATGGTTTTGCCATCATCGTGACTGCCCGCCTAGCGTGACTTGCCAGTAAACAACCGCCTGATGCAAACATGGTGCAAGCATCGTGATGCCCCCTAGCGTGACTGGCCAGTAAGACAAGCCTGATGCAATACATGGTTGCAAGCATTGTGACTTCCCCCTAGCGTGACTGGCCAGCAAGGCAAGCCTGATGCAATACATGGTTGCAAGCATCGTGACTGCCCCCTAGCGTGACTGGCTAGTCAGACAGCCTGTATTCCATACATGTTGTCAAGCATCGTTACTGCCCCCTAGGCGTGAAGGCCATAAGACAAGCCTTATGCACTACGTGGTGCAACATCGTACTGCCCCTAGCGTGACGGGCCATAAGACAGCCTGATGCAATACATGGTTTTCAATCATCGTGACGGCCGCCCTAGCTTGACTGGCCAGTAGACAAGCCTGATGCAATACAGGGTTGCAAGCATCGTGAACTTCCCCCTAGCGTGACTGGCCAGTACGACCAAGCTTGATGCAATCATGGTGCTAGCACCATGACTGCCCGCCTACGTGACTGCCATTAAGACAAGCCTGATGCAATACATGGTTGCAGGCATCGTGACCTGCCACCTAGCGTGACTGCCATTACGACAATCCTGATTCTAACATACATGGTGCAAGCATCGTGGCTCCCCTAGCTTGACTGGCAGTAAGACAAGCTGAATGCAATACATGTTCAAAAGCATCTGACTCTGCCCCCTAGCGTGACTGGCCAATAAGACAAACCTGATGCAATACATGGTTGCAAGCATCGTGACTGCCCCCTAGCGTGACTGCCATTAAGACAAGCCTGATGCAATACATGGTTGCAAGCTTCGTACTGCCCCCTAGCGTGACGGCCAGCAAGACAGCCTGATCGCAATACATGGTGCAGCCTCGTGACTTGCCCCTAAGCGTGACTGGCCAGCAAGACAAGCCTGATGCATCATGGTTGCAAGCATCGTGACTGCCCCCTAGCGTTACTGGCCAGTAGACAAGCCGGCTGGCAATACTGGGTTCAAGGCATCGTGACTGCCCCCTAGCGTGACTGGCTAGTCGGACAAGCCTGATGCAATACATGGTTGCAAGCATCGTGACTGCCCCCTAGCGTGACTGGCCAGTAAGACAAGCCTGATGCAATACAGGGTTGCAAGCATCGTGACTGCCCCCCTAGCGTGACTGGCCAGTAGACAAGCCTATGGCAATACATGGTTGCAAAGCATCGTGACTGCCCCCTAGCGTGACTGGCCAGTAAGACAAGCCTGATGCAATACAGGGTTGCAAGCATCGTGGCTGCCCCCTAGCGTGACTGGCCAGTAAGACAAGCTTGATGCAATTCATGGTTGCTAGCATCATGACTGCCCCCTAGCGTGACTGGCCAGTAGACAAGCTGATGAATAACATGGTTGCAGGCATCAAGTGACTGCCACCCTAGTCGTGACTGGTCAGAATACAAGCCTGATGCAATACATGGTTGCAAGCATCGTGGCTGCCCCTATCGTGACTGGCCATAGGGACAAGCCTGAGTCAATCATGGTTGCAAGCATCGTGACTGCCCCTATGCGTGACTGGCCATAAGACCAACCTGATGCAATACAATTGTTGCAAAAGCATCGTGACTGCCCCCGAGCGTGACTGGCGCAGTAAACAAGGCCTGATGCAATACATGTGTTGCAAGCAGTCGGACTGCCCCCTAGCGTGACTGGCCAGCAGACAAGCCTATGCAATACATGGTTCAAGCATCGTGACTGCCCCTAGTAGCGTGACTGGCTCAGCAAGACAAGCCTGAATGCAATACATGGTTTGCAAGCATCGTGACCTGCCCCCTAGCTGACTGTCCGTAAACAGCCTGATGGCAATACATGGTTTTGCCAGCATCGTGACTGCCCCCTAGCGTGACTGGCTAGTCGGACAACCTGATGCAATACATGGTTGCAAGCATCGTGACTGCCCCCTAGCGTGACTGGCCAGTAAGACAAGCCTGATGCAATACATGGTTGCAAGCATCGTGACTGCCCCCTAGCGTGACTGGCCAGCAAGACAAGCCTGATGCAATACAATGGTTGCAATCATCTGACTGCCCCCTAGCGTGACTGGCCAGTAAACAAGCCTGATCAATACAGGGGTTGCAAGCATCGATACTGCCACCCTAGCGTGAACTGGCAGTTAAGACAAGCTGATGCAATACATGGTTTGGCAGCATCGTGACTGCCCCATAGCGTGACTGGCCATAAGACAAGCCTGATGCATACAGGGTGGCAAGCATCGTGACTGCCCCCTAGGCGTGACTGGCCATTAGACAAGCCTGCATGCAATAACAGGTCAAGACATCGTGACTGCCCGCCTAGCGTGACTGTCCAGTAGACAACCTGATGCAATACAGGGTTGTCAAGCATCGGACTGCCCCCTAGCGTGACTGGCCAGTAAGACAGCCTTGCAATCATGGTTTGCAAGCATCGTGACTGCCCCCTAGGCCGTGACTGGCTAGTCAGACAAGCCTGATGCAATACAGTTGCAAGCATCGTGAACTGCCCGCCCCCTACGTGACTGCCAGTAATACAACCGGAATGTCAATCCAGGGTTTGCAAGCATCGTGACTGCCCTTCTAGCGTACTGGCCAGGAAGACAAGCCTGATGCAAACATGGTTGCAAAGCATCCGTGACTGCCCCCTAGTCGTGACTGGCCAGTAAACAAACCTTTATGCAATACTGTTTTGCAAGCCATTGTGACTTCCCCCTAGGCTTGGACTGGCCAGCAAGGCAAGCCTGATGCAATACATGGTTGCAAGCATCGTGACTGCCCCCTAGCGTGACTGGCTAGTCGACAGCCTGATGCAATACATGGTTGCAAGCATCGTGACTGCCCCCTAGCGTGACTGGCTAGTAAGACAAGCCTGATGCAATACAGGGTTGCAAGCATCGTGACTGCCCCCTAGCGTGACTGGCCAGTAAGACAAGCCTGATGCAATACATGGTTGCAAGCATCGTGACTGCCCCCTAGCAAGCGTTTGATTGGCCATTAAGAACAGCCTGATGCAATACAGGGTTGCAAGCATCGTGCTGCCCCTAGCGTGACTGGCCAGTAAGACCACTTGATGCCTTCCATGGTTGCTAGCTCATGACTGCCCCCGAGCGTGATGGCCATTAAGACAGCTGATGCAATACATTGTTGAGGCATCGTGCTGCCCACCTAGCGTGACTGGCCAGTAAGACAAGCCTGATGCATACATGGTTCAAAGCGCGGCTCCCGCCTAGCGTGACGCTCCTAAGAACAAGCCTGATGCAATACATGGTTGAAGCATCGTGACTGCCCCCTAGCGTACTGGCCAATAAGACAAACCTGATCGCATACATGTTTCAAGCTCGGACTTGCCCTAGCGTGACTGGCCATCAAGACCAAGCCTGATGCAATACATGTGCCAAGCATCGTGACTGCCCCCTAGCGTGACTGGCCATCAGACAATCCTGATCAATACATGGTTGCAAGCACATCTGACTGCCCCCTAGCGTGACTGGCTAGTCGACAAGCCTGATGCAAACATGGTTGCAAGCATCGTGACTGCCCCCTAGCGTGACTGGCCAATAAGACAAGCCTGATGCAATACAGGGTTGCAAGCATCGTGACTGCCCCCTATTAGCGTGACTGGCGCAGCAAGCCAAGCCTGATGCAATACCTGGTTGCAATCATCGTGACTGCCCCCTAGCGTGGACTGGACTGGCCCAGTAAGACAAATCCTGATGCAATACAGGGTTGGCAAGCATCGTACTTGCCCCCTACGTACTGGCCAGTAGACAAGCCTGATGCAATCATGGTTTGCAGGCATCGTGACTGCCCCCTAGCGTGATGGCCAGTAAGACAGCTGTGCAATACAGGGTTGCAAGCCTCGTGACTGCCCCCTAGCGTGACTGGCCAGTAAGACAAGCCTGATGCATACAGGGTTGCAAGCATCGTGACCTGCCCCCTAGCGTGACTGGGCCAGTAAGACCAGCCTGATGCAATACGTGTGCAAGCATCGTGACTGCCCCCTGGCGTGACTGGCCATTAAGACACGCCTTATGCAATACAGGGTTGCAAGCTCGTGACTGCTCCCTAGCGTGACTGGCAGTAAGACAAGCCTGATGCAGACTCCCAACTCCACTCCCAACTCCCAACTCCCAACTCCACATCCCAACTCAAACTCAACCCAGCCAACCCAACCCAACCCAACCCAACCCCAACCCAACCCACCCAACCAACCCAACCCAACCAACCAACCCAACCCAACCAACCCAACCCAACCCAACCCCACCCAACCCAACCCAACCCCACCCAACCCAACCACCCAACCCAACCCAACCAACCAACCCACCCAACCCAACCCACCCAACCCAACCCCACCCAACCCCACCCAACCCAACCCAACCCAACCCAACCCAACCCAACCAACCCAACCCAACCCAACCCTCCCCCAACCCAACCAACCCAACCCTACACAACCCCAACCTCAACCCAACCCAACCCTAACCCACCCAACCCCACCCAACCCAACCCAACCCAAACCCAACCAACCAACCCAACCCAACCAACCCTCAACCCAACCCAACCAACCCAACCCAACCCAACCCCACCCAACCCAACCCAACCCAACCCAACCCAACCCCACCCACCATCCAACGCAATCCAACCCAACCCACCCAACCCAACCCACCCACCCAACCCAACCCAACCACCAACCCAACCCCAAAACCCAACCCAACCCACCCAACCCAACCCAACCCACCCAACCCAACCAACCCACCCACCCCAACCCAACCCAACCCAACCACCCCAACACAACCCAACCTACCCAACCCAACCCAACCCAACCCAACCCAACCCAACCCAACCAACCCACCCAAACCCAACCCAACCCAACCGCAACCCAACCCACCCAACCCAACCAACCAACCCACCCACCCAACCCTCTCACCATCTCAACCCCAACCAAACTAAACAAACCAAACCAACAACACAACCCAAACGCAAACCAAACCACACAACCCAACCCATCTCAACTCAACTCAACTAACTATTTTACTTTATTCCTGTGCTGTTTCCTGCTGGCTAGGGTCTGGGTGCCTTGGTGCTGGGTTGCCTGGTGGCCTGGGTTGGGGGCTGTGGCTGTGGCTGTGTCTGGGTTGCCGGGGGCTGTGGGCTTTTTGTCTGTAGCTTTGTCTGTGGGGCCTGTGGTCTTTGGCCCTGCGGGCTAGTGGGAAGGGGCTGCGGGCTGGGGGCTGGGGGCCGGGGCTGGGGGCTTTGGGCCTGGGGGCGAGGATGGGGGATGGGAACTGGATGGGGGAGGGGAGCCTCCAAGCCTTCTTCTTCACCTCCAGAGCGCACAGTGAAGGCAGCCTCGGGCGATTTCGGCCATTGTTCCTAGGTCTATAATGATCTGTGCATAGGGGGGGGGGGGGGGTATTGCATTGAGGCTATTTCCAAGCACGAAGATCAAATTGTGTGAGAGTTTGAGTTGCAGTTTGTTAATTGTTAGTCAGCCAATCATGATGCAAACTAGTGCTGACAAATTTATAGTTATGTACGTAGGCACCTTGGGGATGGCCTAGTGGCTAGCTGAGAGGGCTGCCTAGAAGCTGCTGCTCGAAACTGGAAAACTAGTGATATACTATTATCACTATCAGTGTGGAGTGAAGAGTGGCAAGAGGATAGACAAGATCAAAGCAAAACGTGAGCAGCAACGTTCACACCGTGCATCCTACTGGCCAGGTTGTCGGCATCCTCTGGTATGGAGTATAGTATGCTTTAAGCGTGCATCCTGGTGGAATGGTTGACGTTAGGTGCAAACAAGGGTGCTGAATCCCCCTTCTCCCCAAGCTGGAGTGTTATATTGATAACCACAGCCACAAACAGCCACTGGTCCAAAGAGGCACAGCCACAACCACAACAACAGCGGCAGCTAATAAGGTATTCTTACCTCCTTAGGCCATGCTGTGCATGCACACAGCTCCTCAGCTGAGGGAGGGGCTGGGCTGGGGAGGGGCTGGGCTGGGGAGCTTGGGAGCTGGGGAGAAGGGGAGTTGGGGAGCTGAAATGAAGGATAGCTTGGGTAGCTTGGGTAGCTTGGGGTGCTTGGGTAGCTCAGGGAGGTCAGGGAGCTCAGGGAGCGCGGGGAGCTAAAGGAGCTTGGGGAGCTTGGGGAGCTTGGATAGCTGAGGAGCTGAGGGAGCTGGGGGAGCTGGGGGAGCTGGGGGAGTTTGGGAAGCTTGGGAAGGTTGAGGAGCTTTGCAACCCCCGGTAAGTAGGAGTAGGAGCTTTACAACCCCCGGTAAGTAGGGCTGCATAAAATTGAAATTGAAATTAAAATTGTTACGTCCGTGTAATGCAGTCTCCCACAAGACGTGAAATTAAGGACACCACTGCATAAGCTGGACCTAGCAGTAGTCACCGTGGACAGCCTCATTAAAAAGAATCTACTGTGCCACGGGCGAGCCCTAGGCAAGCCCCAGGCACCGTGGCCACATCATGCCAATGCATCTTACTACGGGGGTTTTTCACCCCGGTTAGGAAGCACCAACACTCTGTAGCTGAGAGAATCTTAAAAAGGTCTGGGCTAGTCCCCGGGTATCGAGCGGGGGGGAGGGGGGGGGGGGGGGGGGATAAAGGGGGGGGGCTGGGCTGCTGGGCTGCACATACATACAACCCAGGGGCCATGCAGTGCATGCGCACAGCTCCTCAGCTGAGGGGAGGGGCTGGGCTGTGGAGCCGGGGAGCTGGGGAGAAGGGGAGTTGGGGAGCTGGGGAGAAGGGGAGTTGGGGAGCTGAAATGAAGAATAGCTTGGGTAGCTTGGGTAGCTTGGGTAGCTTGGGGTGCTTGGGTAGCTTGGGTAGCTTGGGGAGCTCAGGGAGGTCGGGGAGCTCAGGGAGCGCGGGGAGCTTAGGGAGCTTGGGGAGCTTCGGGAGCTGAGGAGCTGAGGGAGCTGGGGGAGTTGGGGGAGCGGGGGGAGGTTGGGAAGCTGTGAAATACATTAAAATGTGAATTAGGACCGTCTATTGTACTTCATCAGCTGTACCACACCAACAAGGTCACATGTGGGCGGATCAAGGTGTGAAATTCATTAAAGTGTGAATCCAGGACCGCGTATTGTACTTCATAAGCTGTACGGCATCTGCAAGATCACAGGTGGGCAGTTCAAGGTGTAAAATATATCAACATCTGAATCCAGGACAGCATATTGTACTGTATAAGCTGTACCACACCTGCAAGATTATATGTGGGCGGGTCAAGGTGTAACACACATTAATATGTGGTATCCAGACCGCGTATTGTACTTCATAGCTGTACCACATCTGCAAGATCAGAGGTGGTTGGCTCAAAGTGTTCAATACATTAATAAAGCTCGTGGTCGGCCTCACACATCATATGATGCTCGAATGTACGGCACACATGACGGTGCACGTGCCTGTACAGCATATTCGTCCAGGCTCTCTTTCCAACATTTCTTCGCGTCTCTCACGCCACCCAACACGTGTCACCATAGCAGCGCCTATAGTGCTACCACCTGATGTGTGTCACCATACCAACCAATTAACCAATCATCCAACCAACCAATGCACCAATGCACCACCAATCCAACCTACCAATGCACCATTGTTTGCAGGTGATCCAGGGTGTTTGTGTTTCTCCCAATAGCCTATTTGGTCACCTGACATGTGTCACCATAGCAACGCCTGTAGTGCTACCCCCTGACATGTGACACCATAGCAACGCCTATAGTGCTACCCCCTGACATGTGTCACCATAGCAACGCATATAGTGCTACCCCCTGACATCTGTCGCCCAACAAATAATCAGTTTTTTTAAATATTAATGTGACATAGCCCACCCACAACACGGGTCTTTCAACCACCCTAGAGGTGGAAGTGAAGAAGCCCCAATTAAAATACATAAATTCATACTTACGGGTTGTGAGGCTGGTTGGTGCATCGACCCAAGTCTCCAATCTCCACTAGGCATAGCTTGCCATCAATGGCAGTGGGAAGCTTGCTCGCTCTGTGCGAGTCGCACCATATAAGTTGATGTTCTCCATTTCCACCATCTCCAGAAGTACGTTGTCATTCTTTGATGTCGCGTGGTTAGGTTGAGGGGGATGTGGAGGGGGAGGGGGAGTGGGAGGGTGGAGGGGGGAGGGGGGGGAGTGGGGCGTGGGTCGGGTGGTGAACGCTGGTGGGTAGGGGGGAGTGGTGGGATGCTTGCGTGGGGATTGGGGGACGATGGGGAGGTGTAGGGTGT
>JACBWV010000103.1:0-43451 GCA_013435795.1 Chlamydomonas sp. ICE-L | reverse complement strand
AAGGAAATCTGCTGTTTCGCACTTAACCGGTAGGTTGCGCAGTACCGTAGCAACTGTAGCCTCGGGAGTTCCTGCTCCTGCCTGCATTCAGGGAGTCAGTGATAATAACAAAGCCATTTGCGCAAACGTTACAAAGTCAAGCAGAATGCGGTTTGCGATAACTAAAGTGTAACTAATGAAATATTGGTGCGTATTAGTCGTGCTATAATGTTTCTGCCACTGCTACTTGACTCACATTACGCCACCCCCTGGTCCAATCTCCAGGGAACCCGCCAGGGCACCCTACTATAATCTTCATATGGAGACTCTCTTGATCAGGCCTATGTTTACCGACGTCCAACGCCCCCCCCCCTGGACGCCCCCCCCTTTCGGACCCCACTTCCTAGCAACTACCGCCCCCCCGCCTGCCCGAACCCCCCTTCCACGAGCAGACTTCTTCGAGGACGCGGCAAACAGCTCTCATGTCGCTCCATCCACGCTGCAACACCTCTACCGGTATATTAGTAAACAGGTGAACTCATATCGATCCGCAGCAGAGCCTACAGTTCTCCACACTGGTCCCCGAGAACCCAGGGTACCTACCTCGACTTACTCACTGTCCAGGTACGTAACACACAGTAAACCAACGGACGGCTGTAAGTTAGCACAGGTTGACGTAGTCCTACGTACCTATGCCGACGTATCTAGCCCTGCGTACGCGTTTCAGCAACCAGCAAGGCGTGGCAGCCCAGGCTCAGCTTAAAGACCACCAGAAACCGCTGCTATGTGCTGCTTGGAACCAAGATGGCTTTGAGGCCTTCACAGCGGAAATGGTTTCGCCTTGCGGAGCCAATCCCGACGCCCGCATTGCCCTAAGCGACCGTTATGAGTATTCCAACAGCGCACTTCCATGCCCACCCCAAACACCTGCCACCTCACGGCTCACGCACCTAACACCACACCCACCCACCATCTCACCCACCCATCCACCCACCACCCTACCTCACCCACCCACCCACCCACCCACCCACCCACCCACCTCAAACATCACCCACCTACATCCAGGCCCACCCACCTGCCACCACACCCATCCACCATCTCACCCACCCACCTTCTCACCCACCCACCATCCTACCTCATCCACCCACAACCTGCCCCTCCCACTGTACTTCCCCAACCAACTTCTCTCACACCTACAACCTCTCCCACCCACCATCCTTCCCAACCCACTCACAACCTTCCCCTCCCACTATCCTGCCCCATCCTCCCTCTCATCTATCCACCCACCATCCTACCTCACCCACCCACCACCAAACCAATACCCACCCACCCACCCCACGTCCCCCTGCCACTCACCTCCACCCACCAACAACCCACCCACCACCGACCCCCTACCCACCCACCCACCTCCACTCACCACCAACCTACTACCCACCCACCTCCACCACCCGCACCCACCACCAACCCACTACCCACCACCCACCTCCACCCCCCAGCCCCCTCCCCCACCCACCACCAACCCACTGCCGCACCACCCACCTCCACCCACCCCCACCCACCTCCACTTACCACCAACCCACTACCCACCCACCCACCCCCACCCACCACCAATAAACCCACATAAACCCGCTGCCCACCCACCTCCACCCACCACTAATAATCCCACATAAACCTACTACTCAACCCTGATCAGGAATCTGGAGCTCATTATGCCAGACAGCACATGCTCGGTGAGTGGTTGGATCCGTAGTCTAGGGGTAGGCAGTACGTTGTGTGTCTGTGTCCGTGTCTGTGCCTGTGTGTGTGTGTGTGTGTGTGTGTGTGTGTGTGTGTGTGTGTGTGGGGGGGGGGGGGGCAGGGCGCATGAGGCACATGAAGAGAGCACATGACTGGTGAGTGGTTGGATCTGCAGTGTAGGGGTAGGTAGTACAGTCTGTGTCTGTGGCTGTGGCTGTCTGTCTGTGTGAGAGGTTGGATCCGCAGTGTATGGGTAGGCAGTACGGTGTGTGTGTGTGTGTGAGTGTGTGTGTGTGTAGGCCAGGGCGCATGAGGCGCATGGAGAGAGCGCATGCTTGGTGAGTGGTTGGATCTGCAGTCTAGGGGTAGGCAGTAGGGTTTGTGTGTGTGTGTGTCTTTTAGTGTGTGTAGGCCAGGGCGCATGAGGCGCATGAAGAGATCACATGCTTGAGTGGTTTGATCCACAGTGTAGGTGTAGGCAGTACGGTGTGTGCCTGTGTCTATGTCTGTGTCTATGTCTGTGTGTGTGTAGGCCGGGGCGCATGAAGAGAGTGCATGTTTGAGTGGTTGGATCAACAATGTAGGGGTAGACAGTAGGATGTGTGTGTGTGTGTAGCCCGGGGCGCATGAGGCACATGAAAACAGCACATGCTTGGTGAGTGGTTTGATATGCAGTCTAGGGGTAGGCAGTACAGTGTCTTTCTGTGTGTGTGTGTGTGTGTAGGCCAGGGCGCATGTGGCGCATGAAGAGAGCACGTGCTTGGTGAGTGGTTGGATCTGCAGTCTAGGGGTAGGCAGTAGGATGTGTGTCTGTGCGTGTGTAGGCGGGGCACATGAGGCGCATGGATAGCATGGGGCCACACCTCACCTCCTCCCACCTTGCCTGCATCCGCATTGATCAGCCCTCCCCGGTGCTTTACCCCCCACAGCCCTTGCTGTACCAGCCCATGGGCCCCCACCTCCTCTTACTGTCCCTCCCGAACGACCGCCGCCCCGTGCACCTTGTGTGCCAGGAGCTATGCCGCGCCTTCAACCTCATGATGCACCACCTCACCTCCTACCACCGTGTCTGCCCCCTCATCTAGCACCCTCTTGTCCTTCCTGGACGACCTTTGCTCCATGCGCCTCGTGTGCCAGGATCTACGCCGCTATGACACACATGACGCACCACCTCAAATCATGCAAACCTCAGGACACACCACCTCACCTCCTCCCACCTTGCCTGCCTCCGCATTGAACACCCAGCCCTTCCCACTGCTTTCCCCCCACAGCCCCTTGCTGGACCAGCCCATGGGCCCCCACCTCTTCCTACTGTCCTTCCTGGACGAAAACCACCCTGTGCGCCTCGTGTGCCAGGATCTACGCTGCAATGACACACATGACACACCACCTCACCTCCTCCCACCTTGTCTGCTTCCGAATTGAACACCCTGCTCTCCTTGCTGCTTTCCCCCCACAGCCCCTGCTGGACCTCCCCACCGGCCCTCGCCTCCTCTTACTGTCCCTCCTGGATGACCGCCGCCCGCATGCGCCTCATGTGCCAGGAGCTATGCCGCGACATCTACCTCATGGCATACCACCTGACCTTCTACCACCTTGTCTCCCTCCTCATCTAACCCCCTGCCCCCCCCCCCCCCCCCCCCCCCCCCCCTAAACCTTATGGCACACCACCTGACCTTCTACCACCTTGTCGTCCCCTCCTTATCTAAACCCCCTGCCCCCCCCCCCCCCCCCCCCCCCCCCCCCCCCCCCCTAACCTTATGGCACACCACCCTGACCTTCTACCCACCTTGTCTCCCCTCCTTATCTAACGCCCTGCCCCCCCCCCCCCCCCCCCCCTAACCTTATGGCACACCACCTGACCTTCTACCACCTTGTCTCCCTCCTCATCTAACACCCTGGCCCCCCCCCCCCCCCCCCCTCCCCCCCCCAACCTCTTGGCACACCACCACACCTCCTACCACCTTGTCTCCCTCCTCATCTAACACCCTGCCCCCCCCCCCCAACCCCCCCACCTCTTGGCACACACCACACACCTCCTACCACATTGTCTCCCTCCTCATCTAACACCCTGCCCCCCCCCCCCCCCCCCCCCCTAACCTTATGGCACCCCACCTGACATTCTACCACCTTGCCATCCTCCTCATCTAACACCCTCTTGTCCCCCCCCAACCTCATGTTTACATTCCTCTGCTTTCCCCCCACAGCCCTGATGGACCTCCCTACTGGCCCCCGCCTCCTCTTACTGTCCCTTCTGGATGACCGCCGCCCCATGCGCCTCGTATGCCAGCAGCTACGCCGCGACGTCAACCTAATGACGCACCACCTCACCTCCTCCCACCCGGACTGCTACCACTTCCCCCAAAAGCTGATCGCTGCCCTACCCCAGCTGAGTGCCATCACCTGCATCTGGAGGGGGGTGACTCAGCTCCCCCCTCTGCATGGGGCACACAACCTGCATGAGCTGAACTTGAGTGGAACTCGCGTCGCAGACTTATCAGGCCTGCTTGCTGTCCCTTCCCTACGGTCACTAGACATCACTGGTGAGGTGCAGGATGTTTTTATACCACCTTACCCCTCCCTCCCCCACAGATACCTCCATGAAGAACTTCAGCCTTATGATAACCACCCAACCACCCCAACCACCCCCACCCTTCCCTCCGGTCTCTCAGTCTGGACATCACAGGTGAGAGGAACGATGTCTTTTTTCCCGAGTCACACTTTTGTGGGAAGGGCTCCCACACTCGAACACATGGTGTGCATGTATCAATATTGGATTCAATTTTTATCAGGCCTGTGTGCTGTCCCTTCCCTCCAGTCACTAGACATCACAGGTGAGGTGCAGGATGTTTGTTTTTTCCAACCCACCCCTCCCTCCCCCGCAGATACCTCCATGAAGGACCTCAGCCCTATGATAACCACCTCAACCACCCCAACCACCCCAACAAACCCAACCACCCCCAACCACCTCGATCACCCCCACCCTTCCCTCCCGTCTGTCAGTCTAGACATCACAGGTGAGGTGCACAATGTTTGTTTTCCCATCCCACCCCTCCCTCCCCCACAGGTACCTCAATGGAGGACTTCAGCCCTATGACAACCACCCCAACCACCCCAACCACCTCAACCACCCCCAACCACCCCCAACCACCTCAACCACCCCAACCTCTCCCTCCCCCACAGATACCCCCATGAAGGACCTCAGCCCTATGATAACCACCCCAACCACCCCAACCATCCCAACCACCCCAACCACCTCAACCAACCCCACCCCTCCCTCCCCACAGGTACTCTTGTTACAGACCTTGGCCACGTGACAGCCTGCACCAACCACCCCAACCACCCCAACCACCCACCCCACCCCACCCCACCCCTCCCTCCCCCACAGATATCCCCGTTACCGTTTGGCCCTGTGCCAGCCTGCACCAACCCCCCCCCCCCCCCCCCCCCCCCCCTCCCCCCCCCACAGACACCCCCGTTACAGACCTTGGTCCTGTGACAGCCTGCACCAACCACCCCAATCACCCCAACCACCCCATCCACCCCACCCAACCCCTCCCTCCCCCACAGATACCCCTGTTACTGACCTTGGCCCTGCACCAGCCTGCACCAACCACCCCACCCCACCCCTCCCCTCCCCCACAGATACCCCCATGAAGAACCTCAGCCCTGTGCCAGCCTGCACCAACCACCCCAACCACCCCAACCACCCCACCGCCCCCCACCCCCCCCACCCCTCCCTCCCCAGACACCCCCGTGAATGACATAGGCCCTGTGCCAGCCTGCACCAACCACCCCAACCACCCCAACCACCCCAATCACCCCAACCACCCCAACCACCCCACCCCACCCCTCCCTCCCCCACAGATACCCCCATGAAGAACCTCAGCCCTGTGCCAGCCTGCACCAACCACCCCAACCACCCCAACCACTCCACCTCCCCCACCCCCCCACCCCTCCCTCCCCAGACACCCCCGTGAATGACATTGGCCCTGTGCCAGCCTGCACCAACCATCCCAACCGCCCCACCACCCCAACCCACTCCCCCCCCCCCCCCCACACACACACACCCCTCCCTCCCCCCCCCACACCCCCGTGAAAGACATTGGCCCTGTGCCAGCCTGCACCAACCACCACCAATGCTTGGGTATGGGAGCCTGCCATGCCATGCCATCCCCCACAGATAACCCCATGAAGAACCCCAGCCCCGTGCCAGCCTGCACCAACCACCCCAACCTCCCCTCCCCACCCCTCCCTCCCCCACAGACACCCCCGTTACTGACCTTGGCCCTTTGACAAGCTGCACCAACCTACAAGGCTTGTGCATGGGAGCCTGCCGTGCCATCCCCTCCCTACGCCCGCTGGCCGCCCTCCTTGCCCTGGTTAGGCTAGACATCCAGTGCACCCAGACTTCAGATCTCTCCCCCTTGTCCCAATGCTCAAACCTTGAGGAGCTGATTGCCACCGGGTGTTACTCCTTGTCTGACATCGGACCGCTCGCGATGTGTACCTCGCTCCGCAGGCTGCACATTGGCAGTACGGCAATCAGGGACATATCTGCCCTGTCCGAGTGTGTGCGGCTGGAGTCTCTGTGCTGCGGTAGAGTAGGTGTGTGTTTGTATGGGGTGTGATTGGGTGTTGTGTGGTGTGGATGTGGGTGGGTAAGGGCCTGGGTGGGTGTTTTTGTGGGTGCGTGTGTGTGAGTTTGAATTATGTTTTCGGCTGTATGCCATAAATTAGGTGTGGGTGTGGGGGTTTAGGGTTTGGGGAGGAGGGGGGGGGGAGAGGGGGCATGAGGAAGTTTGCCAGGGGCCAGGGATAGGAGTAGGGGTGGTAAATGTTGTATGGTGCCATTTGTATGCAAAAAAAGGCAAATCAAACAATGAAAATCAAGCAAAACAGAAACGAAACAAAGAGAATCAAACAAAACAAAGAAAATCGAACAAAACAAAGAAAATCAAACAAAGCAACTTAAACAAAACAGAACAAAACAACGACGAAGACAAAACAAAGAAAATCAAACAAAGAAAAAGTCAAACAAAGCAAATAAAAGACAAGCGAAAAATTGAATCCCCACCCTCGCCTATTCGACACAGGAATCAACACAAAATAACAAAATAACAAAATAACAAAATAACAAAGTAACAAAATAGCAAAATAACAAAATAACTAAGTAACAAAATAACAAAATAACAAAATAACAAAATAACAAAATAACAAAATAACAAAAATAACAAAATAACAAAATAAATTCCCCCCCAACCCCCAACCCCAACCCCCCGGACCCCCGGACCCTTCCCCTCTCCTATTCTAAACAGGCATCATCAATCTTTCCCCCTTGTCCTGTTGCCCCCAACTTTGTCATCTTGAATTCGAGGACTCGGTGAATATCACCACTCTGGCCACCCTATCAGTCAGAAAAAAAAGGAAAAAAAATGCAACCTACCCCCCCCCCCCCCCCCCCCATACCCCTCTCCTATCCTAAACAAGCAACAGCAATCTGTCCCCCTTGTCCTCTTGCCCCCAACTCCACCATCATGAATGTGTAGAATCGGTGAATATCACCACTCTGCCCCCACTCTCAGTAAAAAAAATGGAAAATAAAAAATTAATCCCAACCTTGCCCCCCCCCCCTCCCCCTCTCCTATCCTGAACAGGCACCTGCAATCTGTCCCCCTTATCTTCTTGCCCCATACTCTGTCATCTTGAATTAGAGGAATCGGGGAATATCATCACTCTGGCCCCCCATCAGTCAGAAAAAAGGAAAAAAAAGCAATCCCAACCTACCCTCCCCCCCCCCCTACCCCTCTTCCCTATCCTAAACAGACACCAGCAATCTGCCCCCCTTATCCTCTTGCCCCTAACTCCGCCACCTTGAATGTGAAGACTTGATGAACATCTCCTCTCTGGCCTCCATATCAGTCAGAAAGCAACACAAAGCGAAAAAAGCAAAAAAAAGCAAAAAAAAGCAAAAAAAAAGCTTATCTATCTCCCCCCCCCCCCTCTCTTATCCTAAATAGGCATCAGCAATCTGTCCCCCTTGTCCTCTTGCCCCCAACTCCGCCATCTTGAATGTGAGGAATCGGAGAATATCACCACTCTGGCCCCCCTATCAGACTGCCACCAACTGGAATACCTGAACTTGACCCGGACAAATGTGAGTGTCGTCTATTGTCGTGATGTTTATTTGTATATATATTTCTACCAATGTGAGTGTCGTTATGTTTATTAATATTTTTATTTTATGTATATTTTTACTGTTGTGAGTGTCTATATATGTATTTATATCTTTATTTGTACTGATGTGATCGCCTATATGTTCATTGCTATGTTTATTTGTACCAATTTGAGTGTCGTTATGTTTATTTCCACTAATGCGGGTGTCGTTTTGTTTACTTTTATGTTCATTTCTACTAATAATGTGAGTGTCGTTATGTTTATTTTTATCATCATTTGTACTACTGTGAGTGTCATTATGTTTATTTCTACTCATGTGAGTGTCGTTATGTTTATTTGTATTTGTATTTTATGTACATTCGGCGGGAGCCCCCTCTTAGAGGGGGCAGGAGCCCCCAGGGGTACCCCGTTGTCCGTTTGTGCGTCCGACCAAAACATTGAAGCCTGACACGTCAGCCAAGTGTCTCATACCTAACTGGCTTCGGTCAGCTCCAGTCCGTTGCCACCTTTCGTTCCGTTGCCAACACAATCCGCCAATTGTTCGCGTCGCTTGCGACGCTGCATATGACTTGTCTAATCTAGACAATCTTTCGTAGCACCTTGCATTCCTCAGCAGTGGGTGTCTTCCAGTTTCCCCGCAACAATGTCACAGGAACAAGAGGACCTGCATAGGACTTGTTTTACTGTTGTGAGTGTCTATATGTGCGTTCCTTTTTATCTCCTTCTTCTTCTGCTCCTGTTAAATGTTCCCATTCTCAACACACTCATTCAGTCACATAGCATTTGTTTATTATTTACTTATTTATTTATTTATTTATTTATTTATTTATTTACTTATTTATTTATTTATTTATTTATTTCCTTATTTATTTATCTCTTAACACACTCATGCAATTATTTATTATTCAGGCATATAGTCAAATACAGTTTTTTTGTGCGAGCGGTCGTCAATTGTGCGACCCAGGTGCGACCCCTGTGCAACCCTAAGGTGTGCGAGTTTAGGGCGAAATGGGCCCCAAAATGGTAGCCACAGTGTGTGACCGTGAGTGAGTGATTTTTGCCCCGGGTCGCTCCTGGGTCACACCTTGGTCACACAGGCTCAGCCCAGGTAGCTAGCTAGCTAGCTAGCTCTAAGCCACCTCTTGTTAGAACTGACATAACTGAAAGTGACCTCTGAGCCTACTGCCCAAGCCAGAAAGTACAGTAGTGCAGCCCGTGGAGTTACTTCCGCGTTCCAACTTCCACCAGGGGTGAGGGGTGGGCACCGTTCCAGTCAAGCTTAGTTTGTTGATTTGTTGAGTATTACAATTGCATGAAGATGGAGCCCCAATCCCCCAATAATCCCAATATGTTAACTAAACCTCTTGCGTTGTCTGCGTGCGCAACAATGTTTGTTAGACGGTTACAGATGCCGCAGCCTGAGTCTGTCTCTACAAAGGCCAGTCGGTCAATGACAATTGTGTCAAGCGGTCTAAATCAAGGTCGCGATTCCCTGTGTGAAAAAAGTTTTTAGTTTATTAGACGGCCTACCAGGCGAAGAAGTCTATACGCCACACCCAACCCTTTCTCCCCAAACCGTCCTACCCAAAGCACCCACCACCACCATCCCTAGTCGTCGGACTTCAAGGGAGAAGTCGGGACCTTGTGGTGATGTGTGGGCCATGGCCCATTCTCCCCCTTGACCCCCTTTTTGCCTAGTAGGAAATTGCTTAGGCGAAGGTCTAGGCAATGCAAGCAGAGAGGGTTTTCACCCAACACGGAGACAGGTGTGTGCTGAGGTGTATTTTGTAGGGTGTGTTGTTTTGATGATTGTATGTATGTATGTGTGTGAAGACCCCCCCCCCCCCACCACCCCACCCCCCACCCACCCCCCCAAACACCCAAAGGCTGACACCACAGTGATAGTTTCACATTCTGCATGATGTGTGTGACAAGCTCAAGAATCCCTTTTATGATCGAAAAGGAATGTGTAGTGATGATAATTAATAGTTTGTATGTTTTAGGTGCGGACTGTTGGGGGCTAGGGTTTTGTAGGGTTGTAGAATAGGGTTGTAGTTGTTTGATTGTGTATTGTAGAGTACTTGTTGTTAGCTATGAGGACTAGGGTTATAATTATCTGTACAGTAGAGGGAGGGAGGATTGAAAAAGTTAACAACAAATAGTATTGAACAAAGTTGTTACGAACCAGACAAGTTTAGTTTAACCGATGATGCAGGTGCAAAAATGCGTGGTTGTGGTTGGGTTGGGTGTGGGGGGGGGGGGGTGGGGGGGATAGCACCCCCCCCCCAAAAACAAAAAAAAAAAAAAAAAACAAAAAAAAAACAAAAAAAAAAAAAAAAGAAAAAAACCACAACTAACAGCCCCACAAAAAACAAAACAAAAACAAAAACACAAACCAGAACCCCACACCAACAACAAAAAAAAACCACACACCCAACCAACCCCCCACAAAAACAAAAACCAACCCCAACACAAACAACACACACCCCCCCACACCCCCCAAACCACTAAACCCCCCCACAACCACCACCCCCCCACCACACCACCACCCACCCACCCAACAACCACCCACCAACCCACCCCCCCCCCCCCACAACCCCACCACCCCCCCCCCCACTCCCAACACACCCCCCCCAACCCCCCCCCCCAACCCCCCCCACCCCCCCCCCCCCCAAAAAAAATTAAATCCGAACTAGGGTACTACGTGACGTGCACTATTGCGCGCTACCGCGCAAGGTTTTTGGGGCCCGACTGCACGATTGACGCAATTTTAAAAAACCCTCAGGGCGCAGCGCGCATTTTTTCGTTTTCAGTTGAGTCAGAAGCGCAACCCAAAAGGAGACAGTTGCGTTAAAAGCTCAACCCAAAATGACAAAATGTAGTACCCTGCCCTTGACCCCCCTTAATAAAGCCCGAGCGTTTTGTGCTCTAGAGACGATGCTACCGCACCATCCCAGAATGAGGCTTGGGTCGCCACTTGTGGCTACCAAAATGGCCTCAAGAATGATGAAAAAAAGACACTGGTCATATACATATACATAGCATTCAGACATCTTGAGTATTGTTTGTTCATTTGTTACCAAATGTGAGTGCCCTTAAGTCTTTTTCTTTTTCTGCGTATTCTTCTGTTCCATGTTCTTCTGTTCTCGTTCTCTTCAGACACGCCATATAGTCATAGTAATTAGTAATCTGGCGTTTTGCTCATTTTGTTTAACAAACGTGAGTGCCGTCAATTGAGTGTTTTTCGTCTGCTTCTGCTTCTGCATGCATATTTTATTTATGTGTTTAAGTATCTCATATTTATTTATGTATTCACATGACCTGGTTCCCACCATTTGAGAAAACCCAAATCCGAGTATTTATGTGTTGAACTGATGTGGTTGGGCAACTTATTGGCAAACAACTTTTTTGTTTTGACTTAAGGGCATAGGCTCAATCCATCCGTATCACTCAGGGTCTGACTTAGGCACCTATGGAGATAGATATGTATGTATTTATTTATTTATTTATTTATTTATTTATTTATTTATTTATTTATTTATTTATTTATTTATTTATTTATTTATTTATTTATTTATTTATCTCTTGACACACTCATTTACCGGTAGACATATATTATGTTAGTGTTTGTTTATCTCTCAACACACTCATATAGTCATATATTATGTATTTATGTATTAATATATTGATGTATTTATATATTTATGTATTCATATAGTCATATATTATGTATTTATGTATTTATATATTTATGTATTTATATATTTATGTATTCATATAGTCATATATTATGTATTTATGTATTTATATATCTCTTTAAACACTAATTTAGTCATATGTCATGATGACTACTGCTAGCTCCGGCTTACGCAGTGGTGTCCTTAACTTCACGTCCTGAGAGTGGCGTATTACTCGGATGTAACAATTTCAATTTCAATTTCAATATCTCTGTACACACTAATTTAGTCATATATCATGTATGTATTTATTTATCTCTTAACACACTAATATAGACACATATTATTTATGAATTCATCAATTTATGTCTGAACACACTAATATAGACATTTAGTATTTATGCATATATTGATTTATCTCTGAACACTCTAATATAGTCATATAGTATTTATGAATTTATGAAATGTACTGATTTATCTCTTTACACACTAATACAGTCGTATAGTATTTATGTATGTATTTATTTATTTATCTATTAACGCACTTATATAGTCATGTAGTATTTTGGCATCTGGAGTTGATCATCTCCTGTCAGCTTTACTTGAATGAAAATTAAAAAATGAAGGAGAGATTAGGGGGGGACAAAAAAAGGAAGGGAGGGGGACAGGAGGTATTAATTAGGGGGGGGGGGGGGGGGGGGGGTCAAAAAACGAACAGGGTTTGGGGGCCAGCGCGTGACACTGGGGTCGCACTTAGTTTTCAATTTGCGACGCGTTGCACAAAACAAACAGTGGCTGGGGCGACCTCCTGGACCACGCCATACATACACACCTATATATAATTTGGTGTGTACATTGAAGTAGATACACTTTAATAGCAATCCAGGCAATGATTTGGGAGGCGCAGGTCGTACATAGTACTTCAGCCTTTGTTTTTAGTTCGAGTATATGAGAATTCTCCCAGATTTGTCGTGACTATTTCTACAATCTCTGACAATTTCCTCAGAATTCTCGCGATACTTTTGGTCCGACACTTTTTCAACGATGCAGGTTCACAACATTGCTTACCCTACTGCATTGCCTACAATTAGGGAACGGCAATATGATATTATATCATGTCATTACACGATATCATATGATGCCGGCAGTCTGATTAGACTAAAGTTACCTTTTAAATAATATATCATATGATGCAATTTGTATGATATAATATGATATCATACTCACCTTTGGCCAATACCATATGATATGCCGATCCCTACATACAAGGCAAGCCATTGTCTCTCAGTTTATAATGAGCCATAAAGTGAAGTCAATACACTTTATAGCAATTCTTGATGATGTGGGAGTTTTTTTTATGTCGGAGATCGGACTCCGGATCTCAAATTCGGCATGAAATCGGGAGGATTTAGCCTGAGAACAAGTACGAAGTCTGTCCTCTGAACCCCATTCTTCCCCTGAATTGCTGTAAGCTGCGTGCAGTACAGAAAAATGAAAAGTTGTTTTCCGCTTTGAACTTGAACTCAGACTGAAAAGTAAGCGACTGCAAACACTACAGCGCACCCGTAGGGATTCAAATCCCGCACCTTCTTGCTTCAACGTGCTCTACCATTGAGCCAGTCGCGGAAATAGGATATGACATAACATAACATAACATACACACATGTCTACACAGGTTGGCAGCATAGCCCCCTTGGTAGCGTGCCGCAAGCTGAGGAACCTGAACCTCCTCTGTACTTCCGTGTGCGACCTAAGCCCCCTGGCAGGCTGGGACCAGCTGAAGGAGCTTTGTATTGCTGGAACCAATGTGAGATGTCTGGGTGCTCTGTCTACGGCATCATCTTTGGAGGTCCTGAAGATCAGTGACACGGACGTGGCAGACCTCAGCCCTCTGACTGGGTGTGCCCGCCTGACAGAAGTGTACTGCCGCAATACACGTGTTGCCAGCCTGGCACCCCTGCTGGCCTGTGAGCGCGTACAGATCCTGAGTTGCGCTAATATCCCCTGTGGAAAGGGTGGAGGCTACTTCTGTTCGAAGGATGAGATCATAGCCTTCATAACAAGCCTCCTTTGACCATGTGGGGGCTGCAATAAATGTAGTGTTATGTCCAGTTGTGCACACGCGTTCAAACCACACACTCTGAAGTAAGTTGTCAGGGTTGACTTGTTGCAAACAAAAACGTATGCTCAAAAAATGAGATTGTAACCTGCATAACTAGTCTCCTTTGGCCGGTTGGGGGCTAAATAAATGTATTATTATGTCTAGTGCACGCACTTTCAAACCACACACTATGAAGTACCTTGTCAGGGTTGACTTGTTGCAAACAAATACTTATGCTCAAAGGATGAGATCGTAGCCTTCATCACACGCCTCCTTTGGTCGATTGGGGGCTGAAATAAATGTAGTGTTATGTCCAGTTGTGCACACACATTCAAATCGAACACTCTATCTGAAGTATCTTATCAGGGTTTACTATCCTGAGCGGTGCCAACGTTCCCAGTGGAAAGGGTGGAGGCTACTTTTGGTATAATGATGCAATTGTAGCCTTCATCACAAGCCTCCTTTGACCTTTTTGGCGGAGCCCCCCCTTCTGGGGGGTGGGAGCCCCCAGTGTTACACATTTGTCCGTTCGTCCATCCGTCCATCCATCCGTCTGACCGCGATGAAGCCCAACACGTCAGCCAACGGTCTCGTAACTAACTCGCTTCCGTTGCCACCTGTCGCTCCCTCGCGATGACTCTCCGCCAATTTTTAGCGTCGCAGGCGACGCTGCATAGAACTTGTTCTTTAGGGGCTGATACAAATGTGGTGTTATGTTGCTATGAGTCCAAGTAAGTCAAGCCAAAGGAAGCAGTACCTTGCTATGTACTGCTCCCTAACCAGCCGCCCAGCATGTGGTGTTATGTGGCTATGAGTCCAAGTAAGTCAAGCCAAAGGAAGCAGTACCTTGCTATGTACTGCTCCCTAACCAGCCGCCCAGCATGTGGTGTTATGTGGCTATGAGTCCAAGTAAGTCAAGCCAAAGGAAGCAGTACCTTGCTATGAGTCCAAGTAAGTCAAGCCAAAGGAAGCAGTACCTTGCTATGAGTCCAAGTAAGTCAAGCCAAAGGAAGCAGTACCTTGCTATGTACTGCTCCCTAACCAGCCGCCCCGCATGTGGTGTTATGTGGCTATGAGTCCAAGCAAGTCAAGCCAAAGGAAGCAGTACCTTGCTATGAGTCCGAGTAAGTCAAGCCAAAGAAAGCAGCACCTTGCTATGTACTGCTCACTAACCAGCCGCCCAGCATGTGGTGTTATGTGGCTATGAGTCCAAGTGAGTCAAGCCAAAGGAAGCAGTACCTTGCTATGAGTCCAAGTAAGTCAAGCCAAAGGAAGCAGTACCTTGCTATGTACTGCTCCCTAACCAGCCGCCCAGCATGTGGTGTTATGTGGCAATGAGTCCAAGTAAGTTAAGCCAAAGGAAGCAGTACCTTCCTATGAGTCCAAGAAAGTCAAGCCAAAGGAAGCAGTACCTTGCTATGTACTGCTCCCTAACCAGCCGCCCAGCATGTGGTGTTATGTGGCTATGAGTCCAAGTAAGTCAAGCCAAACGAAGCAGTACCTTGCTATGAGTCCAAGTAAGTCAAGCCAAAGGAAGCAGTACCTTGCTATGTACTGCTCCCTAACCAGGCTACCAGCATGTGGTGTTATGTGGCTATGAGTCCAAGTAAGTCAAGCCAAAGGAGGCAGTACCTTGCTATGAGTCCAAGTAAGTCAAGCCAAAGGAAGCAGTACCTTGCTATGAGTCCGAGTAAGTCAAGCCAAAGGAAGCAGTACCTTGCTATGTACTGCTCACTAACCAGCCGCCCAGCATGTGGTGTTATGTGGCTATGAGTCCAAGTGAGTCAAGCCAAAGGAAGCAGTACCTTGCTATGAGTCCAAGTAAGTCAAGCCAAAGGAAGCAGTACCTTGCTATGTACTGCTCCCTAACCAGCCGCCCAGCATGTGGTGTTATGTGGCAATGAGTCCAAGTAAGTTAAGCCAAAGGAAGCAGTACCTTCCTATGAGTCCAAGAAAGTCAAGCCAAAGGAAGCAGTACCTTGCTATGTACTGCTCCCTAACCAGCCGCCCAGCATGTGGTGTTATGTGGCTATGAGTCCAAGTAAGTCAAGCCAAACGAAGCAGTACCTTGCTATGAGTCCAAGTAAGTCAAGCCAAAGGAAGCAGTACCTTGCTATGTACTGCTCCCTAACCAGGCTACCAGCATGTGGTGTTATGTGGCTATGAGTCCAAGTAAGTCAAGCCAAAGGAGGCAGTACCTTGCTATGAGTCCAAGTAAGTCAAGCCAAAGGAAGCAGTACCTTGCTATGAGTCCGAGTAAGTCAAGCCAAAGGAAGCATACCTTGGCTATGTCTGCTCACTCTAACCAGCCCGCCCAGCATGTGGTGTTATGTGGCTATGAGTCCAAGTAAGTCAAGCCAAAGGAAGCAGTACCTTGCTATGAGTCCAAGTAAGTCAAGCCAAAGGAAGCAGTACCTTGCTATGTACTGCCCCTAACATCCGCCCCGCATGGGGTGTATGTGAAATCAGTCCACGTATCAGTCCCCCCCCAAACGAAGCAGGCCTTCTATGAGTCCAAGAAAGTCAGCCAAAGGAAGCAGTAAACCTTGCTATGGACTGCTTCCCTACCGGCCTACCCAGCATGTGGTGTTATGGTGTCTATGAGTCCAAGTTAAGTCAAGCCAAGGAGGTCAGTACCTTTGCTATGAGTCCAAGTAAGTCCAGCCAAAGGAAGCAGTCCCCCTTGCTATGAGTCCCGAGTAAGTCACGCCAAAGAAGCAAGTACCTTGCTATGTACTGCTCACTAACCAGCCGCCCCAGCATGTGGTGTTATGTGGCTATGAGTCCAAGTGAGTCAAGCCAAAGGAAGCAGTACCTTGCTATGAGTCCAAGTAAGTCAAGCCAAAGGAAGCAGTACCTTGCTATGTACTGCTCCCTAACCAGCCGCCCAGCATGTGGTGTTATGTGGCTATGAGTCCAAGTAAGTCAAGCCAAACGAAGCAGTACCTTGCTATGAGTCCAAGTAAGTCAAGCCAAAGGAAGCAGCACCTTGCTATGTACTGCTCCCTAACCAGCCGCCCAGCATGTGGTGTTATGTGGCTATGAGTCCAATTGAGTCAAGCCAAAGGAAGCAGTACCTTGCTATGAGTCCAAGTAAGTCAAGCCAAAGGAAGCAGTACCTTGCTATGTACTGCTCCCTAACCAGCCGCCCAGCATGTGGTGTTATGTGGCTATGAGTCCAATTGAGTCCAGCGTAAGGAAGCAGGACCTTGCTATGAGTCCGAGTAAGTCAAGCCAAAGGAAGCAGTACCTTGCTATGTACTGCTCCAAAACCAGCCGCCCAGCATGTGGTGTTATGTGGCTATGAGTCCAAGTGAGTCTAGCCAAAGGAAGCAGTACCTTGCTATGAGTCCGAGTAAGTCAAGCGAAAGGAAGCAGTACCTTGCTATGTACTGCTCCCTAACCAGCCGCCCAGCATGTGGTGTTATGTGGCAATCTGTCCAAGTAAGTCAAGCCAAAGGAAGCAGTACCTTGCTATGAGTCCAAGTAAGTCAAGCCAAAGGAAGCAGTACCTTGCTATGTACTGCTCCCTAACCAGCCGCCCAGCATGTGGTGTTATGTGGCTATGAGTCCAAGTAAGTCAAGCCAAAGGAAGCAGTACCTTGCTATGAGTCCAAGTAAGTCAAGCCAAAGGAAGCAGTACCTTGCTATGTACTGCTCCCTAACCAGCCGCCCAGCATGTGGTGTTATGTGGCTATGAGTCCAAGTAAGTCAAGCCAAACGAAGCAGTACCTTGCTATGAGTCCAAGTAAGTCAAGCCAAAGGAAGCAGTACCTTGCTATGTACTGCTCCCTAACCAGCCGCCCAGCATGTGGTGTTATGTGGCTATGAGTCCAATTGAGTCTAGCCAAAGGAAGCAGTAACCTTGCTATGAGTCCAAGTATCAAGCCAAAGGAAGCAGTACCTTGCTATGTACTGCCTCCCTAACCAGCCGCCCAGCATGTGGGTGTTATGTGGCTATGAGTCCAGTAGTAAGTCAAGCCAAAGGAAGCAGTACCTTGCTATGAGTCCGAGTAAGTCAAGCCAAAGGAAGCAGTACCCTTGCTATGTACTTGCTCCCTAACCAACCGCCCAGCATGTGGTGTTATGTGGCTATGAGTCCAAGTGAGTCAAGCCAAAGGAAGCAGTACCTTGCTATGATTCCCTAGTAGGTCAAGGCCAAAGGAAGCAGTACCTTCCTATGAGTCCAAAGAAAGTCAAGCCAAAGGAAGCAGTACCTTGCTATGTACTGCCTCCTAACCAGCCGCCCAGCATGTGGTGGTTATGTGCTATGAGTCCAAGTGAGTCTAGCCAAAGGAAGCAGTACCTTGCTATGAGTCCAAGTAAGTCAAGCCCAAAGGAAGCAGTACCTTGCTATGTACTGCTCCCTAACCAGCCCGCCCAGCATGTGGTGGTATGTGGCTATGAGTCCAAGTAAGTCAGCCAAAGGAAGCAGTACCTTGCTATGAGTCCAAGTAAGTCAAGCCAAAGGAAGCAGTACCTTGCTATGTACTGCTCCCTAACCAGCCGCCCAGCATGTGGTGTTATGTGGCTATGAGTCCAAGTAAGTCAAGCCAAAGGAAGCAGTACCTTGCTATGAGTCCAAGTAAGTCAAGCCAAAGGAAGCAGTACCTTGCTATGTACTGCTCCCTAACCAGGCTACCAGCATGCCGGGCGGTCAGTGACGCCTGGTGTTCAGGTAATAGTCTGTGCCCTAAGCGCGCCTACTATTTTGTTTGCCATTCGAACTGAATCCTCGGTGTCGCTGGTTTGTGTCGGCCTGTCGGGAGATAGACCCACCTCCTGGGGTGAAAAACCTTTCGCAACTAAAAAAGAAAAAGTGAGAAAGCCAACTTGCCATCAGAGTAACTATCTATCTTCGTCTGACTACATGCTGACTGGCACCCCTACATATGGTAACCATAGTAACCATACTCTTGATGGGAAGCTCGCGCCAGTGTCCTAACCCCTGTCGCTCCTAACTAGCATCCTTAGTCATCCTCTACTCCCTGAATGAATGCATGAAGTAACCCTGACCATAACCGTTGAGACGGTACTGTTACAGCCTTGACACACGCACTCATTATATCAGCCCACTACAGTGTTGTTCAGAGACGAAATTGTTTTTTCGATTGGACCCGAATTAATTAGGCATGACTATTGGAACATTGTTTTTTTCATTTTTTTGAATGTATTTTTTTTATTTGGGACCCACATGTATTTATTTCCAAACTGAATTTAAAATTCGTGGCTGTCTCTCCAGACTGAATACCGTATTATCGTTTCTGGGTGGTGATAATTATGGTAGGGAATGGTAAAAAAATATCCATAAACAAAATGTTTGGCGTGTAATGGCCTAAAAAAATAGGTTACATGCAGTTTTTGCACCAAGCTGCCCTACATAAAGGAGGACAATCATATGTGATCCGCCCAATGTGATCACCCATCGCTTTGGCCACATATCCCAGGACCCCCATAGAGCCATTGGACAACTCCTACGCCCGGATTTACGAGGCAGGACTCCAACTGACACCAATCGATACCAACCGACACCAAAAGCTTGAAAGCCACACATCTCCTCGGAAACTGCGAAATTACAGTTGCATGCGTTCTTATTTGCACGCGCTTTCATCAGCTTCAAATTCGATTTGTTTTCGTGGAGGTCGATTCTTCTCTAAACCGCACTACACTGGCTTCAACTGGAGTAATTTTTCAGTTACAAGAACCTTTTTCTAGGGGCAGCTGAAATGTTGAAGCTTGCTTCTTGTTTATTCATGATTGCGCTGGCATCAGTTGCAGGCAATCGCTTGGGTGCACGATTGCACGATTGAAGTCATAAACCTTTCTGAGTTTCTGACTGGAGGGCCACCACTTCGCCTTGCCTCTGGCTAGATATCTTGGCCTTGACGCTTCATTCATTCATTGTCCCAATCACCCTCGTCTGCCCAGCCTTTTGCTGACGTCTTCTCCTTCCTCTTTTGCTTCCATTATCAGAAAACACCTCCAACTGCACATCTAACCATTCCTCTCCCGTCCATTCTGCAGATGCGAGATCAAATCTAGACTTACTCTGAAGCAGCAGCATAATCCCCTCTGGATCAGAGTAAGTGAACACCATAATTAAATCGAAATCCGGCCCGGATCTGGCCTGAGTTTTTTCCCGATAGCTTCCGAAAGAACCTCGGCGCTTGCCCCAGCTTGCCTCTGGGGATTCAGCTGCTTCTTCAGAGTAAGTGCGTACAATAATTAAATCGGTATCTGGCCTGAGATGTTTTGATATGTGCCAGCTGTGCTGTGAACATCTTTCATGTTTGGCCGGATTTCCGGTAAACATACATGCTTCACTATTTCAGTATTTCCACAACATCAGCGGGAGGAGAAAAAAAGATATGCCACACCAGGGAGCCCTTTGGAAGTTTTTTCATATACCTACGTCGGAAGTTTTTTAAATCTGCCTTTAACCCCCCCCCCCCCCCCCCCCCCCCTTACACTCCAATGACCGAAATAAAAGTTCGCGAACTATTCACAGAAATCAATGCATTTTACCGCCCCCGTAATAGGGAGCAAACCCAGTACGGCAGGTGTACTGCCGGAGGAAGCGGGGGCGGAGGAGAAAGCGGAGGAAAGTTAGCCCTTAGGGTTCGGCGTTTCGGAGGGTCTTCGGGACACGCCAGCCGGCGTTGCGCGTGACTCAGCGGCTCGGGACCGAGACCGAGGTCAGAGACCGAGACGCAGGTGCGAGACCGAGGTCGAGACCCAGACCTAGGTCCGAGACCGAGACGCAGGTCGAGACCTAGACCCAGACCGAGACCCAGGTCCGAGGTCCGAGACCCAGACCCAGGTCCGAGACCCAGGTCCGAGATCGAGACCCAGACCTAGGTCCGAGACCGAGACCCAGGTCCGAGATCGAGACCTAGACCTAGGTCCGAGATCGAGACCCAGACCTAGGTCCGAGATCGAGACCTAGACCTAGGTCCGAGATCGAGACCTAGACCTAGGTCCGAGATCGAAACCCAGACCTAGGTCCGAGATCGAGACCGAAGTCCGAGATCGAGACCGAGGTCCGTGACCGAGATCGAGGTCCGAGACCCAGACCGAGTTCGAGGTCCGTGACCGAGACCGAGACCCAGACCGAGACCCAGACCGAGATCGAGACCTACGTCCCAGATCGAGACCCAGGTCTGAGACCGAGACCCAGGTCCGAGACCGAGGTCGAGACCCAGGTCTGAGACCGAGATCGAGACCTAGACCTAGGTCCGAGATCTAGACCCAGGTCCGAGATCGAGACCGAGACCGAGGTCCGTGATCGAGACCCAGGTCCGAGGTCCGAGACCGAGGTCCGAGAACGAGATCGAGACCCAGGTCCGAGACCAAGACCGAGACCACAGACCCAAAGACCCGCGCAGACCTCACAGGGCCCCCAAGGGGGGCAGGGGGCGGCATTCTGGTTACCGCCCCCGTATTAGGGAGCAAACCCAGTACGGCAGGTGTACTGCCGGAGGAGGCGGAGGAGGAGGAGGAGAAAGCGGAGGAAAGTTAGCCCTAAGGGTTCGGCGTTTCGGAGGGCCTTCGGGATACGCCAGCCAAGACCCAAGTCCGAAACCGAGGTCGAGACCCAGGTCCGAAACCGAGGTCGAGACCCAGGTCCGAGATCGAGACCCAGACCAAGGTCCGAGATTGAGACCCAGACCCAGGTCCGAGATCGAGACTCAGACCGAGATCGAGACCGAGACCGAGATCGAGACCAACCACAGACCCACAGACCCGCGCAGACCCCACAAGGGACCCCAGGGAGGGACGGGGGCGGCATTCTGGCTACATATATACATAAATATACAGGTATCATCATCATCATCATCATCATCATCATCATCATCATCAGTGCATACAAAATTGGGCGTCCGTCGAGGGTATAGCGCGTGCCCGGCGCGTGTTCGGCCCCTTTTGGCCTAGCCACTTGGGGCTTTGGTTCCATATCTTGCTGACCTGTCGCCCAGGTGGCAGCGAGTCTCGGATCTCGATTTTCCGTCGGTGCGACGGGCTCAGATGCTAGTCAGTATATATAAAGTTGCATGTCCGTCGCGTATTTAGCCGCTTTTGGCCCAGGCAGTTGGGCTTTTGGTTTCTTGGTTTCGGATCTCGATTTTTCGTGACCTGTCGCTGACGTGGCCACGGGGGTGGTCCGCCCGTCGGTACGACGGGCTCAGATGCTAGTCTATCATCATCATCAGTATATATAAAGTTGGGCGTCCGTGATATGGTTTAGCCGCTTTTGGCCCAGGCAGTTGGGCTTTTGGCTTCATTGGTTTCGGATCTCGATTTTCCGAGACCTGTCGCTGACGTGGCCACGGGGGTCCTCCAGTCGGTACGACGGGCTCAGATGCTAGTATATTTATATAGCTAGGTAGATTTGGTGTAGAAGTTGACAAGGTCACCTATTTGACCCCAAGCACCATGCCAGGCATTTCCAGCCCTTACAGGCTGGCATACTGAACCGCAGCCGGCGGAACGAGAGGCAGAAGCACGCAGTTTCTGAAAAATCAACTTTCGTCAACTTGAAGGCGATTTATCGATTCCCTGGCCCGATCTTGGCCCGATCTGTGCTCTGTTGATCTCGCGGAAGTCACTTACGTACGATCGTGTACCCTCAGAAGTTCCGGGCAACTTTCGCCACAGAACATTGCAGTATGCAAAAATACGATGTAAACTCTGGAAATTGATTTGCGTTTGCTTTTGGTTTTCACGGCGACATCAGAAAAATAAGAAAAAGTTTGGGGACTGAGGCCCCCCGGCATGACCTGGCATTCCCGCAAGGGCCGGGCGAATGGTTTGTTGGATACTGTCCGGTGTGTTTATTTATTTATTTAGCCTCTTGGTCGGCCCGTAGGCAGCTAGATCTATGCAGCGACACCACAATACGGTTGGTCGAAATCGCCAACCTGCAATGCATAATGCACAACGAACTTACGGATCTTACTCGGGCAGCTTTACCGGTCGAATGGCGGCCGAATCGAATCCCAATCACACCGTCCCTCAATCCGTTCATCGCGTTACAACTCGTGTGTATACCAAAGCTACATAGGTCAAACCTGCGCCCCTATAGGTGCCAGTTCGTTCGCTCCCGACCGCATACTTCGACACAAGTCAATAACGACACACAAGCCCCCGGGCTGACCTCCAGCCTGGGGCAGGGGACCAACCAGGGCAGGGCAGGGCAGGGCAGGGCACCCTATGACGTGTTTCAATGACGCAGCGAGTTGTTAGGGTAGGGTCCTGGGGTATTAGGGTCACCAGTGTCTGGCACCCTAAAAAGAAACTGAGCGTAACCGCCTGCGACGAGACTGGGAGCCGGAGGGGTCTACCTCGGTATCCGTGTTTTTATAATTCCACGCAATTGCTGCTATCACAGTCGCTGCTTCTTTCGGTACTCTATTTTACTTGATCGTCCGAAATCTTGCTCTACATCCCTCCGTAGTCTCCTAATCTTAAGTCCAGACAGCTTGCAAGAATGGTGAGTCTTGCGAGAATGCACGTCCCGATTTATCATAAGGTGCATTGAGCTAATCCATCGCATTCGCTAGAACCTTGCAGTGCTTGGTCGCCTCTATAAGATTCTATGCTAACTCCAGAAGCTCCCACCCATTAGTTGACCATCGTGAACGGTTTAGTGGCAACCTCTCGTGTGTCGTATTTTTCTGGGCTAGTTGTCGTCTTGTCGATTGCGTCCTCCGATGACCGCTCCTTTCATTGTTTTTCGTTTGGTCATGTTTGATGCACTGGTCCCGTTGCGTCCCTACTAACGGCTCTGTTAATGGCCGTGTCAATGAAGTGGCTGCGATGGCAGCGGTTGTCGATGGAGTGGCAACTACATCTTTGACCGTTTGTTCCTCGCAATTCGATGCTTGTCTATATTGATGCTGTTGGTGCGAGCGCTGTGTCGCGCTTGTAACACAGGGTGTGTCGCGAATGCTTTGCCTAAGTTCGAGATGGTCCTCGGAAGAAGCAAGGTAGTTGGGGCCGAGTTGCGAGTCGCGATATAGCTAGAATTGCACGATTTCCCATTCAAGGGTAGTCCAAGGCTTGGATTGGTTGATACCTCTGCGTCCCCAACTTGCTTGGTCACAAGCTTGCCTGATTCACCTTCTTTAATCTTTGCAACTGCAGAACACGTCTTTCGGAAGGTACCGACAGCGGCCACAACACATGAATCCTAAGTGGTCCCAAAATGTGCGTCCAGCCAACAGGTAAGTTCTGAGGGGAAGGAGTCCCAAGGGTCACCGCTCTGTCCGACTGAATGTTTCTCCATCACGGTCCCACCCGCGGGCCTCGTAAACCCACTATCCACCCTTCCGAAATTCGGACAGGCCGAACCTCGCCGACAATTTCGAACCCGCTCTCCACCAATTTTCGCTTCAGACCCCTCTTGACCCCCCAGGGTCCCGGGGCTGAAGCCCTATGTCCCCCCGTGTCTCTCTCCGTTCTCCGTCTCTCCTTCCGCCGTCTGTCCGACAGATGCACAGGCGTTTGAACGATTTCGACCACGTCCGCACCCAAACATTGTGCTCATAGTTGGATTGCGCCTGACTAGAGTTATCAGCATCGCAGCGGCCAAGATCCTTCGCGAAATTTGTTCAATGTAGCTCTATTAGTCTATGAGTAGCTACTTTCTCTACTACTTACGAAACTTCCTGCCGGTGACTGCTAAAGCGCTTTCGCTTTATCCCGGGGGGGGGGGGGGGGGGGGCGGGGAGGGGGGGGGGGGTGGGGGGGTGTGGGGCGGGGCGTTTCTCTCTTTATTTTTATTCCTCTCCCTCTCCCCCCCGCTTCCCCTACCCCTTCTTTCGATCCGAGGTCGCCCTCCGTGACAGCCCAACAACCGCAAACCGCCAAAAGCAAATCATTTTCCTTCCGTCTTTTCCCCTCGTATTTCCCTCCTGCCGTGGTCTGTTTCGAAAGCTGACTGCCCCGAATTTCGAGAGCACCACCCCCTTCGTTACCTACGTTCACGGGATATGGATGAATCCCCGGCGATCCTCCACACAACCGCGGCCCGCAAGCCTCTCACCCTCGCTCTCGTCAAAATCGCTATCAAAATGTGTTGTGCCATCCATATATGCCCTGAAGTTTTTTGACCAACTTTTCAGAAACATGCTTGAGTTCTGCTGGCTCTATCTTCCTCCCTATAACGCATTCGACTTATTACCATTTCGGGCCGCTCCTGTAACTTTCCATTCTTTCATGTCATGGAAGGGCTGGGAATGGCCTGGCATCGCCTGGCATGGTGCTTGTGTAGGTCAAATGCGCGACCTTCTCAACTTCTACACCAAATCCACCTGGGCAGAGTCTACTGGGAGGGTGTCAACTAGTTCTCTGCGTCATGGATAGAGTTTCCATCTTGTATGAGAAGCCATTTTGGGCACATTTTGGGTCAAATTATACAATCTGTGCCAAATCCTATCTTAAACCCAGAACGGGAAGGTTTCTCTTTTTCAAAAATGTTTTGCATCTTGGCTAAGCGTGTTTTGAAGTCAAGCTTTAAATTTTGGCTGGAAAAAAAGTAGTAAAAGAGTAACTTTTTTGTCCGATTTTCGTCCATATGGGGCATTTTGAGGCCACTATTTGGAGGTGCTGGTTCAGGCCGTACTGCCATTTTTTGCGATACTTCACCACGAGGGGGTATACTGAAAAAGAAAAAAAAACTTTACAAAACAATTACCCGGTACCATTCGAACCAGCACCGCCTTAGAGACATGCCAAAACGCGTAACAAAATCTGGCCCTAGCTTAACCCCCCCGCTTTAGCCCCCTCTAGTCTGGACCCCCCAGCCCAGCAGGGTCCCGGGGCCGAAGCCCTAAGTTCCTCCGGTGTCTTTCTCCGCCGTCTGTCTGTCCGCTGTCCACTGTCCGCTGTCTGTCCGATGTCCGTCTGTCTGACAGATGTCCCAGCGTTTGAACGATTCCGACCACCTCCGCACCCAAACATTTCGCTCATAGTTGGAGTGCGCATGACTAGAGTTATCAGCATCGCAACGGTCAAGGTCCTTCACAAAAGTTGTTCAATGTTTGCAGCTCTATTCGGCTACGAGAAGATACTTTATCCACTACTTTCGAAACTCCCTGCCGGTGACTGATACTTACAAGATTAGTAGAATTAGTATTCAAAATGTTATGTGTTTATTATGTTTGCAATTTATTTTTACAACATTTTATTTTCCCGCCCACAGTAGAAACTAGAATGGAAATATGATTCTGTAGAGTATAGTAAATTGATAATTCCCGTCTTGTTTTTGTTTTAATTGTGTGGTATATGTATGGCTTGATTGTTTGTAAAGGCTTGGGATTCGACATGCTGAAGCCGGGTTTAATCAAGCTGTCAGACTGCGTAAAAATGCATCGACTATAAAAATGTAGATTATGTTGATAATCGCGCCTGCGTTCAGTCAAATATAGATGGGTGGACAAACCTGCTCATTTCAATAGTATGTGAGGCGTACGAGTATATAGCGGGGTGGCAAAGCATATGGTGGTTGGATCCGCTGTCTAATGTGTTTGGCTATCTATTGGGCGGTTTACTCTCGTCAACGCTTTTAGCAATCAAGCTACAGAAGAAGATTAAGACTGCCTTTTTTCCATGTCATTCTACGTATTATGCGGCCCGTCTATAATATCACTATTATTAAGTAATCCAAAGATATTGGGACTTTGACTTTTTATATTTTATTTTTAATGCAAACCAGTGCAAACATAGAATTGTTCATATAAGCAATTTAATGCAAGCTAATAACCTTGTGGAATGTTTACGTGGTTCTAAAATGAATGATGATTATGATGATGATGATAGATTATCGGATGATGATGATGCTGATATGATGATGATGATGATTAGATGATTCTTTACTCATCATTATGATTATGATCGTAATGATGCTGAATGATTATGAATGATGATTATCGAATGCTACCATCTTTATCTTTAAATCCTTCACCAATTTTGTGGTTCCCCCCTAACTGTCTAGCTGCTGCTTGATGATCCAGTCGGCCTGAGCACCCAAGTGGTCGTTGCTTTTCTGGCCAATGCAACACCGCTCATGTCGACTTCTCCCGCTGTTTATGCAACACTGCAGTCAGTGAGCGTGAGCGCCTTGCAAGAAAAGGTAACTACTTGTTGGATATAAATCATTCTCCCACATACATGAACAATAGTTCAATTCTGGTACTCTCCCCCTCCCCCTCCCCCCCTCCCCCTCCCCCTCCCCCCCTCCCCCCCCCCTCCCCCTCATCCCCCTCCCTCCTCCCCCCTCCCCTCACCCCCTCCCCCTCCCCCCCCTCCCTCCCCCTCCCCCTCCACCCTCCCCCTACCCCTTTTTTCCCCCCCCCCCTACCTACCCCTCCCCCCTCCCCTACCCCTACCCCAACCCTCCCCCTCCCCTAAATAAACCCGGGAACCCCTCCCCTACCCCTCCCCCTCCCCCTCCCCCCTCACTATCCTCCCTCCCCCTACCCCTCCCCCTCCCACCCCCCCCCTACCTAACACCCCACCTAACCCCTACACCGCCCTAACCCCTAACACCCCTACACCCTACCATTGATACCCTCCGACCCCCTACCCCTTCGCACCCTACACCCCTCCCCGCTCCCCCATCACCCCTCAGGTCAAAGCTACCCCTTCCGCCAGTGGCCCCCTAACCCCCTACCACTACCACTCCCCCCCCACCAACCCCTACCCCGGGCAACTCCCGCCATCCCACCACCTACCCGCCTGCCCACCCTACCAAACCCCTCCCCCTCACCCGTCCCATCCTACCCCTACCGTACCTCGCGCTCGGTCCCCCTACACCCCTACCGGCAGCCCTACCCCTGCAACCCTATACCCCTCCCGACTACCCCCTACCCTACCCCTCCCCCTCCCGCCTTCCCCTCACCGCCTACCCCTCCCCCCCTCCCCCCTATCGCCCGACCCTCACTACCACCTACCCTCCCACCCCTAACCCCCATCACCGCCTACCTCCCCCTCCCTCCTCATACCACCCCTCCCCGCTACCCCCTCCCCTCCCGCCCTGCCCCGCTCCCCTCCCCCTCACACCTACACCCCCTACCCCACTCCACCACCCACCCTAACCCCTACCCCTACGCACCCCTTACGCCCGCTCAGCCCCCTCCCCCGTCCCCCTCCCAAGCCCATCACCCCTACCCACCTCCGCACCCCTACTACCCGCCTCCCCCTCCCAGCCTCCCGGGCCCCTCCCCTACCCCTACCCCCCTACGAGGCCCCTTCCCCCTCACCCCTACCACCTCCCCCTCACCGCACTACCCCTCCCTCCTCCACCCTCCCCCTACCACCCTCCCCCTCCCCCCCCCTACCGCCACCCTAACGCGCCCTCCCCTCACCCCTAAACGGCCTCCCCCCTCCCCCTCCCAGACCTACCCACCTCACCCTATACCCCTCGCCGTCCTCACCCCCTCCACCAAAGCATCCCCTACCCCTAACCACGGCCCCGGGACCGTCCCAACCTCCCAAAAAAAAAAAGCATACACCACCGGCGCCCCCGATCTTCACAGCTCGCCAACGTCCCCCTCCCCCTCCCCCTACCCCTACCGCCTAACCCCACCCCTCACCCCTAGATCACCTCCTCCCCCTCACCGCCCCATCCCCCCTACACCCTCCCCCTCCCCCATCCCCGTCCTCCACCCCTCCCACCTCCCACCTCCCCCTCCGCATCCTGACCCCACTCTACGCCCTAACCCCTCAGCCCCCTCCCACCACTACCCCCAACCCTCCCAACCTCCCCTCCCCCCTACCCTCGACATGACGCTCCACACCTCCCCCTACCCCTACCCCCTACCCCTTACCCCTACCTACCCCGACCCTACCCCTACCCCTACCACTACCCCTACCCCTACCCCTACACCTACCCACCTACCTCTACCCCTACCCCTACCCCTTAACCACCCCTACCCCTACCCCTACCCCTACCCCTACCACCCCTAACCCCTACCCCTACCCCTACCCCTACCACCATACCCACCTACCACTACCCTACCACTACCACTACCCACTAACACACTACCACTACCACTACCACTACACTACCACTACACCACTACAAAAACTTACCCCCCCCCCTACTCCCTCCCCCTCCCCCCCTCCACTCCCCTCCCCCTCACCCCCCCCTCCCCGCCCCTCCCCCTCCCCCCCTCCCCCCCACCCTTCGCCGCCTCCCCTCCCCCCATCCCCTCCCCTCCCCCTCCCCCGCTCCCCTCCCCGCCTCCCGCAACCCCCCCCCCCACTCCCCCTCCCCCCCCCGCCTCCCCCCCCATCCCCCCTCCACCCCCCCGAACCCAAGAAAGAATACCAAACAACACCTAAAAAAGCAAGCATAAAAACTCAACCCATCCGCCACAACCCTACACCTAACTACCAACTCAACATCCCTAATCCCCAACGAAAAACTCAGAAAAATCCAACCTCCCCGCACCTACCCATTGTCCCCCTCCCCCTCAACCACGACGACCATCAAGATATGAAAACGTACTCTGGAGATGGTGGAAATGGGAGGAGTGGAGAACATCAACTTATATGGTTGCGACTCGCACAGAGCGCGAAAGCTTCCCACTGCCATGATGGCAAGCTATGCCTAGTGGAAGGAGATTTGGAGACTTGGGTCATGCACCCACCAACCAGGGCCTCACAAACCGTAAGTATGACATTTATGTATTTTACATTGGGGCTTCCTCACTTTCCACCTCTAGGGGTGGTTGATTGAAATACCCGTGGTTGTGGGTGGCTTAGTCACATTAATATTTAAAAACAACTGGATTATTTGTTGGGCGGACAGATGTCAGGGGTCGAACTCTATGCGTTGCTATGGTGGACACCATGTCAGGTGGTAGTAGCACTCTAGGCGTTTGGCTATGGTTTCACAGTCAGGGGGTAGCACAGAGGCGTTGCTATGGTACACATGTAGGTGACCAAATAGGCTCTTGGGGAGCAACACAACACCCTCGGATCACCTGCCAAACCTGGTGCTGGGTAGGTTGGATTGGTGGTGCATTGGTGCATTGGTTGGTTGGATGATTGGTTAATTGGTTGGTATGGTGACACACATCAGGTGGTAGCACTATAGGCGCTGCTATGGTGACACGTGTTGGGTGGCGTGAGAGACGCGAAGAAATGTTGGAAAGAGAGCCTGGACGAATATGCTGTACAGGCACGTGCACCGTCATGTGTGCCGTACATTCGAGCATCATATGATGTGTGAGGCCGACCACGAGCTTTATTAATGTATTGAACACTTTGAGCCAACCACCTCTGATCTTGCAGATGTGGTACAGCTTATGAAGTACAATACGCGGTCCTGGATACACATATTAATGTGTGTTACACCTTGACCCGCCCACATATAATCTTGCAGGTGTGGTACAGCTTATACAGTACAATATGCTGTCCTGGATTCAGATGTTGATATATTTTCCCCACACCTTGAATGCCCACCTGTGTGATCTTGAGATGCTAACAGCTTATGAAGTACAATACGCGGTCCTGGATTCACACTTTAATGAATTTCACACCTTGATCCGCCCACATGTGACCTTGTTGGTGTGGTACAGCTGATGAAGTACAATAGACGGTCCTAATTCACATTTTAATGTTTTCCCAGCTTTACCAACTCCCCCCGCCTCCCCCACACTCCCCCGCTCCTCAGCTCCTCAGTCCCGAAGCTCCCAGCTCCCTAAGCTCCCCGCGCTCCCTGAAGCTTCCCCGACCTCCTGAGCTCCCCAAAGCTACCCAAGCTACCCAAGCACCCCAAGCTACCCAAGCTACCCAAGCTACCCAGCTATTCTTCATTTCAGCTCCCCAACTCCCCTTCTCCCCCCGCTCCCAACTCCCTTCTCCCCAGCTCCCCGGCTCCACAGGCCCACCCAGCCCCCTCCCCTCCAGCTGAGGAGGGCTGTGCGCATGCCACTGCATGGCCCCTGGGTTGTAGTATGTGCAGCCCAGCAGCCCACAGCCCCCCCCCTTATCCCCTCCCCCCCCCTCCCCCCCCCTCCCCCGCTCGATCCCGGGGACTAGCCCAGGAACCTTTTTCAGATCTTCAGCTACCGAGTGTTGTGCTTTCCTAACGGGGTGAAAACCCCCGTAGTAAGTGCAAACTTGGCTGATTGGCCACGTTGCCTGGGGCTTGCCTAGGGCTTCCGCCCGTGGCACAGTAGATTCTTTTTAATGCGGCTGTCCACGGTTGAACTTACCTAGGTCCCAGCTTATGCCGGTGGTGTCCTCATTTCAAGTCTTGTGGGGGAGACTGCATTACACGGACGTACACAATTTTAATTTCAATTTCTAATTTTATGAGGGGTGGGCCTACTTACGGGGGTTGTTAAATGCTCCCTACTCCTACTTACCGGGGGTTGCAAAGCTCCTCAACCTTCCCAAGCTTCCCAAACTCCCCCAGCTCCCCCAGCTCCCCCAGCTCCCTCAGCTCCTCAGCTATCCAAGTCCCAAGCTCCCCAAGGGGGGGCTCCTTAGCTCCCCGCCGCTCCCTGAGCCCGACCTCCGGAGCTACCCAAGCACCCCAAGCTACCCAAGCTACCCAAGCTATCCTTCATTTCAGCTCCCCAACTCCCCTTCTCCCCAGCTCCCAAGCTCCCCAGCCCAGCCCCTCCCCAGCCCAGCCCCTCCCTCAGCTGAGGAGCTGTGTGCATGCACAGCATGGCCTAAGGAGGTAAGAATACCTTATTAGCTGCCGCTGTTGTTGTGGTTGTGGCTGTGCCTCTTTGGACCAGTGGCTGTTTGTGGCTGTGGTTATCAATATAACACTCCAGCTTGGGGAGAAGGGGGATTCAGCACCCTTGTTTGCACCCCTAAGTCACCCTTCTCACCCAGGATGCACTCTTAAAAGCCATACTATACTCCATCCCAGAGGATCGCCCGACAACTGGCCAGGTAAGGATGCACGGTGTGAACGTTGCTGCTCACGTTTTGCTTTGATCTTGTCTATCCTCTTGCCACTCTTCACTCCACACTGATAGCTGATAATAGTATATCACAGTTTCAGTTTCGAGCGCAGCTTCTGGCAGCCCTTCAGCTAGCCACTAGGCCACTCCCCAACGTGCCTCTACGAACCCCTACACTATAAATTTGTCAGCACTAGTTTGCATCATGATTGGCTGACTAACAATTAACAAACTGCAACTCAAACTCTCACCCAATTGATCTTCTTGCTTGGAAATAGCCTCAATGCAATACCCCCCCCCCCCTATGCCACAGCTCATTCTTTTAGACCTGGAAACAATGGCGAATCTGCCCGAGGCTGCTTCCCTGTGCGCTCTGGAGGGAAAGAAGAAGGCTATGGAGGCTCCCCTCCCCCATCCAGTTCCCATCCCCCATCCCTCAGCCCCCAGCCCCCAGCCCCCAGCCCCCGGCCCCCAGCCCCCAGCCCGCAGCCCCCTTCCCCTAGCCCGCAGGCCACAGCCCACAGGCCCACAGCCCACAGCCTACAGCCCACAGCCCACAGCCCCCGGCCCCCAGCCCACAGCCCACAGCCACAGCCCCCAGCCCACGGCCCCCAGCCCCCAGCCCCCGCCCCCAGCCCCTAGCCCGCAGGCCACAGCCCAGAGCCTACAGTCCACATAGTTAAGTTGAGTTGAGTTGAGATGGGTTGGGTTGTGTTGGTTTGGTTTGGTTTGGGTTGTGTTGGTTTGGTTTGGTTTAGTTTGGTTGGGGTTGAAGGGGGTGAGATGGGTTGGGTTTGGTTGGGTTGGGGGGTTGTTGGGTTGGGTTGGTTGGGTTGGGTTTGGATGGGTTGGGGTTGGTTGGGGTTGGGTTGGGTTGGGTTGTGTTGGGTTGGGTTGGGTTGGTTTGGGTTGGGTTGGGTGGTTGGGTTGGGTTGGGTTGGGTTGGGTTGGGTTGGGTTGGTTGTGTTGGGTCTGGGTTGGGTTGGGTTGGGTTGGGTGGGTTGGGTTGGGTTGGGTTGTGGGTTGGGTTGGGTGGTGGGTGGGTTGGTTGGGTTGGGTGGATTGGTTGATTGGGTTGGGTTGGTTGGGTTTGGGTTGGGTTGGGTTGGGTGGGTTGGGTTGGTTGGGTTGGGTTGGGTGGGTTGTTGGTGTTGGGTTGGGTTGGGTTGGGTGTGTGGGTTGGGTTGGTTTGGGTTGGGTTGGGTTTGGTTGGGTTGGTGGGTTGGGTTGGGTTGGTTGGGTTGGGTTGGGGTCGGGTTGTGTTGGTTTTGGGTGTTTGGGTGGGTGGGTTGTGTGGTTGGGTTGGGTTGGTTGAGGTTGGGTGGGAGTTGGGTTGGGTTGGGTTGGGTTGGGTTGGGTTGGGTTGGGTGGGTTGGGTTGTTTTGGGTTGGTTGGGTTGGGTTGGTTGGTTGGTTGGTTGGGTTTGGTTGGGTTGGGTTGGTTGGGGTTGGGTTGGGTTGGGTTGGGTTGGGTTGGAGTTGGTTGGGTTGGGTTGGTTTGGGTTGGGTTGGGTTGGGTCCTTGGTTGGGTTGGGTTGTGTTGGGGCGGGTTGTGGGTTGAGTTGAGTTGGGAGTGGGGAGTTGGGAGGAGTTGGGGAGTGTTGTGAGTTGGGGAGTTGGGATATTGCATCAGGCTTGTCTTACGGCCAGTCACGCTAGGGGGCCGTCCACGATTGATTGCAACCCTGTATTGCATCAGGCTTGGTCTTACTGGCCCAGTCACGCAGGGGGCCGCACCGATGCGCAACCCTGTACTTGCATAGGCTTGGTCTACTGGCCAGTCACGCTAGGGTGGCACAGTACGAGCTTGCAACCTGTTTGCATCAGGCTTGTCTTACTGGCCGTCACGCTAGGGGGCAGTCACGATGCTTGCAACCCTGATGCATCAGGCTTGTCTTACGGCCAGTCCACGCTAGGGGGCCAGTCACGATTCCTGCCAACCATGTATTTGCATCAGGCTTGTCTTACTGGCCAGTCACGCTAGGGGGGGCAGTCACGATGCTTGCACACCCTGTATGCATCAGCTTGTCTTACTGGCCAGTTCACGCTAGGGGCAGTCCCGATGCTTGCACCACTGTATTGCATAGGCTTGTTCTTTGTGGCAGTCACGCTGGGGGCAGTCACGATGTTGCACCATGTATGCCTCGGTTGTCTTACTGGCCCGTCACGCTAGGGGGCAGTCACGATGGCTTGCACCCATTTGTCTTGCATCAGGCTTGTCCGACTAGCCAAGTCCACGCTAGGGGGCAGTCACGATTGCTTGCAACCCTGTTTGCATCAGGCTTGTCTGCTGGCCAGTTCACGCTAGGCGGCAGTCACGAGATGCTTTGCAACCATGTATTGATTCAGGCTTGTCTTGCTGGGCCAAGTCACGCTAGGGGCGTCCCGATGGCTTGCAACCATGTATTGCATTCAGGTTTGTCTTATTGGCCAGGTCCAGTTTCACGGCTATAGGGGGGCAAGTCACGATGCTTGCAACCAGTATTGCATCAGCGCTTGTCTTCTGGCCAGTCACGTAGGGGCAGCCCGATTGCTTGCAACCATGTATTGCATCAGGCTTGTCTTATGCCAGTCACGACTAGGTGGCAGTCACGATGCCTGCACAGTTATTGATCAGGCTGTCTTACTGGCCAGTCACCGCAGGGGTCAGTCATGATGCTAGCAGCAAACCATGAATTGCATCACGGCTTGGTCTTACTGGGCCAGTCACGCTAGGGGTCAGCCAGATGTTGCAAACCCTGTATTGCATCAGGCTTTCTACTGGCAATCCAGCTAGGGGGCAGTCACGCGCTTGAAACCAGTATGCATCAGGTTGTCTTACTGGCCAGTCACGCTAGGGGCAGTCACGATGCTTGCAACCCTGTTATGCATCCAGCTTGTCTTACTAGCCAGTCACGCTAGGGGCAGTCACGATTGCTTGCAAACCATGTATTCCATCAGGCTTGTCTCTGCTCGCAGTCACGCTACGCTAGGGGGCAGTCACGCTGCTTGCAACCATGTTATTGCATCAGGCTTGCCCTTGCTGGCCAGTTCCGCTAGGGGGAAGTCCACAATCTTTGCACCCATGTATGCATCAGGTTTGTCTTACTGTCCAGTACGTAGGGGGGCATCACGATGCTTGCAACCCGTTTTGCATCAGGCTTGTCCTTCTGGCCCGTCACGCCTCGGGGGAGTCACGTGCTTTGCAACCCTGTATTGCATCAGGGCTTGTCTACTGGCCAGTCACGCTAGGGGGCAGTCACCGGCTGCTTGACAACCCATATTTGCATCAGGTGGTGGGGTGGGGTTACTGTCTGCCTAGCCCCGTCACGCTAGGGGGCAGTCACGATGTTGCAACCATGTATTGCACCGCTGTCTTACTGGCCAGTCCACGCTAGGGGGCAGTCACGATGCTTCTTGCAACCCTGTATTGCATCAGGCTTTGTCTTATGGCCAGGTCACGCTAGGGGAGTTCCGATGCCTTTGCAACCCTGTATTGCATCATGCTTGTCTTACTGGCCAGTCCACGCCTGGGGGGCAGTACGATGCTTGCAACCCTGTATTGCATCCAGGCTTGTCTTTACTGGCCAGTCACGCTAGGGGGCAGTCACGATGCTTGCAACCATGTATTGCATCAGGCTTGTCTTACTGGCCAGTCACGCTAGGGGGCAGTCACGATGCTTGCAACCCTGTATTGCATCAGGCTTGTCTTACTGGCCAGTCACGCTAGGAGGGGGCCGTCTACGATGCTTGCAACCATGCTATGCCTCAGGCTTTGTCTTGCTGGCAGTCCCGCTAGGGGCAGTCACGACGATGCTTGCAACCATGTATTTTTGCATCATGCTGTCTTACTGGCCAGTCACGCTCGTGTGGGCCGTCACGATGCTTGCAAACCATGTATTGCATCAGGCTTGTCGATAGCCAGCACGCTAGGGGGCACAGTCACGATGCTGCAACCATGTATTGCATCAGTGCTGTCTTACTGGCCAGTTTCACGCTGGGGGGCAGTCACGATGCTTGCACACCCTGATTGCATCAGGTTGTTGCTGCCCGGTACGTAGGGGGCAGTCACATTGCGTGCAACATGTATTGCATCAGGCTTGTCTTGCTGGCCAGTCACGCTAGGGGGCAGTCACGATGCTTGCAACCATGTATTGCATCAGGCTGTCTTACTGGCCAGTCACGCTAGGGGGCAGTCACGATGCTTGCATACGATGATTGAATCAGGTTTGTCTTCTTGGCCCAGCAGTCACGCTAGGGCAAGTCCATTGCTTGCAAACCATGTTGTCTTGCATCAGGCTTGTCTTACTGGCCAGTCACGCTAGGGGGCAGCCACGATGCTTGCAACCATGTATTGCATCAGGCTTGTCTTACTGGCCAGTCACGCTAGGGGGCAGTCACGATGCTTGCAACCATGTATTGCATCAGGCTTGTCTTACTGGCCAGTCACGCTAGGGGCCCGTTCATGATGCTAGCACCATGCATTTGCATCAAGCTTGTCTTACTGGCCAGTCACCGCTAGGGGCAGCCACGATGTTGCAACCCTGTATTGCATACGGCTTGTTCTTACGGCCAGTCACGCTAGTGGGCAGTCACTGATGCTTGAAACCTGTATTGCCATCAGGCTTGTCTTAACTGGCAGTCACGCCTAGGGGGCAGTCACAGTTGCAACCCTGTATTGCATCAGGCTTGTCTACTGGCAGTCACGCTAGGGGGCAGTACGATGTTGCAACATTGTATTGCATCATGCTTGTCCGACCGAGCCCGTCACGCTAGGGGGCAGTCACGATGCTTGCAACCAATGTACTGCATCAGGTTGTCTTACTGGGCCAGTCACGTAGGGGGCAGTCACGAGGGCTTGCAACCCATGTCTTGCAATGGGCTTGGGATTGTCTTGCTGGCCAGTCACGTAGGGGGCCGTCCACGATGCTTGCAACCATGTTTGCATCAGGCTTGTCTTGCTGGCCAGTACGTAGGGTGCAGTTTCACGCTGCTTGCAAACATGTATTGCATCAGGCTTGTCTTATGCCAGTCCCGCTAGGGGGGCTAGTCACGGATGCTTGCAACCATGTATTGCCATCAGCGTTTTGTCTTATTGGCCAAGTCACGCTAGGGGGCAGTCACGATGCTTGCAACCATGTATTGCATCAGGCTTGTCTTACTGGCCAGTCACGCTAGGGGGCAGTCACGATGCTTGCAACCATGTATTGCATCAGGCTTGTCTACTGGCCAGTCACGCTAGGTGGCAGTCACGATGCCTGCAACCATGTATTGCATCAGGCTTGTTTACTGGCCAGTCACTCTAGTGGTCAGTCATGATGCTAGCAACCATTTGAATTGCATCAAGCTTGTCTTACTGCAAGTCACGCTAGGGGAAAGTCACGATTGCTTGCAACCCTGTATTGCATAGGCTTGTCTTACTGGCCAGTCACGGCTAGGGGCGCAGTCACTTGCTTGCAACCCTGTATTGCCCAGGCTTGCCTACTGGCCAGTCACGCTAGGGGGCCAGTCACGATGCCTGCAACCCTGTATTGCATCAGGTTGTATTAATGGCCTGTCCGCTAGGGGGCAGAGTCACGATGCTGCAAAACCCATGTATTGCATCAGGCTTTCTGACTAGCCCGCACCGCTAGGGGGGCCAGTCACGATGCTTGCACCATGTATTGCATCAGGCTTCCTGCTGGCCAGTCCCGCTAGGGGGAAAGTCACCATGCTTGCAAACCATGTATTGCATCAGGTTGTTTATGGCAGTCACGCTAGGGGGCAGTCACGATCTTGCAACATCTGTTTTGCATCCGGCTTGTCTTACGGGGCCCGTCACGATAGGGGCAGTCACGGATGATTTGCAACCATGTTATTGCATCAGGCTGTCTACTGGCCAGTCACGCTTAGGGGTGCAGTCCCCGCTGCTTGCAACCATGTATTGCCCTCAGGCTTGTCTTCTAGCCATCCCGATAGGGGGCAGTCACGATGCCTGGCAACCCTGTATTGCATCAGGCTTGTCTTACTGGCCAGTCACGCTAGGGGGCAGTCACGATGCTTGTTGTAACCATTGTATGCAATCAGGTTGTCTTACTGGCCGTCATTGCTAGGGGGCAGCAACGAGCTTGCACCCGTATTGCATCAGGCTTGTCTTATTGGCCAGTCACGTAGTGTGTCAGGTTCACGATGCTTGCACCAGTATTTGCATCAGGCCTTGTCTTGCTGCCAGCACCGCTAGGGGGCAGTCAAGATGCTTGCAACATGTATTGCATCAGGTTGTCTTACTGGGCTAGTCACGCTAGGGTGGCAATCACGATGCTTGCAACCATGTATTGCACCCGGCTTTTCTTACTGCCAGTCCACGCTAGGGGGCGGCTATCACGATGCTTGCAAACATGTATGCATCAGGCTTCTCCCGATAGCCAGTTCACGCTAGGGGGCGGCAGTCACGATGCTTGCAACCTGTATTGCATCAAAGCTTTCTTACTGGCCAGTAAACGGTAGGGGGCAGTCACGATGCTTGCAACCATGTATTGCACCAGGCTTGTCTTGCTGGCCGTCAGCTAGGGGCATTCACGATGCTTGCAACCATTTTATTGGCAATCAAGCTTGCATCCTTGCTGGCCAGTCCAGCTAGGGGGCAGTTCACGATGTTGCAACCATGTTATTGCATCAGGGCTTGTCTTACAGGCCAGTTCACGTAGGGGGCAGTCCGATGCTTGCCAACCATGTATGCCTCAGGTTTGCTCTTACTGGCCAGTCACGCTAGGGGGCAGTCACGATGCTTGCAACCATGTATTGCATCAGGCTTGTCTTACTGGCCAGTCACGCTAGGGGGCAGTCACGATGCTTGCAACATGTATTGCCTCAGTCTTCTGTCTTACTGGCCAGTCACGTAGGGGCAGTCACGATGCCTGTGCAAAACCATTGTATGCATCCGGCTTGTCTTTACTGGCCAGTCCACGCTAGGGGGCAGTCATGATGCTAGCAACCATGAATTGCATCACGCTTGTTACTAGCCCGTCACGGATGGGGCAGCACGATGCTTGCACCTGATGCATCAGTGCTTGTCTTACTGGCCAATAACGCCGGGGGCCAGTCACGATGCTGCAACAATTATTGCATCAGGTTTGTCTTATGGACAGTCACGCTAGGGGGGCAGCACGATGCTTGCAACCTGTATTGCATCAGGCTGTATTACTGGCCCGTTCACGCTAGGGGGCAGCACGATGTTTCAACCATGTATGCATCATGTTGTCTAATGGCCAGTCACGCTAGGGGCAGTCACGCATCCTGCAACCATGAATTGTCATCAGTCTTGTCTTTACTGGCCAGGTCACCCGCTCGGGGGCAGTCGATGCTTGCACCCCATAATTGCATAGGTTTGTCTTACGGCCAGTCAAGTTAGGGGGCAGTCACGCATGCTTGCCAACCCTGTATTGCCTCAGGGCTTGTCTATTGCCCCGTCACGCTCGGGGGAGTCCCGATGCTTGCAAACCATGTATGCATTCAGGTTGTCTGGACTACGTCACGTAGGGGGCAGTCACGATGCTTGCAACAATGATTGCATCAGGCTTGCCTTGCTGGCCCAGTCCGCTCGGGGGGAAAGTCACAATGCTTGCAACCATGTATTGCATCAGGCCTTGTCTTACTGGATCCGTCCGCTAAGGGGGGGGCAGGTCCCGATGCTTGAACATGTTTTGCCATCAAGGATTGTCTTTTCCTGGCCAGTCAACGCTATGGGGAGTCACGCTGCTTGCAACCATGTATTGCATTTCAGGCTTTTCTTACTGGCCAGTCCCGCTAGGGGGCAGTCACGATGCTTGCAACCATTATTGCATCAGGCTTGTCTTACTAGGCCAGTCACGCTAGGGGGCGGGTCCACGATGCCTGCAACCCTGTATTGATCAGGCTGTCTGACTGGGCCAGTCACGCTAGGGGGCCGTCACGATTGTGTAACCATTTATTGCATCAGGCTGTCTTACTGGCCAGTCACGTAGGTGGGGGCAGTTCTCGCTGCTTGCAAACCCTGTATTTTCATCAGGCTGTCTGACTGGCCAATTCACGCTACGTGGGAGTCACACGCTGCTTGCAACCAGTAGATCAGGCTTGTCTTACTGGCCAGTAGTAGGGGGCAGTCACGATGCTTGCAACCTGTTTTTGCATCATGCTTGCCTTGCTGGCCCCAGTCACGCTAGGGGGACGTCACGGATGCTTGCAACCATGTATTGGCAATCGGCTTGTCTTACTGGCCAGTCCACGCTAGGGGGGCGGTCCACGATGCTTGCAACCATTGTATTGCATCAGGCTTGTCATAATGCCAGTCCCGTAGGGGGGCAGTCACGATGCTTGCAAACATGTATTGCATCAGGCTTGTCTACTGGCCAGTCACGCTAGGGGGCAGAGTCACGATGCTGCAACCAGTATTGCATTCAGGCTTGTCTTACTCGGCCAGTCCCGCTAGGGGGCCGTCACGATGCCTGCAACCATGTATTGCATCAGGCTTGTCTTGCTGGCCAGTCACGCTAATGGGCAGTCACGATGCCTGCAACAATGTATTGCATCAGGCTGTGCTGACTTGCCTATCACACTAGGGGGCAGTCACGATTCACGTAGCTATTATTGGCATCATGCTTTGCTGATTGGGCCCGTCACGTAGGGGGCATTCACGATGCTTGCAACCCTTGTATCGCATCAGGCTTGTCTTAAGCCAGTCACGCTAGGGGGCAGTCCACGAGCCTTCAACCCATGTATTGCATCATGATTGCTTACTGGTCCAGTCACGCTAGGGGGCAGTCATGATGCTAGCAACCATGAATTGCATCAAGCTTGTCTACTGGCCAGTCACGATTGGGGCCGCCCACGATTGGGGCTTTTTGCACCCCTGTCTTGCCAGGGCGTGTCTTACTGGCCAATCACGCTCGGGTGGCAGTCCACGATGCTGCACATTTGTCTTGCATCAGGCTTGTCTTACTGGCCAGTCACGCTAGGTGGGCAGTCACGATGCTTGGCAACCCGTATTGGCATCAGGTTGTCTTTACTGGCCAGGTTCACGCTAGGGGGCAGTTCCCGATGCCTGCAACATGTATTGCATCAGGTTGTCTGACTACGCCCGTCACGCTAGGGGCAGTCACGAGCTTTGAACCATGTATTGCATTCCAGGGCTTGCCTTGCTGCCAGTCACGCTAGGGCAGTCACAATGCTTGAAAACCCTGCTTGCATCAGGTGTCTTACTGGCCCCGTCACGGCTAGGGGTCAGTCACGATGCTTGCAACCCTGTTTTGCATCAGGCTTGTCTCCTGCGCCAGTCAGCTCGGGGGCCAGCACGATGCTTGCAACCATGTATTGGCATAGGCTTGTCTTAGGCCAGTCACGCTTAGGGTGCAGTCAGTCCGATGCTTGCAACATGTATTGCATAGGCTTCTGTCTACTAGCCAGTCACGCTAGGGGGCAGTCACGATGGCCTGCAAAAACCTGTATTGCATCAGGCTTTGTCTTACTGCCAGGTCACGATAGGGGGCAGTCCCGCTGCTTAACCATGTTTTGCATTCAGGCTTGTCTTATGGCCCGTCACCTAGGGGCCGTCACGATGCTTGCAACCCTTGTATTGCATCAGGCTTGTCTGCTGGCCCAGTCAGCTAGGGGGACAGTCCGATGCTTGCAAACATGTATGTCATCGGCTTTTTGTCTTACTGGCCAGTCACGTAGGGGGCCATCACGCTGCTTGGCAACCAGTATTGTCCTCACTTGCCTTGCTGGCCAGTCACGTAGGGGGAAAGTCACGATGATTGCAACCCCTGTATTGCATTCCGGCTTTCTTTTACTGGCCAGTCACGCTAGGGGGCAGTCACGATGCTTGCAACCATGTATTGCATCAGGCTTGTCTTGCTGGCCGTCACGCTAGGGTAGTCACGATGCTTTGCAAAACCCTGTATTGCCTCAGGCTTGTTTATGGCCAGTCACGCTAGGGGGCAGTCCCGATGCTTGCAACCCATGTATTGCACCAGGCTTGTCTTACTGGCCGTCACGCTAGGGGGCCCCCACGTCACGATGCTTGCCAACCATGTATGCATCATGCTTGTCCCGATAAGGGCCCAGTTCACGCTACGGGGGCAGTCACGATGTTTCAAACCATGTATTGCCTCATGCTTGTTTGCTTGCCAGTCACCGCTAGGGGGCAGTCACGATGCTTGCCAAACATGCTATTTGCACCAGGCTTGTTGCTGGCCAGGTCCACGCTAGGGGTCAGGTCACGCGATGCTTGCAACCATGTTTGCACTAGGCTTTGTCTTGCTGGCAGTTCACGCTAGGGGGCAGTCACGATTGCTTGCAACATGTATTGCATCCGGCTTGTTCTTACCGGCCAGTCTCACGGCTAACGGGGGGCAAGTCACTGATGCCTTGCAACCATGTATTGCATCAGGTTTGTCTACATGGCCAGTCAGGTCACGCTAGGGGGCAGTCCACGAGCTTGCAACCATGTTATTGCATCAGGCTTGTCTTACTGGGCCAGTCACGCTAGGGGCCAGCCACGATGCTTGCAAACCATGGATGGCATCAGGCTTGTCTTACTGCCAGTCACGCTAGGGGGCAGGTCACGATGCCTGCAACCACTGGTATTGCATCAGGCTTGTCTTAAAAAACCATATTGCAGTCACGCTAGGGGGCAGTCATGATGCTAGCAACCATGAATTGCAATCCAGCTTGTCTTTACTCGCCAGTACGCTAGGGTCAGCCACGATGATTGCAACCCTGTATGGCGTCCGGCTTGTTTAATGGCCAATCACGATAGGGGCAGTCACGATGCTTGCAAACCATGTATGCATCAGGCTTGTCTTACTGCCAGTCCCGCTAGGGGGCAGTTCACGATTGCTTTGGCAACCCTGTATTGCATCAGGGTTGTTTTAACTGGGCCAGTCCGCTAGGGGGCAGTCACGATTGCATTTGCAACACCATTATTGCATCAGGATTGTCTGACTATCCAGTCGTCGGGGCAGTCACGATGCTTGCAACCATGTATTGCATCAGGCTGCCTTGTGGCCAGTCACGCTAGGGGGGAAGTCACGAGCTTGCAACAGTATTGCATTCAGGTTGTCTTACTGGCCAGTCACGCTAGGGGGCAGCTCCAGATTGCTTGAACCCGTTTGCATTCAGGCTTGTCTTTACGGCCCAGTCACGCTAGGGGGCAGTCACGATTCTGCAACAGTATTGCATCAGGCTTTGTCTTACTGGCCAGTCACGCTAGGGGGCAGTCACGATGCTTGCAACCATGTATTCGCCATCGGCTTGTCTTACTAGCCAGTCACGATAGGGGCGCAGCCCGCTGCTGCAACCCTGTATTTGCATCAGCTTGTCTTACTGGCAGTTCACGTAGGGGGCAGTCCCGATGCTTTGGAAACATGTATTGTATAAGGCCTGTCTACTGGCCGTCACTCTAGGGGGCATTCTCGATGCTCCTTGCACCTGTATTGCATCAGGCTTGTCTGACTGCCAATCACGCTCGGGGGCGTCACGATGTTGCACCCATGTTGCATCAGGCTTGTCTATTTACTGCCATCCGCTAGGGGGCCGGGCACGTTCCCGTGCTTGCAACCATGTATTGCATCAGGCTCCTTGCTGGCCAGTCACGCTCGGGGGGAGTACCGATGCTTGCAACCCGTATTGCATCAGGTTGTCTATGCCAGTCAACGCTGGGGGCCGTCACGATGTGCAACCAGTATGCATAGGCCTTGCTTCTACTGGCCAGTCACGCTAGGGGGCATTCCCGATGCTTGAGGCCGTCACGCTGGGGGGCGGGGTCCCAATGTTGTAGGTCTAATGCATCAGGCTCTGGCGGACGGCCAGTCACGATAGGGGGTTGGGGGGGGGGGATCACGACACTGTCAGCTAA
>JACBWV010000099.1:14557712-14600858 GCA_013435795.1 Chlamydomonas sp. ICE-L | reverse complement strand
TCTCGAGTTTCCTCGGCCATTTTCTTAGACTTAGATCTTTTCTGTTAGAAGACGCAATTTAAGTTAGCTCATTTTTCGCAATTTACTCTTTTTGCTATGATTCAAGTATGGAAGATAAAATTCGCCGAACTTAAGCGTCGTTGCCCTTTCACTTTTCTTAACGAAAATGCGGCTTCAATTGTTATTTTTTAATTACAAGTTACACTTTTAACCATCACTCGAGTACAATCCCACAGCCCTCTCCTACCACGCCGAAAGTTTTTAAATGTATCTGTCTTTATTAAACGACGTTCGTTCTGTCAGTTTGAACAGACAACCTCGCTACACAACTGGCTACATAGGGTCCGACTACTGTGCTGTTTCGTATTGTGTCAGGCAGAGATTCTGCTACTTAGGTTATTGATAAGACTCTCCGCTGGGCTTAGCAACGCGACTACTGTTTCACCTTTGACCCAGCGCTATGAGAAACCCATATTGGGGTTTGAATACCTTTGATTCCAATATTACCCATCCTCCTCCCCTAAGCACCTACTCCACGCCCCTCTCCATTTTGGGTAGGCGACTTTCGTAACAATCCAACAGCCGTACTGCACACCGGACGAGCAAAACGGTGCGGCAAAACGGGTGCGTCTCAAACGGATGCGCTACATGGGACCGGAGCGTAAGGGTTCGCCGTACCAAGTGCATTTTAGACCGGCAGCCCACTTGACGTTTGCAAACCCGGCAGGGACAGCTTGTAAACTACTGCAATAAGCGGCACCATCGTTCTTCTACATCGTACAGGCAAATTTTCAACAAGTTGTATCTATCTTCAGTGGTTCACGTCACCGCACCACCCAGTCTAAATTTAATCATCGTCCAGTAGATTTAAGTCAACTTTGCGCCCCTTCACGAACCTCACTTCGAACCACTTGACGTTAATTCGACAGTCAAGTCTCCCGAATGAGACTGCCTATTCCACAGCACGGAGGGTGCACCAGCCCCATTTTATGAGGTAACGCGCACTGTGTACCAAAGCGTCGGTGGTAAGAGGCACACGTTCCGCCAAAACATACCAACGAAGTGCAGCACCAAAGTCTTATCTAGGGCAGCAAGCAAGTTTGCCAACACACAACAACTGCGCATTGCACTCTTACGCACAAACAAAACAAACACCCCTAGTGACTATCTCGGGGTCTCCCACGGGTCTTCCTCCTAGACCCAGCTCCAGACGTATCCCACATGATTTTCAATTGCCAACTACAAGGGCCGGTCTACGCCCTTGTTATCTAGGAGGCTACCCTCGACTGTATCTAACCGCATTCCTACACACTGTGCAAAAGGTAGACAAGTCGGTTATCAGATAGTGCACCCTCTCCCCAATATTTAGTCTCGGGAAATGGAATGGACTGGATTGAGTTGCCGGAATTATTGATTTTTGCTCGGAAATGGAACGGTATTAATTTTTGCTCGGAATGGTACAGACTAGGCATCCCCCGACGGGGATCGCGAACGTGTCGCAATGGCTGAGTTGGCTCAAAGCCCCAGTCCTCGATCAGACCACCTAACCTGCTGCACCACGACGATGCTGTGTGGATTTGCCAACCGAATTATGCTGGTTGGCTTCGTGCTCTGAGACACGCGGCACGTGGAGCTTTTTGGCATGCGAGCTTGCCAAGGCCCGTCGAGGACAACCCTCGATGCTTGACCGTGGAAGAGTCCGGCCTGCACGAGTGTACACAAATCATCTGTTAAAACACCCCAGCCGATGCCAATCGTATATGAAGTAAACGTTACCTCCAGCTACCTCTTGACCTCATCATGCTTCGCTATCCTTAGCCTTCAAAATGAACATCTATTCCTCGTAGTGCTTTCTTTCTTGCTTGTGACCTCCTGTGTGATTTTCTCATACTATGAGTAAAACCTGGTTGGAAGACTACTAGACCTCCATATGCTGTTGAGATGGGTTTGTCTTGGGTCAACCCTGGCCGGCATGTATGTCCAGGGTTTTTGTTATAGACCGGTTCTCTCGGTTCAGCTCGAGTGTCTTAGTGCGCCAGGGCCTTCTGCCTGGAAGCTTCCGTGTGTAGTGCTCCACCTCCGCCCGTTAGGGCCGGCACCTACCGGCGGGGCAGTACCCTGAGTTTACTGGCGCCTTTCCCTTCTTTCCTTTCCTTTTTCGCTTGACAATTCTATCACGATTGTAAGCTTAGCTCCTTCCGCCATTTTCCCCTGTGTCAGTCCCTCACGAGAATATACTCCCGAAAGACTAAAACCATGCACAGCTGGTAGCAAAACAGGCCAACCTCCAAATAGTCAAGAGCACTCGAGTTACAAGGAGGGGCTGTCTTAACCGGCACTTTCGCACATTAGATCACTAATTAACAGATGATAGTTGAAAGTTGTGGTCTGGGCTTGTCTTGATTGGGTCAACACTGGCCCGTCTATGGCAATGGTAACTGGATATTCATATACGTTCCCCTACAAATTAACAGCTAACTAGGAAACATAATACCTCAATGCTAGTTATATAAAGTACTGTATTCATTAATCCATTCATTCATTCATGCATTCATTCATTTATTACATTGTCATATACATGCCATTTTTGACCTACCCAACACAAGCCCGCTCCATCCACATCATCCATCGACTGTGTGCGTGTGTGTGTGTAGTGAGCGGGGGAGGGGCCGGGGGGGGTTTAGTGTGTTTGGTGTTGGAGTGCGCTTCCAACCATGATATTAGCTGAGTAATCTGGAAGGGTGCAAAGCAAAATACCACCCTCCTGTACGGCGGGAGTTCAAAAAGAAATGGTGAACACCTATACCCATCAAAAACTGAGGGGGGCTACCCCCCCCCCGCCCCCCCCCCCCCCCGCCCACACCCCAACAACCACAACACCCCACACCCACCACACACCCCCTTAAACAGAAATAACCAACCCCCTTTTGAAAAATTTAATAGGTATCCTGGGGGTTTCACATAGGGTGCGCAACCAATTGGCAATCCTCCCCGGAATTCCCACTCAAGGCAGGGGGGCCATACCTACCATACTCATCCCATGTACTCACACCCACACATCACCCATTAATTCACGACAGCCTCCCCCACCATTCACACCGCAGCACCACCCACCCACGGGGGATATGCGTATTGCAACGACTATCCAAATTGTTGCCCTCCTTGGACTGACCTTGCCAAAGGCCTACGCTCACTGGTGGTCTCATAGAATGTCTTTGGAGGTCTATAAAAGTTTTCGAAAAAAACCTTAGGAGGTCCCCCCCCCCCCCCCCTAATGATGTGCTCAGAATGACCTAAGAAATGACTCCTAATATCGCCATGATACATGCCATTACAGCCCCCTATCAGAAAAATCGATCGGGAGAAGTAAACAGTATAAGGAAAGGGGGACCTCCGACCCATAAATTAAAAACTGGAAGTTAATCTCTGAACTGCATATGCTTCCTCTATCACATTAACAAATCAGTAAAAACCCATAACTTGAGTGAAGCAGGTAAAAAAATACTTCAGATCTTCCCATGTCCTAGCCAGCCCGCCAAGGGGGTCTGCTACATATGAGTGCTGAAATCACTCAATATCATGACAAGAATAGTTCACTGATGCATTATTGTTTATCTTTATAGACGGCAACTTTGGATTGTCAAGTTCACAACCTATTCCTTTGTAAGAGAGTCGTTGAAGAACCCCTTGAGCGGTACCCCGTCGTCCACCTCACCCCCCTCCTAGTCCCCCCCGCCGTGGGGACCTCTAACTTCCCCCCTCGCATCCTCTCTCTTCCTCTTCTACATTTTCCATGCATGACTACCGTGGGGGCCTCTCTCCGCCAGCAAGATGGTCCCAGCCGCAAACAGCACGCCCCTCCTACCGCGACAGTGCATATACACAGCAACCACACACGATCGCTCCCCCACCCCCCTATATACCCACACGGCTGTCGCTGTCCATACCCAGTGAACGACCACACCCAATAAAAAGTTAGACCTACCATGGAAACGAGTCTGAAAAGGGTCCGGATGGATGGAGCCGGGGGTCGGTGGTGGGGTGGGGGGTGGAACCCCCATAGAAGGGCCCCACGAATTCCCCCTCGACATGGGGGAATCAATTCGCTTACATACCCTCCTCTAAATGCATCTTTCCTGAGACTATCACTGCTCGACCCTGCCTCAGAGACTCGTTTGTACCGATTGAGGCTTTGCAGTCCATCCGCCTCGGTGAGCGGTCCATTTGGACGACATAATTATGGCAAGAAACTAGATTGTAGCGTTGCATGGTCTGTCCACGAAAAAAACAAGACAACGCCCTGGAAGGGTTAGTGTTAAGGGGACCCTCTCCGATATCCTGTGAGCATGCTGGGACATGCACCATGTGGCAGACAATAGTAAGCAAGCTAGTAATGCAACTTCCAGTGCGGTAGCTGAGATTCCTCACTGGCGGCTTTGTGGTGCAATACAGCATTTGTACAGGAGGTCCAGAGATGCTCTCGGCCCTGTCTACAATTATACTCCAACTGCGCCGTTTGTCGTCATGTACACGCGTTTATGTTGTGGGCTGGAAACTTTGCGCTTCACTTCTTGGTTTCTTGCTTCTTTGCCATTGGCTTTATTGCCTCAGATTGCTTGTACCTGCTCCCTCGGACCTGCCCTCCGTGGTCTCCGTCGCGGGGACCCCCGGGTGGAGTTTGAAAAAGGTTTAGTTGAAAGAGCCCTCGGATGTGGGTGGAGGGTCGGGCTTTTCTTTGGGTCAACCATGGCCTGTCCATGACCTTGGTGTCAAATAAAATGAATGCTAATGGATAATTAATATGAATCTGTGACCTTGTTCCTCAATCAAAACTTTCCATTCTGCTCCTGGCAGGGAAAGTTGTACAAAGCACCGATCCCCACAAGCACCTGGTTCTTCCCTGTCCCATATGCCACCCTATGCTTGAAGTGTTAAGTGGGCTACTTCGGGACATCATAGCTTGTCAATGTCAACAATGTACCAGGATCTCCATTCCTGGACCCAACTTGTTGTGAGTATCTTGTTCACTCACAGCCTTCGACACAATGCTGGTACTCTGTATACTTGGACTTGTGGCTGGTGTCGGATGCTGGCTTCTAAATAAGGACCTACAGCCCTTGTCAGCATGTGTCGCCTCGCACTACCTTGAATTCTGGGTCGGGTTCCTCGGGGACTTGGTTGACCAATCACGCCTTGTCAGCCATGTAGCAATCATCTGCTTACCCTAAATCTGCCTTGGTTGTCGGTTCCTGTGCCTTGGAGACACTCATAGCCTTGCAGATCCATGTCACCACTCTCGCATAACCTGGACCTGACTTACATTGTGGCAACTATACAAGACATCAAATCATGTACAGCGTCAGTAATCGCATCCCATGCGACCTGACTTTACTGTAACGACTTCGGACATCAAAGCCTTGTCAGCCTGCAGCGATCTGCACAGCCTGAAACTGAACAGCTGTTATTTTTGTGACATCACAGCCTTGTCAGCGTGTAGCAATCTGCACACCCTGTAACCGTATACTCTGGCAAGGAAACTTTCAGGACTCTCAGCCTTTCTCACTATGCTCAAGCTGCGTACCCTGAACCTGTCTTGTTGTTGGCAAATTCAGGACATCACAAGCATCCTCAGAGAAGTCCTTGCTAGGCAAGTGATTTGCAAAGTGCTGCGTAGCTTCATCTCTGAAGCGTATCGCCGTGGTTAGAGCGTCCGGTCGCCACAATGGTGGTGTGTGTACCAACCACCTTCTAACCTGAGCCTCACTGCCGCCTGTGCATCCCGTAATGGGCGAGCGGTGCTGTGGCCCAGGGTACGTACTAAACTTCAAACTGTGCACTAATTTGGCCAGTCGCTTGAGCGCAACTTGAAAACAAAAAACTGCCTGTAGTGCACAAAGCGCAAACATTTGCGTGTGCAGCGGCCCACAAGGGGGTGCAAAAAACTGCGGCTTAAAGCTGCAGAGGGGGCAAAAAGTCAGCGCTCAAACAGCGAAAAAAGCGTCGCGCTTATGAATTACCCGGTGTGGACAAGGAACAATGCTGCTAGGATCTGTCCGTTGGATTCGAACTAACCAATGCCGCACTTCGCGACTGATCCATCCTTCTCCGAATGGCAGTCTGATGTCAACCCCATGGTTCAGCACTTAGTTAACATCGTGTCTCAGGGGGTTACAAGCGACATGCGTTGAAGGACATCTCAGAGGTCATACGTAGTGCAGGAACAGGTGTTACACACCCTGACCACCGGTTTAACACCTGAAGAGGTGCAAGCGGCCGTCGGTGTGCCGCCTTGCATACACATGTCCTCCATTCCACTGCTCGTGCTCCACAGATACGCATGGCCGTCCGTGAGACCCACTAGCTACCTGCAGGTAATCATGAATGGGATTTGTTGTGCTTGTCGAGTCGTTGGGCTCCACTGAGAACGACTGTCTGTGGTGTGGGCGTCATGTGGTGGTGTTTGACATTGTGTGAAGAAAAATGAACAATAGGGTAGCCTTTCTACACCCGAGCCTAGAAAGCGACTTTCGCAGAGTTCGAGAGAGATGTATTGCGGCGGAGACAGACGACAGCCAATTCTATACACGGAGACAAGATAGGCTTACAAAAGGATCAAGGTCGGACAGCCAAGAACACCAGCGGTGGGAGAAGCGGATGCCCTGTACCCTTACAGACCCTAGTCAGGAACTTAAGCCAGGCACCTGGCTATACAGAGTGTAGTCTGTCAGTGCAGAAGACCTGATCAGACAGCAGTCCACAGGAAGCTGTCTCCACCGTGTCATGAAGATGACATCGCTCCTACGGACAGCTGACACAGTACAGACAGAAACACTGTCTGGGCCGTAGTTCTAAGGAAGTACATAATTATTCACCGAGTCTAAAAACTCGTGAGAGCACCGCAATTCATGCTGACACTACTCCACCTAGGACACAGGTGGACATACAATACTACCTCTCCACGCTATTCACTGGGACGAGGAACTATATGTAACATATATAAAAAAAAAAAAAATCAAACGAACTCCGAAAAAATCGAGAGAACATCGAAATTGGAACGCCTAAAGGTAGGAGGGATGAAACAAGGCAAAAACATTCGCAAACTTTTGCCCCAGCTAGAAACAGAGGAAAAAACGTAATACAAAAATGGGTAACACGGTATACGAAACAATCCGGGAGTAGGAACCACTAATGCCAAACTTGGATAACGAAAAGAACTACATATGACCAAATGCAAGGATCGACCCTAATGAAGAAGCGGTCATATACCACATGCGGACAACAAACTCCAGAACACAGCAGGATCAAGGGCTTGGTGAAGGGTCAGCACAGTTAGCCACGGTGGTTAACATATAGGCAACATCCAGGGAACCCTCCTCCCCCAGCTCCTCTGATGTACGTGATTGAATACATCACTGTGCTTGCTGGCGAGGCAGGAGCTGCCAGTCTTTGCCTCAACTTAAGACCCCTAAGTTTGTCACCCCTGAATGTAAACCAAAGTCACAAGGCAAGAACTCAGATCCCCCCGCAATTCTTCAAACCCATGTACCAGCCCTGGCACGTCACTGGTCGACAGGGCCTGATATCTCATCCCCTTCCCTACGAGCATGGCAACAGTAGGTGCTCTATGCTCATAACCCCACCAGTTTCACATGCACCCCCAGCTAAGCTCAGCAAAGCCAGTTCTGAGTAGATCCGCCTGTCAGACCCAATCCTCCAGCAAAGGATGAGTTGCACGACAAGATACAGTAAAAGTGAGAACTCAAAGTTCGTAGGGTGTAGTGAGCCCAGTGGAAGGGTGTGCTCAAATACAAGAGGCAACCTGCGTGCAGCCCCCCAGAGAGGGACGGTAGGGTGAGGCAAAACCCGTGGACAGTACTCACGCAAAAGAAATATCAGCCGGGTGCAGTGTAGACCAGGTATAGCCGCTATCCGCAGCAAAGAGAGTTTACTAATCTGGCTATTCCGCACCCGGCCCGGTCTGGCTCCAGCGGAGTGTTCAGAAAGGTGTGACTTGGTCGCCAGTGGCATGCAAACCTGGGGGGTGGCGTCAGCACGTCGTACGACCACACTTCGCTCCACCAAGACATCAACAATGTAGGTTGTGTGCTGGAGAAATGTTGAGCTGACGACACCAATGCCTTCCGAACCGCATATGCGTAACCTCTGCATTCCAAGAGAGGAACTGAAACCGAACCTCCCATCTCTTTGACCTCCCCAGCCACCTTTTCCATAGGCCTGGCATAACCAACAGCATCCCATATCACAGCTCACTAAAAGCACAGATAAATCGAATCACACATAGTTCAGACATAGCTCCACCCACCATCCAGAAAGAACTCCTTCCTAAAATACAGAGCAGGTTCAGCCTTGCACATAGTGGAAGCCGTGCTCAAGCAAACCTAACACCGCTTGACATCCCTACTCCAAGCACCTGGGTGCCTGCTTCATCCATAACAACTTGAGCACTTGCATCACAAGGGGGCACACCGTTGGGACCAAGGTGCTGAAAGCCCCTCAGGCGGCGCAGTACAGGTCCCAGACCAGGTTCCAGCTATCGTTCAGAAATGCATTTTGAGTCGGCAGCTGCCGAACACACAGCTTTCTATGAGTGATGGCAGCCAGGAGCCCCCGAAGACCCTGCTTTAAGGAGACAGGTGCATACTACGTCATGAAAATCCACCAGCCCAGACGGTGCAGAAAGCCACTTCCCCACAAACGTGCCTTAAAGGGCGTATAAACCATCATAACCCCCCAATCTCTCTTCACAATACCACCTGCCTGACAGGATCGTCTTCATGCTTACAGGCTCGGAGTGAGTACCCCCAAGTAACCTGGTCATGTAGGGAAGCCTACAACAACATCCTTCATGCCAGCAAGATACACCATTGATGCCCTGTCAGAAGGTAAAGGAGCTTGGCAAGCCTTTACGAGTGTCAAGTTCAGTCATGAAGGGGCAACAGATGCCCCACGTACACAGCTAGCTCTTACTTGTACTGAGCAGGCGGGCGATATCGCATATCAGCAGTAACCGGTAGTAGAGCCCCCAGGCAAACTAAACTGCCCTGGTTATGGGCCCCGCGCTCCTAGGCCTTAATTCAACGAAGCCTGGGTCGACCGTAACACCCCGCCATACGGCAGTATCCGAGGCCAGACCATATGATCCAGATCATCACTCATGGCACGATCGTGCAAGGCTACAATCATCATTACCCGGGCGCCCGATTACAATGCTAGCGGAGGAACGCCCGGCATGTAGGTCACGACGCGCTCACCAACCCCTTGCAGCCTCCAGCATGATGTGTGGGCAGGGTGGAAACAGGTAGCAATGGACCCTACAATAGGCTCACTACTGATCTGACAGATTGTCGAATCCTCGAGTCTTCACCGACGGAGATTTGACGCAGAGGAGGGCCTGCGTGCGTGACCTTCCCTGAGAAGTGCGGCTAAGACTTTTCAGTCCGTAGAACGCGCAGACACCAAGATCGCTTCCGCTTCCCAGCTGGCATTTCCTTCCCACCCGCAATACAGTACCCAGCGCCACCTGACCTGGGACGCAGATCAGCCTAAATGTGCCGGACCGTGGTCAACATTGGACAGTAAAGGACATCAAGCGAGGCGCCCGCAGCCTCTAGGTCATTCCGTTGAATAGACGGCATGGAACTAGAACATACCGGCACCCGTCATCGCGAGGAAGCCCAGGAATATCGTTAGAGCCTAAACTGTTCCTAGAAGAGTACCTCAGCCTCTCTACGCACTGGCAGCCACCTAGGAATCCACCCCAAATACAAATAACCCACGCCCACGAGAATACCCAACCAGTCTACCAACTACCGCCTTCTCGTCCAGCTCGTTAGCGTTTCTTGCCCGGGACTACGATGGCAGACAGGGGCATCCAAACACACGACAACGACACATCAGGGCATACACCAAGCACCGCAGAACATCACATCATAAGTTTGTACTTGGGCGCTCCCGGACTTGGGCAGTCGGTTACAAGGTACAAGCACTAGGAAGCATACGCCCACAAAGACTAGATAGCTTTGAGTCCAGGTCGGATACCTCCTCCAGCTATACAGACCTGCAAGACCCCATTATAACCTTTCCAATTTGGTGTGCGTTCTGCTGGGCATGTACACCACGAGAAACTCATTCCTGCCTCCTACCCGATATACTAGCCAATCCTCGAACCAGTTTAACATAAAATCTCTTTGGCCCTGTCAAAAGGCTACTCAACTGCACTTACAGGCAAACCCTGTCAGCTATTTGAACATCCAGAGTGATAGGATTCTGTGTTTTGGACGCTCAGGAGCTTCATCCCTGGTCCGCAAGCACAATACGTCAGAAGCAGAGAATTGGTCTAGGAGGCACGGATGTAAAAACCTTCCCCCACCGCACGGACCCTTAATCTATGATACTGGGGCCCATTATCCAAGTGAATCTTGGAGATGTGGCATCGGATCCTCATGTTCCGTTGCCTCATCTTTAGGAAAGGGATGCACGTTTTAGCCCTTTTAGCTCTTCGCTGACACAGCATCCACTGGGATCTTACCCAAATTTTGTCACGTGCCCCGGCACTAGAGGAGTGTACTAGTCTTGAACACCATACACCCACTCTGGACAGTTTGTGTAAGGCACTATAGGCCCGGCGAATGGACCACCCAACCGCCTATGCCCTTACATGCAGGAGTGGTAGTGGAGACAACTCCACCGTCCTCATCAAGCATCAAGTGCAACGCTGGATAATTGTCACAACTCTTAAAAACAACGACCTGGAGGTGTGAACAAGGCCTATGCAAACTGTACACACCATCACTGCGTGGAGGCAGGAATGACTCACAGAACACGAAGAGTCCTGACTGGATGACACACTAAACTATCACACAGAAACCTTGCAGTGGAGAGAAATGAGCCACCAGCATTTACTGACAGGAGTATTCACCGTACAGTGAGGGATTAGGAAAGACCATTCGTTAGAGGATTGAGTGGTAACCAATCAATTACAGAACCATGGATCCCTTACCACCCTCTACCGTTTGGACTCACCCCTCACCCACCAAAGTTCGACACCGTCACTCGCACAACATTCAAACATTCAAACACACGCGAAACAAAGACTGTTTCACCCCCGTGATTGACATTCAGCTCCAGATCCACATGCCAGAAGACACACCCTCAGAAACTAGGGCTACCACCGTTAGAACCTTCGTATTGTAAGAAATAGGACATAGCGTACCTCCTTTCTTGACTGGCGGAACCATCATCCTGAGCCTGCAAGAGGACCACTTGCTTGCGAGTCACGCCGAACCTGGAAGGCCAAGATGGCAACAGGCACGGGTTCAATGCCCGTCGCATCCTAGCCTCCTGTGCCTTTCGCAGGTGCGGATGTTTCTCGCAGCAACGTCCTCCCGCTAGTGGCTCGTTTCTGTGGGTGAAAGAGCGTGGGCCGCACTCCAATGGCATGTCCAACATGCGCCTCTGTGGTGATATGTGCCGCCGGAAAACCTCTAATGAGCCAGGTCACCCCCTGTACCACGCTGAAAACGCAGTCACATTGCGGACCTGGGGAGGATCCGCGGGAACCACCAGGATTGCCCTCGGATCAACTTAGGGTAGAGACACGTTCAAGAATCTATGATATCTACTATGCTGCCAAACAGGTTCAGTAATCAACAGACGGACCTGGCGGTTCTGATGCAGTGCGAACCAAACTGTAGCCGCAGAGAGTTCGAAGGTCGGGGTGCTAATTAGCCATTCCAGCGTACCATAGTATCTATGGCATGGCCTGAGGCTGTGGGTATCCCCCCGACCACAGCGGAGTCAGTTGGTCTACTCAGCCCCCCCACTCCGGAACCCTGCGAAAGAACAACATCCACCAGGTCAAGTTGTCCATTTTGCACGCCGAGTCACAAGCATGAAAGGACATCGAGCAGCAAGAGCACAGACCGCTGCTCCTTACCCGGATATGCAAGAAGAAGCCCGAGGATTGGCAAAATCCTGTCTACACATCGAACCATCGCATCCGTAAATGTTCGCAAGCATCCTAAGGAGACACAGAACTCTTGACTTTCTCATGAGGGGGGCAGGGCAACCTAACAACCCACATGCTGCAGGATCTACCCGAGACTCAACCATGAGGGCCGGGGTCCCCAGCAGCAGAGGATCAGGCACAGGGAGCATACGAGGCACGAACCGACATAAAAACTCGCAGCGATGCCAGCAGCAATGCGGGCGCTGATCATCTAATGCCTAAGAGATCTAAGGACGCGCAACTCGCAACGACTCCGAATCAGCCTAACGGAACAAACTGAGAGGACCTTCACATACTATACCCTAGGAGAGATTGTTCCTACGCCCAAATCCCACCAAGTAACACCTCAGGGAAGGGTATTAAAATCCGCCTTCAACAGATCCTAGAAAAAGGCACGACAACTCCTGACCCAGCTCAGAGTACGCCTCACACACGCTAGGGCGACCCTTTCATCTGATAGCCCGATGCTGCCTCATCCAGCCTACCGTACAAAGTGGCGATCAGATAATTTCCAGCATACTGGCGTGGCGAATAAGCCGTCAGTCCCGCACCCCAGCCGCACAGTTGCGCCATCAAGTTCAATGTTCCCCAGGAATGCCCGGACCGCGTAGGATTCAGACCCGCGAGGGCGCAGCGGGGGGCAGTGGACCGAATCTGGAGTGGAAGGGGGCTCCTTCAGTGCCAGCAAGGGCAGATCTGGACACTCGTTGGCAGCACTCGCGAGCCCGGTATGGTAGCAACCAAGAGCCCGCTCCTGGCAGGGTTTGCGAGCCTGCTCTGGTGGGCAAGTTTGAGTAGAGGACGCCAAAGACCAAGAGAACACTCCGGCAGCAAAGACGACTTGACCACCTCATGTAGGTTCCGGTGGAAGCGCGCAGAGCAGACGGCAGCACGGGCTTGAAGACCGCATGAGGGGAAGGTTGCCATTTAGCCCGATCACACGGAGAGACAGTGTAAGGTGTGAAAACCCTATAGCAGAAGAGGGAGTGATCCACCGAGTTCGCCACTTCTGGGCAACTCTGTAATCTTCCAGTAACAATCACTCAGAGAATCTTCCTCTAGTCGGCAACCTTGCGTAGGCATACCATCTTCATGGCTATGGAGAGCCAGGTCTAACAGTGTCTTGCGTAGGTACCGCGGGCATCAGGCGAGTGGATGTCGACCTTGCAACGGATAATCTGTGTGGAGAACACATCATAGGCTCATCAGAATTCCTCAAACCGTAAGGTCGGAGACGTTGGACAAAAGGGAAGGAGACGGAGAATGGAGGTAATTGGAGGGGGGGTGCTTCCATGATGGCGGAAGGAGAGCTCAATCTCCGCAGCAGAGTCCGCTGGCGCGCATCATCTAGCCGATCAGTGGGACCACGAATCTTCTTTAGAAAGAAGAATTTCGGTCGCATCCATCTACTGATAATGACGCTCCTCCATACCGGCGCGACCAGGAATTAACCATTCTGGGGGTAAGTTTCCTCCGAAGCCGCCAGGAGGCCCCGCGGAGGTTGCATTTTGTGTAAAGCAGTACGGTACGAAGTAATAAGCCCTAACATAGTAGCTAGAAACACCTCCGAAAAAAGAGGGAGAGAGGTGTTGCAGCGTAAGACAGACGACGCCATCTAATACACGCGAGACAAAATAGCGTTACAAGGACAAGGCGACCCAAAGAACAACCACGTTGGGAGACAGCGGATGCCTGTAACCTGACTAACCCTAAGTCGAAACTTAATCCAGTCAACCCGGCTATACAGAGTGTGTCAGTGCAGAGACCGCTGACAGCAACAGTCAACGTAGCTGTCACCGTGTCCTGAAGGATGACACAGTCTACGGGAACTTACACAGTACAGAGCCAGAAACACTGTCTGGGGCCGATAGTTCTAAGGAGTTACAGTAAGTAGTCACCAAGTCATAAAAACGACCGTGAGAGCACCGCAATTCATGTGAGCCACCTTCCTCAAGCCTGCCCCAAGGGTGATCAAGCGGAAGACTTATCCCCCATCCCGCCCCCCCCGCATCCCCCCCCCCCCCCCCCATCCCCACCGTTGTTTTTAGCGTCGGCGCCGCACGCATCTCGTATAAATCCTGGATTTCCCTGATCTAACAGACCTGTGTGTGCATTCTTCTTAATTATTTTTTGTGCAATAAAGGGCTGGTTCGTCCGACGATGCACCTTTTTTCCAAAGGACATCCAAAGATTGGATCAAGCAAGAGTGCTGTGACAGAAAATGCTTTGATATTAGCACACCCGTAGGGATTCGAACCCCGCACCTTTTGTTTCTTCGAGCTCTACCATTGTACCATTCGTCGAAACAAAACCACACTCTTGAGTACAGAAAGGACCACTTTGGTTTACCCAGCTTAAGGACCTGCCCAGGTTTAGATCGGATTCATACATGGGTTTTTTCAAGCCAATTCTGGTCTTCTCACTGACTTCCAATTCTAAGTCCCATCGAGTGATACCCATGGAACCTGGGAGCACACTCATAGCTTTTCTTTTCGGCTACGAGCAGCAGCTTTCTAGGCAGCTCCCTTAGCCAGCCACATGGCTAAGCCCCCAATATTTCAGTAGTACTACAGGATTTATTTTGTCAGCTTACAGAGTTCTACGTTGCTGATGAATTGGGCTGGTTCGCAAGCCAAGCGAGCTGCCTATAATCTGCTGCTCGTAGCCGAAAAGAAAGGCTGTGAGCATACTAAGCAGGTAGTTCAGGGCAGTTCAAAGACTTGTCCAAATCCTAAGCTTTCTTGCCACAATGATGGAAAGCCCTTCACACTGGGAAAGCCCCTTATGCCATTTTTGGCGATGCCCCCTCTTCAAGGGGGCGGGAGCCCCCAGGGTTACCCATTTGTCCGTCCGACCAACCGACCATCCCGTCTGACCAAGATGAGGCCGGAAACGTCAGCCAATGGTCTCGTAACTAACTTGCTTCCGTTGCCACCTGACGCTCTGTCACGATCACTCCCCGCCAATTTTAGCGTTCGCATGCAACGCTGCACAGAACTTGTTCCTATTACTAAATGTAACATGCCATGATAAGACTCGTATACAGCAGGGTTGCCCAAGAGTTCTTCAAAATCTACGTGTTGAGATCTGTTTGAGATGTAACACTTTGTTTTACTTGAACATGAACTTGAACTTGGTTACATAGTTTTTTTTACTCATTAATAGGGGGTGGGGGGGGGGGGGACAAAAAGTTGAGGACCCCATCGTCGAAAGGTGTAGAGGTCGTAGAGTGAATCATGAATGTGGTATTATTTCCCAATTTTTCCCCCGTTGTACAAGTTATGAATCTCTAAAGTTTGGGGTGGGGGGGGGGGGGAAACTGACTTGAAAAGGTACTTTTCTGCAAGGGGGGGGGGGGGGGCTCGTATACTGCATGCTCAATTAAATGCCGTAAGCCCAAAAACCACCGGGTTAAAAAATCGAAGATAAAATCGAAGATAAACCGGGAAATCCATACTTCCACCCCAAACTTCTTGGGTGTATAGAGGGTACTTAGCATGCTACATAGACTGCAACATATTAAATTAACTTACACTCCAACTTACTTACTAGGTCGCTCATAATCAGGAATAGGGATAGCGGGTTTGCTTGACACCTTTGTCTACCTTCGTCTAAAATCCACATGTATGATCACAAATGGCTAGCGTTCAATGAGAAGATCATTATACACCTTCCTATGCCCCCTACCGGTATTATAATTGATGGAGTAGATATGGGCCTCACAAGCTTGGTGGTGGGGTAGGGCGAGGGGATCCGTACAAGAGACTTCACACACACCACACTGCTTCCATGCATTTTTGTAGCCCTTGCAATGACATGGGAGTGGAACTGGCCTGTTCCTCTACTAAATACCTGTCCATATATGCTATTTGGGAGAGATCCACCACGTCTCTATGTTTAGGCGGGAGGGGGGGGGGGGTGGACGTGGGGGTGGCGTGGGGCATGCCCGGTTCTCTCCCGCTCCCCGCTCTCACTCTCCTCACTCCTCCTCTCTCTACCTCTCTCTCTCTCTCTGCACTCTCCGCGATTGTTCAGGCTTACCTTCAACCTCACATATGCCTTCGAACTCCTAGCGTGTAAGTTGATTCCTTAACTGCCCTGTCCCTCATTCGCTCTCTTTCTCGTCCTCAATCCGTACCCCGCAGACACAATCCAGACAAGAATACCTGACCATCGACGGCAGCAACATCCAGACTCGTCAACTTGAGCTTAGACACAATGGCTCCATATCCAACATTTCGGCTGGCTCCCGGCACAACATTGCACTAAGTCCTCCTTCTTTCCTCAGAAAAAACCTGGCATACAACTGATTCAAGCAAACCGACAACTGCCATGGCCGAGCCACAACTCTCAGCGTCGGCACTGGATTTTAAATTCTGACTCATTGGGGTGTTCAAGACGCACTCTCTCCTCACATTGATAGGGCACTTGGGCACTGCGCAGCCTGTCGCGGGGTGGCTTTTCTTTTTGTCTTGTGGTACATCAAGCAAGTTTTTCGCGGAGACACCCCCCCCTTCGGGGCCCCCGGGCGCCCCCAGATTCACTCCACACCACGTTACCGTCCGATCGTATCCGTCCGTCCGTCCCGCTCCGTCCCGCGCCCCCAAATTCACACCCCTCGGTTCCGGCTGGCCGTCCCGTCCCGTCCTCGCGTCCGTCCGTCCGTCCGATGACCGAGACGAAGCCTGACACGGCAGCCAACCGTCTTGTAACTAGCTGGCTTCGGTCCGCTCCATTCCGTTGCCACCGATAGCCAACACTCTCTGCCAAATTTCCGCGTCGCTTGACACGCTGACTAGGACTTGTCCTAGGGTTTTGGACATACCTGCTGACCTCCCAAGCACACAACTCGTTGATCTCATCTCGCCCATCTGTCAGCGGCCATTATTTATTAGCATTAGCCACCCCGAGACTTCATATATATTACCCCTTTGTTATACTAGCATTGAGCCGTCGTACCGACGCCGACGCTGCCCCCGTGGCCACCTAGGCGAAAGGTCAGCAAGATATCGAGATCCGATCTGGCGACAGCTCGGAAAAGCCCTAAGGAAAGGGGCTAAACACGCGCCAGACACGCGCTAAACCCTCGACAGAGCGCTATTATATAAGAGTGGTGAGTACCTGACACTCAGCGCTGGAAATTTGAACAGGACATCACCGTATTCTTTCTGCAAGAGCTGTTGTTTTATGCATTAGCTTCGAGGTTGGGGAAGATCCTTCAGCCTTTGGCTAGCTCAAGGAGACCCTTCCTTCGGTTGAAAATCCTTGATAAAAAAAAAAAGCTTAGGGGGCTACCCCTGGACTGTAACATACCGCGCTGCCGCGCATACCGCGCTGCCGCGCATACAGTTGTGCAAGAAGCGAGACACGCGGATATCCAGGTGTGCAAGTTGCGGATATCCAGGGGTGGTCAACACGTAACGTTTATCCAGGTGTGCAAGCTGCGGATCTTGGCTCGCGAGACCTACTCTAGACTTTGCTCACGAAACGTAGCTTTTGAACACCAGGTACCTTTCAAAACGCAGATATTTAAGCACCCTTGAACCCACCTTGAACAACCCTGTCCACCCCCAACCAGATTGCGTTTCTCGGAATGGCGCAGACTAGCATGCCGCTGGAGAGCTGGAGGGGTCCGCTGTGGGCCGAGGTAGCCGAGGCGTCAGATGCACCAGTCTCAATTGGCCCCCCTGCTGCCGACGATGCTCTGTGGATTTGCCAACCCGATCTGCTGCGTTGCTTCGACTCTGAGACACGCGGCACGTGGAGGATGGTTTGCAGGCGAGCTTGCCAGGCCGTTGGGGACAACACTCGGTGCTTGGCCAGGAAGAGTCCGGCCAATGCACAAGTGGGTCAAACAATCACTTTTTGAAAACAGCCTAAGATATTTGTTATGAAATTTGTTCTCCAGCCACTTTTGACCTCGTTATGCTTCACTTTCTTTCTTTACTGACACTTTGCCTTGTTGATTTCTTACTTGTGCCTAGTGATTTCCCCCTTGTCAGGAGTGTGAGTGTCTGTGATTTGGTGGATAGGTGGGGTTCTTTCCGGCATTCTATAGCTGAATAATGAGCATAATTAATGTATGTATGTTACAGTCCAGGGGTAGGCCAAATAGACTAAAGGGACATGCCCAACCGTACAGGAAGGGCTTAAAAGAAAAAGCACTGATGAACAGAACCCCAAACAATCGTTTCACTGACGGGGGCCCTGAGTTCGTGCTACACTTAAGCAAGAAACTATATATAGGTGGCCTGGTTACGATAATACTCAACAGCTCCACTTGACATTAACCAGGCGTATATGTGGGGACCCTGGGTTCGTGCTACAATTAAGCAAGAGACTATATAGGTGGCTTGGCTACAATAATACTCAACAGCTCCACTTGACCTTAACCAGGCGTATATGTGGAGACCCTGGATTCGTGCTACAGTGAACATTTAATTACACTACCTGTCTAGGACCTCAAACTTACGCAAGCTACATGATAACAGGGGAACACAAATGTTAGTAAACTATTGCTTTTAAGATGTACACAGATACGGTTATATGTAGGGACTGGCATATCATATGATGTTGACCAAAGGCGAGTATGACATCATATGAGATCATACGAAATGCACCCTATGATATTGTATATAAATGGTAACTTTGGCCTAGTCAGACTGCCGGCATCATATGATGACATGATATCATATGATATCATATTGCCGTTCCATAATTACATGGTGTATGTATGTTGTTACAGTCCAGGGTAGGCCAAATAGTGTAAATGGACTTGCCCAGCTTTGACAGGAGGGGCTAAAACAAAACAAAACTGATGAACTAAACCACAAACAACGGACGGGGGCCCCGATTCCGTGCATAGTTATATGATTACAATTAACCCTCATTCCGACAGGATGAAAAATTAATTGTGCGATGTTTATCACATTTTTTGGCGGAGCCCCCCCTTCTGGGGGGCGGGAGCCCCCTGGTTCACCCCGTTGTTCGTTTGTAAGTTTATTTATGCGACCGACACACGTGCGACCGAGACTAAGCCTGACATATCATCCAACTGTCTCGTAATTGACTGGCTTTAGTCCGCTCAATTCCATTGCCAACATTTCCGCCAATTTTCCGCGTCGCTTGCGACCCTACCTAGGAATTGTATATACATTAAAATTTGTTAATTTTTATTTACCAATCAGGGACTCCGCCTTCTGGGCTTCGGCCTCCTTACTTCATCTCCTAGTCAGATTCCGATTTTGCGCCCTCCCTACTTTCATAGCATGGCCATCAATACTGGTCTCTCCCTGGAGATCTTTCCATTCCCCCTAGTTTCTTACAATCCTCATTGAACCAAGAGCAGGTCCACTCCTAGATAAACAAAGAAGAAGATTACAATGAAGATTACAATGGGCACTTATCCTGACAGTGGAAACACCACCGCCCCCGAGGGAACGGACTCCGAACCCACTGTCTTCCGGCAGTGGGACTCGAACTTCTCCCGATTGGCGTAACCTGTACCAACGGAGTCTGGATAAATATATGGATAAATGGGAAGGTGATTGCTAGTGATCACCAGGATGGATAAACCATCCTGGTGATCACTAGCAATCACCTTCCCATTTGTTATGGACTGGAAACTATGTGGGCATCGTGCTTCAATTCCTCACTTTCTTGCTTCTCTGCCTTGTTGCTTAGCCTCTTTCCGTGATTTACAATGGTCTAGTGGTAGACCAGATCGCCTAAGAATGAAGAGTCGGGGGTTCGACCCCCCCTTCGGTCGCTCTTGGCGTTGCAGGTCGTCGTCAACCGCGATGGTAGCTTGTCCAGTTGAGGTAGGAGACCGCTCCCCACCCGCGTATGACGGGCTCCCTTAACACCACGCCCCACCAGGCGTTATCATTACATTGATTATTGTCCCAGGGCAGCTATGACCTGAGTAGGAATTTGTTGTTCAAATCTGAAGTTTGTTTTCTTCTAGCTTAATGGTTTTAGGCTTCCTACAGGGACAGCGTTTTTACAGCTTTCTATAGCTTTTTAGGGCCATAAATGGCAAAAAACAAAAACACAACTTTTTTGCCTCGTTGCTTAATTGCATGTACACTGTTCTTTTGAGGATGGTTGGAAGACCCCCCAGATGTTGTGGAGCAGGCATGCCTTGGGTCAGCTATGGCCTGTTCATGACAATACAATGAATGGCTTGGCTTGGCTTGTCTTGGGTCAACTATGGCCTGTACATGACAATACAATGAATGGCTTGGATTGGGTCAGCTATGGTCTGTCCATGACAATGTAATGAATGCATGTAATGGAATATGAAGTATGAATGCATGAATCGTGAAGACACATGGAACAGGCCCAAAACCCTCACCCAGGGGAATGAAGGCCCCACCCCCACCCCACCCCACCCCCTATCGGTGGTTGGCCCCAGTGAAAGCAAACGGGCTGGCCCCCTCGACCTCACGCCTTGTAACAAGGCGTACTATTTATTTATTTGTGAATGCATGAATCGTGTTCTCATCAAGAATTTATGTATTTATTTATGTTTTTTATTTATTTATTTATAAATGCATGAATCGTGTTCTCATCAAGAATTTATTTATTTATGAATGCATGAATTGTGTTCTCATCAAGCATTTCCATGTTGCTCGGCAGGCATGCGGCACAAAGCAGGCGATCCTACAACAGCGCCTGATTCTTCCTTGTCACAATATGCAAGCCCTGTGTATGAGTGGTTGTTGGCTACTTTCGGACATCACAGCCTTGTCAGCGTGCAGCAATCTGCGAACCCTGGACCTGACTGGTTGTGGACTACTTCAGGACATCACAGCCTTGTCAGGGTGTTGCACTCTGTTTACTCTGAAACTGAATTGTTGCTGTGGACTTCAGGCCATCACAGGCTTGTCAGAGTGTAGCAATCTGCATACCCTTCACCTGATTGATTGTCAGCAACTTCAAGAAATCACAGCCTTGTCAGCGTGTAGCAATCTGCGTACCCTTGACCTGACTGGCTGTCAGCAACTACAGGATATCACAGCCGTGTCAGCGTTGATCAACCTGAATACCCTGAACCTATCTCGTTGTCAGAAAATCCAGGACCTCACAGCCTTGTCAGAGTGTATCAAACTGCATACCCTGAAACTGATTGGCTGCTATAAACAACATGACACCACAGCCTTGCCAGCATGTTGCGATGTGCATCGCTAAATCTGTATCGCTAAATCTGTATCGCTAAATCTGTTGTTGTCAGCGTCGGCGCCACACAGAGTTCCGTATTACCACCCGGCGGTAAAGATTTCCCAGATCCAACGGAATTATGTGAGCAGTCCTCTTCATTATTTGAAAGAAAGAAAGCAGTATGCAAGGTTTCTTTAGGAGGCTTTGGGGCTGGCCCCCTCAACCTCACGCCTCGTAACAAGGCGTACTATTTATTTATTTATTCATTAAGAGGCTTTCCGGAGGGGGTCCTCGTTCAACGCCAGTGGGGGGAGAAGGCTATGCGGGGCGGAAATAAGTGGTGGAGGAGAGTGGAAGTGGGGAAAGAAACGTGGCAGATTATCGGGCGCGGCTGTGAAATGCAATGGCATGGGCATAGAGAACGGCGTGGTGCTGAAGAGTGTGATGTGCAATTAAGAAGTGGATGATCTGAAGTTGCCTTTGTTTTTACCGTCAGAGTGGTGAAGACTTGGCAAAACTTGTTAGAGTGGTGGCTCTTGGCAAGTACTAAGTCGCCGCCAAAGGTGAGACCCTAAGTGGCAGTGGTCGGGACCGCTGGGTAATCATCGTTCTCCTCCCGGGGCATGCATTATTGTCAGAGCGGTGAACTAGAGAGACACGAGTGCTGTTTTGGCATCTTGCAAGATACAGCTGGCAAGTTGCCAATACAGCTGGCAAGATGCCAATACAGCTGGCAAGATGCCAATACAGCACTCGTGTCTCTATAGTTCACCAGGGTAATTCAAAGCGCGCGCTTTTGAGCGCTGACTTTTTCTCTCTCTGTGTCAAAGCGCAGTTTTTTGCAACCCCTTGTGGGCGCTGCAAGCAATTTTTGCGCTTTTTGCACTACCAAGTGCAGTTTATTTTGTTTTCAAGTGCGCTAAAGCGCTGGCCAATTACCTGTGTGTACCTTGTAGTTCACCACTCTGACATTTACCGCCCTCGTTGTAGCAGAGACTAACCGTGAAACAGTTACACTGCAGGTGCCACGATACCTAAAGATAATTGTTACAAGGTTCTATGCGCCAGTTTAATATATTTAATATATTAAACTATAATTGTTACAATGTTCTATGCGCCAGTTTAATATATTAAACTATAATTGTTACAAGGTTCTATGCGCCAGTTTAATATATTTAATATATTAAACTATAATTGTTACAAGGTTCTATGCGCCAGTTTAATATATTTAATATATTAAACTATAATTGTTACAAGGTTCTATGCGCCAGTTTTGGCGTCCAACCGTCTGCACTTTGCAGCGAACAGTGACCCCCCCCATGCGAGAACCACGGAAACCAGGGGATTCTAGTGCACATGTCAGAGTGCAGGTTTGAACCGGGGACTCCCCCGGTTGTGGTGACCATTCTAACCTGTACACCGCTCAGGTCAATATCCATACCTGAGGGTCCGGCGCCGACCGAGGCCTTGTGCCCACGCCACGTGCGCATGAACCCGCGACGTAAGCCAGTCACCTCAGGTTCATAAGGGCGGTCAGGTTGTTTCCAAGACATGCAGGGATTGGGTCAAGCAAGTATATTGTGACAATAGATGCTTTGCTTTACAGCTATTTCTGTTAATGATACTGCCCAAGACGGCTAGCAGCTTAATTATTGGCATGAGCCATGTAACCAACTTTGGTCTTAGTCCAAGTTACATGGCTTATATATAGGGAACGGCAATTTGATATCATTTGATATCATGTCATCATATGATACTATAAGACGCTGGCAGTGTGACTTAGCTAAAGTGACCATGTATAGACAATATCATATGATGCAATTTGTATGATACCATATGATATCATACTCGCCTTTGCTCAGCATCATATGATATCCCGTCCCCTACTTACATATACCCCGGTGTGGTCGTTTTTACACTATTTGTATGTTTGATGCTGCTACGCGCAAGGTTACAATGTACGCATACAACGTTTGGGTTCCTTGCATCTACTTCTGATGCTGCTATGAGCAAGGAACCAATCCACATGCGGTATAAGACTGTTAGGTTTCACCTGTTTTGTTATTTTTTTGCGGAGCCCCCTCTTCAAGTTTACCCATGTTCACCCATTTGTCCGTCTGACTGGGAAAAGACTTGAAGCCTGACACGTCAGCCAACATTTGCGTAACTAATTCGATTTAGTCAACTCCATCGTTGCCACCTTTCGTTCCGTTCCCAACACACTCCGCCAATTTTCCGCGTCGCTTGCTAGGACTTTTTCACTGCCGAAGACAGCGAGCAGCCAAATTGTTGGCTGAAGCTATGTAACCAAGTTCAAGTACAAGTTGCATCTGTTTCACCGGCATACCTATTTTGTGGCTGCTTCACCGGCCTTCCTATTTTGGGGCTATTTCACCGGCCTTCCTATTTCGGCGAGCAGCCAAATTGCTGGCTGAAGCTATGTAACCAAGTTCAAGTTATATTTTGGGGGGTGCTACGTCAGAGTCTTCTAGGATTCCTTCCTTTGGAGTCCAAAGAAGCTGCTAGTAGCACCCCAAAGGGATACTAAAAGCACCATGGTACTACGTACCGTAATCAATTACACCAAATTAAATTAAATCCGATACGAATTCATAATAATTAAAGCAATTAATTGCATTCAAATCACGTTGATTAAATTTAATTAATGGAATAAATCGAATTAAATAACAAAACATTAGATAAATGAAATAAAATGTATACCAATTAAAATCAATTGGATTCAGAATTATTTTCATTTCATTCGGGACGCGCCTCTAGGTGAAGCTTTCCGGAGTGACACAACTGAAGCGACACAAGGAATGGACTGGAGGATTACAATCAAGTCGATGCGAGATAGCTATTGGGCAGTAGAGCCCAGTATAAGAAAGGAGATGGCGGCAGTACATCAGGGTACTGGCGCCGCTGGGTGCAGGCCCTATTGGGCCTAAGCACTACAGCATGTGCAGCCAGGCGGGAAGCCTGGCGCTCTAGGACACTCTAGCAGGACCAGGAGAACCGGCCAATAACACTAGGCGCCCTAAATACTAAGAGCACCATGATGCTACGTAAAGAAACTGGCTCCTTTCCTTAGATATGCATTCATAGATTTCAGCCAATCTGGTGATAGAGCCAATATGACGGATATTAGGAAACACCTCAAAGATATTGGCATGACTGTCCCACTTCTGAAAGCTGCCAATAACTTGCATGGGGGAGAGACTAATGAGCAGGTAGATTGTAAGATAGTAAGTTAGTAACAGATAAACAAACGCAACTGTCCGATCATCTCTGCAAGGGGGGTCAAACAAGGTTGTCCCCCGAGCCCGAACTTGTTCACACTTGTTTTGTTTTTGAAAGGAATTTCACACCTGGAGGTGAGACTCCCAACACAAACCAGCGACACCGAGGATACCGTTCGAATGGCGTTACCACTCCTACAAAAGAGTAGGCGCATGTTTACTCCTCCCGCCTGCCTTGACCTGCTCAAGTCTTCAAACTGTGTCATTCGCTTAGTATGCCCCCTGGTTTCCCTCGGTATCGCACGAGGGGACTTGGGATTGGCAGATGGCGAGCAGCCCAGAGTTGGCTGAAAAACTATGTAACAATTCAATCCAAGTACTCCCCCCGCAGGGGGTGGGCACTGGGCAGCCTTTAGGCTCATACCCTACTTATATTACATTACATTACATTACATTACATGTTAAAGTCTACTTGACACCGCGAGGGTGTATGAGACTCTGTGCTTTAAACAAAAAGAAAAAGCACCCACAAAGCAAAAAACCCCATTACATCAGGGGTGTGTCGAGGACAAACAAACCAAACTCCCAACCACCGTTTTGGTGGCGTAGGTATTAAACCCCTTAGAGCAGGACCCAGATCTCAACCACTTACAGTGGCGGAGGTAAGAAGCTAACAAATGAGAAGTCTCAAGAAGAAAAAAAAGGGATAATAAATTACGGTGCCACTAAGCAGTCCAGGGCTTCCTGTCTTGCTCTTCTACAAGTAGAAAGATAGTCGGCTAGGTTGCTCCAAAAAGACTTAGTGCCATTTCCATTCATAAAGGTTCTGAATGTGGAATCGCAGAATTCCACATTCCATACGGTTAAGTCGGTATCCTCATGGACATGCCTATAAATATCTGTAAACAGATTCTGGTAGCGGAGGCGAATATCATTATAAAAAGGGCACTCAAACATATGCATTTCATCCTCAGTTTTTTGGAACCCACACATTTGACAGTGTCTCATTGAGCGAGGGATGTGTGCTCTATCCACCACCCTCATTCTTTCTGTGTTCAGCCAATGGGAACCCATTCTAAACTGTGCTATAGAACGAATCTGATCCTGCTTATGTAAGGCGGATGTAAAAGGAATCAAGCCATTCTCATCATTGCTGTTGGCTGCGAACCATTTTTGGTATCGGAGGCGTTTAAAGCCAACCCTTCTCTCATCAGGGATGTCTCTAACTGCATTGGTGTCACTTGGGTACTTAAACCTCCATGACTCAAAAACTTCAGACATAATACCTTCGACATCGACAGCCTCCAAAATGTTGATGTTTTTACTGGATCCTAGCTTGTGGAGAGCACAACGCAAGTCATGAACCCAGCCAGTGTTGGAGTCAAAAGATTCCTCAAGAGCCATTCTAATGAGATCCTCAGGTTCTTTATGTATGGTCTTGTTCCAGAAGCGCAAAGCTTGTTTAAGCCAAGCAAAACACAACGGGGTTCTACCCAGCTCTTCCATGATAATATTAGATGTAGTAGATTGGCAAACACCCAACATTTGTTTAAGTATACCTCTATATATAGGGTTTAAGTATACCTCTATATATAGGGTTTGATTAGTTTCAGATGCGCAACTAAGGTTTCCATTTTAAAAATCTAACTAGATGTAAAACTAATTACATTACATTACATTACATTACATTACATTACATTATATTACATTACATTACATTACATTATATTACATTACATTACATTACATTACATTATATTACATTACATTACATTACATTACATTACATTACATTACATTACATTACATTACATTACATTACATTACATTACATTACATTACATTACATTACATTACATTACATTACATTACATTACATGTTGAAGTCTACTTGACACCGCGAGGGTGTATGAGACTCTGTGCTTTAAACAAAAAGAAAAAGCACCCACAAAGCAAAAAACCCCATTACATCAGGGGTGTGTCGAGGACAAACAAACCAAACTCCCAACCACCGTTTTGGTGGCGTAGGTATTAACCCCCCTAGAGCAGGACCTAGATCTCAACCACTTACAGTGGCGGAGGTAAGAAGCTAACAAATGAGAAGTCACAAGAAGAAAAAAAAGGGATAATAAATTACGGTGCCACTAAGCAGTCCAGGGCTTCCTGTCTCGGTCTTCTACAAGTAGAAAGATAGTCGGCTAGGTTGCTCCAGAAAGCCTTAGACCTTAATAAAGACTTTAAAAATAGTAAAAAAAAATAGAAAATTAGAAAACGTTGAAATCGAGGATTCGAGCAATCGAGCTTCGCCATCGCCATCGCATCGCCACTAATATATATCCTACTCATATACCATGTAACAAAAAAAAACTGTAGTAGATTCCCAGAGTGAAAAATGAAAAAGTGATTTGTTCGCGTTTACATTATCCTGGTAGTACGGTAATTATTTTACTGGCGGAAATTGTTGGCTGAACCAAGTTCAAGTTCAAATTCCCAGAGTGAAATCAGTATTTATTTGAATTGTTGATGTTACTACCGAGGAAAGCGAGCAGCCAAATTGCTGAATGGAGCCATGTAACCAAGTTTAAGTAAGTGGAGCAGGGTGAAGCTCGCCGTCCTTCTGTGAAATATCATCATCACGCCACACACATATGAATAGGGAACGGCAACATGTCATCATAAGATATCATATGATGCCGGCAGTCTGACTAGGCCAAAGTTACCATTTAAATACAATATCATATGATGCAATTTGTATGATATCATATGATTTCATACCGGTACTCACCGTTGGCCAACATCATATGATAAGCCGGTGAGCCGATCCCTACATACGATCCCATACAACCCATTTCAGAGTTCAGAGGAAGAAAAAGAAAAAATGAAAGAAAAAAGTGATTTGTTCGCGTTTACATTTCCATGGTAATATTGTTTTCTACTGCCAAAGAGGAAGAGCAGCCAAATTGCTGACTGAAGCTATGTAACCAAGGTCAAGTTCAACTTGTTTGGCTACCCCTGGGCTGTCACATGCATGCCTACAAAAGAAGTACGAATGCAGCCGTTCATCTAGGCAGCCATTATCAACCACTCACGGAACATAAATGTTGTCATACATATAGGCAGCCATGATCACGCCACAAACATATGGAGCCCATTCAGCCTATTTGGCAGCCCCTGGACTGTCACATGCATACCTACAAAAACAAAGCCGTTTATCTAGACAGCAGCGATTACACCACATAAAGAAGGTGTATCCAGCCAGTTGCGTCGCCACGCACCGGAAGCTAAGGAAATCAATGACCTTAGCACTCCTTCACCAAGTTAAGCGCACACTTGTGCAACCCCAGAACCACAGGCCACACACCATTGGGCCACGTGACCTCTGTGGGACGAGGCAAAAAATCAAAACAACACCAACGTACGTCACAAACAGAAAAGTAATGAAACCGCCTGGTGGGGCATGGTATTAAGGGAGCCTGTCGTTCGGAGGTAGAGTACGGGCTGCAACCTGACCTAGACATAGCTACCATGGCGGTTGACAGCAACCGCCATGGTAGCTAAAGCGCACCTGGAGGGATTCGAGCCCCGCACCTTAGTCATTTCGACGAATGGTCAACCATTGAACCATTTAACCAACCATTCAACTATTCATTCAACCATTCAAAAAATAATTCAAGCATTCGAAAATTCATTCAACCATTCAATCATTGGACCATTCATCGAAGCAAGATATTAATAGATGGATGTCACGAACAGATATCCCCGTTTCTTCGAATGGCTCAATGGCAGAGCTCCTTTGGCGAAGAAGGTGCCGCGTTCGAATCCCTACTGATGCACTTTAGTGTTCGCAGTCGCTGTCAACCGCCATGGTAGGTTGTCCAGGTAAAGTAGCAGCCCGTTCCCTACCGCCGTAAGATGGGGCTCCCTTAATACTACGCCCCACCAGGCATTATCATTACTTTGTCACGAACAGATACAAATAACTCAGACATGAATGCAGGTGACCTTAGCGACTCAGCTGGACTGCCCAGTCTGGAGGGCGGTACGGTCCAGATACAAATAACTCACTCATGAACGCAGATGACCTTTGCGTCTCAGCTAGAATACCTAGTCTGGAGGGCGGTACGGTCCAGACCCCGACATTAAGGCTTCGGCGTCGGGAGTTCGAGCCCCGCTGCCGGAAGACAGCGAGTGATTTCTCGAGTCCGATTGTACAGCGGTGTTGTTTCACTGCTAGGACATGAGCCCCTTGTAATCTTTCTTTCTCAGCTATAGCAAACTAATAGTAGTCCTGCCAAGTCCCAGCAGGTACAGGTGCCCTTAGGAATTTTTGGAGTTTACCTCCTGGGCCAGGTTCTGACTTCTGAGGTGTATGTTGCCTAAACCCTCACTTATATAAAACGGTCCAGCTGCTCCGGGGCTGTTCGGTCTCAGCATTTTTTTTACTGTGTATGTAACAATATCCTCTCTCTCTGTCTCAGCTAGAGCATACTAATAGTACTCATGCCAAGTCTGAGCAGGTGTAGGTGCCAGAAATTCGTGCGCCCTTGACCAGCAAACTGGGACTTGCCAAGCTGTTGCCAGGAGCAACTTTACGTGACCTTGCCCTTGACTACCTAAAAAGCACTCCTGTCAAGTCTCAGGGGGTGTAGGGGACAGAAAGGAGTACACTCCTGACCAGCAAAAGTTACTTGCCAGGTGCAACTTTACGCGACCTTGACATAATGTGACCTTGACCTTGCCTACTTCTAAAGCACACCTGTCATGTTTCTGTAGGTGTAGGAGCCAGCATTTCGTGTGCTCCTGACCAGGAAAAGGGACTTGCCATGTGCAACTTTATGTGACCTTGACCTTGCCTAATTCAAAAGTCTCGGTAGGTGTGAGAGCCAGAAATCCGTGTGCTCCTGACCAGCCAGATGCACCCTTACAAGACCTTGACACGAGGTGACCTTGAGCTTGTATACCTCTAAAGCACTTCTGTCAAGTCTGTGTAGGTGCAGATGCCAGAAATGTGTGCACTCCTGACCAGGAAAAGGCACCTGCCAGGTGCAACTTTACGTGACCTTGACAATATATGACATTGCCCTTGCCCATGTCAGGAGTGATATCCGATATCCGCTGCTCCCAACCAGGCAGGCATTCGGACATCATCTCGGGCATGATCGAAGCTGGGACGCCATATTCTTGGGACGCCAGAAAAAACCGTTGCTGCCGGGACGCCATATTCTACCTGCCTTTGATTTGACGTCTGTCCCCCTCCATGCCTAATAACTTCTCTCGCCACCAGGGTACTTCAGGAGGACCCCCAGCTCTGCTGCTTGAGACTCAACCAATTTTATAGCCTGCGTCCTGCGACGCAATGGACCCTTCCTTCTGGTCAACGGACCCTCCCAATGTTGCGTCCTGCGACGCAACGGACGCTTTGACGTTGCGTCTGCAACGGAGGACGCAGCGTCCTGAACAATCCTAATCCCAGTCTACAAAAAAATGAAAAATTGAACATCCAAGAATTGCCACAGAATGACCTCCAAGGACGTGCCCAATGGGTATTAAGGGAACAGCCTCGTAAGTATGCGATAGACGGGCTTACATCACACCTAGAGTCCAGTTTCCATGCCGGTTGACGACCCTCCGGGTGGGCCCAGATGACCTCGTTGAGGTTCGAACCAGAGACCTGATAGGACCCCGCATCTGCTTCGTCCGGCCCGGGATAGCTCTATGATAGAGCCATCCCGTTCCGAACGGGGTCCCAAACTACACAGGCACTCGGAAGGTGCCATATAACACCACCTTGACCTTGGCCTTGACCTCGACCCTAACCTTGACCTAGGCATTAAAGAACATGACCTTGGCCTTGTCCTTAACCCTAACCTTGGCATTGACCTCGACTCTAACCTTGGCCTTGACCTCGACATGACATGGACTTGATCTTGCCAAAGTCAGCATTAGCATTTGCTGCTCCCAACCTACACAGGCACTCGGAAGGTGCCATATAACACGACCTTGACCTTGGCCTTGACCTCGACCCTAAGCATGGCCTTGACCTTGACCTCGATCTTGGCCTTGACCTCGAGCTCGAGCTTGGCCTTGACCTCGATCTTGGCCTTGTCCTCAACCCTAACCTTGGCCTTGACCTAGAAATTACACGACCTTAACCTTGCCGAACTCAGCATTGGCATTTGCTGCTCCCAATCTACACGGGCACTCGGAAGGTGCCATATAACATGACCTCGACCTTAACCCTAACCTTGGCCTCGACCCTACTTTTGGCATTGAACTAGACATTACATAGACTTGATCTTGCCATAGTCAGCATTGCCTTTCGCTGCTCCCAATCTACACAGGCACTCGGAAGGTGCCATATTACGTGACCTTGACCTTGACCTCGATCTTGGCCTCGACCTCGACCTTGGCTTCCTTGGCCTCCACCCTGGCCTCGAGCTTCCTTGGCCTCCTTGGCCTCGATCTTGGCCTCGAGCTCTTGGCCTCGAGCTCTTGACCTCGACCTTGGCCTTGACCTAGACATTACATGGACTTGATCTTGCCAAAGTCAGCATTTCCTTTCGTAGGTGAACTGGCGGCGCCCCCATCAGAAGAAATGCCAAAGTTCTGCAGCACCAAAGTGTGAAGCAATGCGTGATGTCATCAACTCATCATCCATCAAGTTAAACATAATATATATTTATGGTTGCAGTTCCCAGCTTCGGTGTACGGGGCGATCCCCTTAACACCACGCACCGCCAGGTGTTTTTTATTTATTGCATAATATAGTTCAATGTGATATGGGTCAAAACCATATGTATATATATGTATATATATCCTATGCCAGGCCCAAGAAGCCCTTGTGGGGATATTCACCCACTTCTCCTTATCTATACATCCATCTACCCATATATCCATCCATCCATCTACCCACCCATCCATATATCCATCCATCCATCCATCCATCTGCCCACCCATATATCTACCCATCTACCCATCCATCCATCCATCTACCCACCCATCCATATATCCATCCATCCATTCATCCATCCATCCATCTGCCCACCCATATATCTACCCATCTACCCATCCATCCATCTACCCACCCCCCCCCCCCCCCCCCCCCCCCCCCCATCTACCCAGCTATATATCCATCCATCCATATACCCACCCATCTATCTACCCATCCATCTACCCACCCATCTATCTACCCATCCATCCATCTACCCACCCATCTATCTACCCATCCATCCATCTACCCACCCATCTACCCATCTTATATATACATTCAATCTACCCACCCATCTAAATCCTCTACTCCATCCATCCATCTTTTATGCATCATACCCCACTCCATCTCTACCCCATCCATCCATCCATCCTCCCCCCCCCCCCCCCCCCCCCCCCCCCCCCCCCCCCCCCAATCTAACCACATCTATTATCCATCCATCTATTCTATTCAACTTATCCACCTCCATCTATCCATCCATCCATCTACATGCATCTACCCACCCATCTATCTACACATCCATCCATCCATCTAAACCCCCACCCCATCCCCATTATATCCATCCATCCCATTCCTCCATCCCCCATCCAATCTGCCCCACCCATAGTATCCTACCCATCTAAATATCTAACCCATCTACTACCCCTCCATCCATCTAACCCCCTCTACCCCCCCCCCCCCCCCCCCACCCCCCCCCCCCCATCTACCCAGCTATTATATCCTCCATCCTATATACCCCAACTCCATCTATCTACCCATCCATCTACCCACCCATCTATCTACCCCAATCCATCCAATCTACCCCACCCATTCTATCCTACCCCAATCCATCCATCTTCCTACCCAACCCATCTCACCCATCTATATATACATTCATCTTAACCCCCCCATCTATTCCTTCCATCCATCTTTAAATTCATCTAACCAACTACCCCCCCCCCCATTCTGATCTCCCCTCCATCCCCATCCATCTACCCCCCCCCCCCCCCCCCCCCCCCCCCCCCCCCATCTACCCATCTATATATCCCATCCCTCTCATCTATTCATCTATCCACCCATCTATCCCTCCACTCCATCTTACAATGCATCTACCCAACCCATCTATCCTAAAACAATCTACACATCCCCCCCTCATCTACCCATCTATATAATAATCCATCCATTTTCATCCATCTGTATGCCATCTACCCACACCACTATCTATCTATCCTACCCCATCTGTTTATATTCCATGGTACCCAAAACCCAATGACTCTATCCTCCCCATCCATCCATCCATTACAAGTCCTTTTGATGCATCCCATCACCCCCCATCTATCTACCCATCCATCCATCCATCTGCTTATCCATGTACCCAATCATCTATCTCCCCATCCCTCCATCCATCCATCTGTTTATCCATCTATGATCTATCCACCCACCCATCCATCCATCCATCTGTATGCATCTACCCACCCATCTATCTACCCATCTATCCATCTACCCATCCATCTATCTACCCATCCATCCATTCATTTTTTTTGTATATCCTGCTTAATCTACCCATCATTCCATCCCATTTGTTATATCATCTAAGCCTAACCCCAATCCCATCCATCCATTTGTATATAATCCCAGTTCCTATCTTACCCCATCCAATCCACCATCCATTGATTCCATCTAATCTACCCCCCATCCCATCCATTTGTATATCCATCCATTTGTATATCCATCTATCTACCCACCCATCCATCCATTTGTATATCCATCCATTTGTATATCCATCTATCTACCCACCCATCCATCCATTTGTATATCCATCTATCTACCCACTCCATCCATCCATTTGTATATCCATCCATTGGCATATCCCATCTATCCTACCCCCCCCCATTCCATTCCATTTTGTAATCATCCCACATCCATTTGTATATCCATCTATCTACCCACCCATCCATCCATTTGTATATCCATCTACCCACCCATCCATCTACCCATCCATTTATCCATCCATTAATGTACTTACATTCACTTCAGTGCTAGGTGCCTTCGGCAGTTTCGCGGGAGTGACGCTTACAGCTGATTGTAGTTTCAGCTTTTCAGCTGCAGCACCACCTGGCCGTTGAAAAGCTTGGGAAAGGAAAAGCCTTCTGTAACTGGATGTTGATGTGGTTATTTGATGCTTTTTTTTGATGGATGTTTTTCCATTGGTTTTTTTTTGATTTGATTTTGATGGGTCATGGCTGCTGTTGTTGTTTAAGCTTTTCAGCAGCAGCAGGAGCCTGTGTGGAAAGAGATGAAAAGGGACGGGGTGGGTTTTGGACGGGTGGGCCATGTCCGTTGTTGTTGTTTAAGCTTTCCAGCTGCAGCACCAGCCTGTGTGAAAGAGGTGAAAAGGAACAGCCTTAATGTATCTTTCCATCTTACAGGGGGTTTTTTTTGAAATTCATTTTTTTTTTGTTGATGGGGTTTTTGTATGTGGTTTTTTTTTGGATGGTATGTCCCTTTCGGTTGTTTAAGCTTTTCAGCAGCAGCAGGAGCCTGTGTGAAAAGAGGTGAAAAGGAACAGCCTGAATGTCCTCGATTTATAGGGGGCTGTGAATTCATTTTTATGGGTTTTTGATGTGATTTTTGATGGGTATGTCTTTCGTTGTTTAAGCTTTTCAGCAGCAGCAGGAGCCTGTGTGAAAGAGGTGAAAAGGAACAGCCTTAATGTCCTCAATTTATAGGGGGTTTTGAATTCTCATTTTTTAAGTGGTTTTTTGACTGGTGATTTTTGAATGGAGTCATGTCTGTTGTAGGTTCAGCTTTTCAGCTGCAGCAGCAGCCTGTGTGAAAAGAGATGAAAAGGGACGGGGTGGATCTTGGATGGAAGGCCGTGTCTGTTGCAGTTTCAGCTTTTCAGCTGCAGCAGCAGCACCAGCCTGTGTGAAAGAGATGAAAAGGGACGGGGTGGGTTTGGGATGGGTCGGTCATGTCTGTTATTTTTTAAGCTTTTCAGCAGCAGCAGCAGCAGCAGCAGCAGCAGCCTGTGTGAAAAGAGATGAAAAGGGACGGGATGGGTTTTGGATGGGTGGGCCATGTCTTTTGTTGTTGTTTCAGCTTTTCAGCAGCAGCAGCAGCCGCAGCAGCAGCAGCAAGCCGGCCCTGTGTGAAAAAGAGGGTATGAAAAGTGTTGGGGGACAAGCCTTCAATGTAAATTGGATTTTTGGAATGTGGTTTTGATGATTATCTTGGGCGTGGGTTTGATTTTATTACTGTTTTTTTGGAGTGTTTGCCATGGTCCTGTTTGGGGTGTGGTGTTTAGATAAAAAAGCTTTTCAGAGCAAGTCAGCCAGCAGCCTGGCGTGAAAGAGTATGAGAGGGGACCAGACTCAATGTACTGGAGTTTTGATGGTTTTAAAATGGATTTTTTTTTGAATTTCATAAAAACGGCTTTGTTGTTGATTTGCTTTTGAAGTGGGCCCATGTCTCTGTTTGCTGTGTTCATTCATTTCAGCTTTTGAGCAACCAGTAAGCCAGCCAGCAGCCTGCCCCCTGAAAAGAGATGACCACGGGGACCGGGGAGGGAATGTCCTGGATTTTTGATTTTATACAGGGTTTGATTTGATTTTTGATGGGCCGTTTGTTACAGGGTTTGATTTGATTTTTGATGGGCCGTTTGTTACAGGGTTTGATTTGATTTTTGATGGGCCGTTTGTTACAGGGTTTGATTTGATTTTTGATGGGCCGTTTGTTACAGGGTTTGATTTGATTTTTGATGGGCCGTTTTATACAGGGTTTGATTTGATTTTTGATGGGCCGTTTTATACAGGGTTTGATTTGATTTTTGATGGGCCGTTTTATACAGGGTTTGATTTGATTTTTGATGGGGTTTTATACAGGTTGATTTGATTTTTGATGGACGTTTTATTACAGGTGGTTAGGGTTTTGATTTGATTTTTGATGGGCGTTTTTACAGGTTGATTGTTTTTGATGGGCCGTTTTATTACAGGGTTGATTGATTTTGAGGGCAGTTTTCATACAGGGTGTTGATTTGATTTTTGATGGGGCCGTTTTATACAGGGGTTTGATTGAGTTTTGATGGGCCGTGTTATACAGGGTTGATTTGATTGTGATGGGCGTTTTAATAGGGTTGATTTGCGTTTTTGGGATGGGCCGTTTTTTTAAATCGGGTTTGATTTGATTTTTGATGGGCACGTTTTATACAGGGTGGATTTGATTTTGATGGGCCGTTTTATACAGGGTTTGATTTGATTTTTGATGGGCCCGGTTTATACAGGTTTGATTTGATTTTTGATGGGCCGTTTTATACAGGGTTTGATTTGATTTTTGATGGGCCGTTTTATACAGGGTTTGATTTGATTTTTGATGGGCCGTTTTAATCAGGGTTTGATTTGATTTTTGATGGGCCGTTTTATACAGGGTTTGATTTGATTTTTGATGGGCCGTTTTATACAGGGTTTGATTTGATTTTTGATGGGCCGTTTTATACAGGGTTTGATTTGATTTTTGATGGGCCGTTTTATACAGGGTTTGATTTGATTTTTGATGGGCCGTTTTATACAGGGTTTGATTTGATTTTTGATGGGCCGTTTTAATCAGGGTTTGATTTGATTTTTGATGGGCCGTTTTATACAGGGTTTGATTTGATTTTTGATGGGCCGTGTATGTGTACAGGGTTGATTTGATTTGAGGGCCGTTATGACAGGGTTTTGATTTGATTTTTGATGGGCAGTTTTATAAAGGTTGATTGATTTTGATGGACGTTGTATTAAAGGGTTGATTTGGTTGATTTTTTGGATTGGGCCGTTTTATTATACAGGGTGATTGGTTTTTGATGGGCCGTTTATACAGGGTTTGATTGATTTTGATGGGCCTTTTAACAGGGTTTGATTTGATTTTTGATGGGCCGTTTTATAAGGGTTTTGTTTGATTTGATTTTTGATGGGCCGTTATACGGGTTTGATTTGAGTGTTGATGGGCGGTTTATAAAGGGTTTGATTTGATTTTTGATGGGCCGTTTTATACAGGGTTTGATTTGATTTTTGATGGGCCGTTTTATACAGGGTTTGATTTGATTTTTGATGGGCCGTTTTAATCAGGGTTTGATTTGATTTTTGATGGGCCGTTTTATACAGGGTTTGATTTGATTTTTGATGGGCCGTTTTATACAGGGTTTGATTTGATTTTTGTGGGCGTTTTTATACAGTGTTGATTTGATTTTTGATGGCGTTTTTATCAGGGTTGTTGATTGAATTTTTGATGGGCCGTTTTATACAGGGTTGATTGATTTGATGGGCCGTTTTATAAGGGTTTGTTTGATTTTGATGGGCCGTTTGATACAGGGTTGATTTCTTTGTGATGGCCGTTTTAACAGGGGTTTCAGGGTTTGATTGATTTTGTTGGGCCCGTTTTAAAGGGTTTGATTTGATTTTTGAGGGGCCGTTTTTAAGGGTTTGATTTGATTTTGATTGGCCGTTTAATCCGGGTTGATTTGATTTCTGATGGGCCGTTTTTAATCAGGGTTTGATTGATTTGATGGGGACGTTTTATACAGGGTTGGATTTGATTTTTGATTGGGCGTTTTTTAATCAGGGTTGATTTGATTGGGAGGGGGGATATTATACGGGTTGATTTGATTTTGATGGGCGTTTTATTACAGGGTTGATTTGATTTTGATGGGCCCGTTTTATACAGGGTTTGATTGTTTTTGCGGGCCGTTTTTATAAAGGGTGTTGATTTGATTTTGATGGGCCGTTTAGACAGGTTTTGATTTGAGTTTGATGGGCCGTTTATACAGGGTTTGATTTGATTTTTGATGCGGCCGTTTTATACAGGGTTTGAATTGATTTTGATGTCCGTTGTTATAAGGGTTTTGATTTGATTTTGATGGGCCGTTTATACGGGTTTGATTTGATTTTGTGGGCCGGTTTATACAGGGTGATTTGATGTTTTGATGGAGGGGCCGTTTGATAAAGGGTTTGGATGTTGGATTTTTGAGGGGCCGGTTTATACAGGGTTGATTTGATTTTGATGGGCCGTGTTTACAGGGTTTGATTGATTTTGAGGGACGTTGTTATACAGGGTTTGATTGATTTGAGGGCCGTTATTACAGGTTTGATTGATTTTGATGGGCCGTTTTTACAGGTTTGATTTGATTTTGATGGGCGTTGTATCAGGGTTTGATTTGATTTGATGGGCCGTTTTTATACGGGTTTGATCTGATTTTTGAATGGGCGTGTTATACAGGGTTTGCTTGTTTGATTTTTGATGGGCCGTGTCTGTTGTTGTTGTTTAAGCTTTTCAGCAGCAGCAGCAGCAGGAGCAGCCTGTGTGAAAAGAGATGAAAAGAGACAACCTTCAAAAACTGGATTTATGATGGTTGGGTGGGTCGTGCTTGTTGTTGTTTAAGCTTCGAAGCAGCAGCAGCAGCAGCACCAGCCTGTATGCAAATATAAGAGAAGGTGTAGTCTTCATGTACTGGACTCTTGATGGGTATCTGATGGGGTTTTGATTTATATATTGGGTTTTAATTCGATTTTTGATGGGCCATGTCTGTTGTTGTTGTTTAAGCTTTTTAGCAGCAGCACCAGCAGCACCAGCCTGTGTGAAAAGAGATGACAAGGGACGGGGTGGGTTTTGGATGGGTGGGCCATGCCTGTTGTTGTTGTTGTTGTTTAAGCTTTTCAGCAGCAGCAGCCGCAGCAGCAGCAGCAGTAGCAGCATGTGCGAAAAGAGATGAAAAGGGACAACCTTCAGATACTGGATTTTGGATGGATGGGTGGGTCATGTCTGTTGTTGTTAAAGCTTTTCAGCAGCAGCAGCAGCGGGTGTGGAAAGTGGTGATGAAAGGGACACCATTCTGATGCTGGATTTCTAATGGATGGGTTGGTCATGTATGTTGTTGTTGTCGTTGTTGTTTAAGCTTTTCAGCAGCAGCAGCATGTGTGGAAAGCGGTGATGAAAGGGACGGCCTTCAGATACTTGATTTCTAATGGATAGTGGTTAGTCATGAATGTCTGCGTGGTTTGTTTTTTGTTTTGTTCTTGTTTTGTTCTTGTTTTCATCATGCTTTTCAGGAGGCAGCAGGCACAGCACAGCATGCAGCGTAGCCTGGTAAAAAAAGATGATTAACGGGACAAAGCTGTCAGAATGCTGGTATTTTCAATGGGATACCTTCATGGTAGCATTGGAACTTGGGCAATATTCTTGGGGGGGGCAATTCTGGACGTTGAGTGAAGCTGGGTGAAGCTGGATGAATCTGGGTGAATCTGGGACGTTGAGTGAAGCTGGGTGAAGCTGAGTGAATCTGGGTGAATCTGGGACAATTGAGTGGAAGCGGGTGGAAGGCGGAGGCAAGCTGGGACTTGCGATGAAGCTGGGCTGTAGAATGTAGGCGTAGTGTGTTGCAGCGTGGAGGGATGGGGCTGGGGTTGGGGGGTAGGGATTGAGGTTGGGTTTGGTTTGTGAGAGGGTGTGGGTGTGTGGAGTGGGTTTGGAGGAAGAAGAAGGTGGTCGAGGTGGAGGTGTGGAGGTGGAGGGGCTGGAGGTTGGGGTTGAGGTCGGGTTTGGGTTTGTAGTGTGTGTGTGTGTGTGTGGAGTGGGTGTGGAGGAGGAGGAAGGTGGTCCAGGTGGAGGTGAAGGTGGAGGTGTGGAGGTGGAGGGGCTGGGGTTTGGGTTTGGGTTGGTAGTGTGTGTGTGTGGAGTGGGTGTGGAGGAGGAAGAAGGTGGTTGAGGTGGAGGTGTGGAGGTGGTGGGGCTTGAGGTTGGGTTTGGGTTTGGGTTGGTAGTGGGTGTGGGTGTGTGGAGTGAGTGTGGAGGAGGAAGAAGAAGGTGGTCGAGGTGGAGGTGAAGGTGGAGGTGAAGGTGGAGGTGGTGGGGGTAGGGGTGGAGGTTGGGTTGGGGTTGGGAGTGCGTGTGGGTGTGTGGAGTGGGTGTGGAGGAGGAAGCAGGTGGTCGAGGCCGAGGTGAAGGTTGAAGGTAAAGGGTGTTGGAGTAGGGGCGCTGTCGGTTGAGATTTGGTAAGGATGAAGTTGGAGGTGTGGAGGTGGTGAATCTAAGGGTTGGGGGGTAGAGGTTGAGGTTGGGTTTGGTTTGGGAGTGGGTGTGGAGGTGGAGGTACTGGGGATAGGGGTTGAGGTTGGGTTGGGGTTGAGAGTGGGTGTGGAGGTAGAAGAAGGTGATCGAGGTGGAGGCAATAGTGTGCACAAGTGATGGGGTGGAAGGAGGTGGGGTTTGGGGGGAGAGCGTGTGGGTGGGTTTGGGGGTGTGGGAGTATGGTGTGTGAGTGTGGAGGTGGAGGTGCTGGGGGTAGGGGTTGAGGTTGGGTTGCGGTGTGTGGAGTGGGTGCAGAGGAGGAAGCAGGTGGTCGAGGTGGAGGTGAAGGTGAAGGTATCGTAATGAAAGGATTTTCACCCCAAAATACACGTAGGATGGTTTATATATGCACCCGATATTTCCGAAAAATACAACCACGCTAACCTGTCCTGCAACAAATCTTGTTGTTTTGGCAAACACGGGGTCCAGCTCAGCTCCATATTTCGAGAGGAAGGGCGAGACATAATTCTCGTAGATAAAGAGGGCACCCTGCAACAGAAAAGGTAACAGATCAAGTCAGTGCCCCCTGAGTAACTGGAGGTGTGATGTCAGATCCCCCCCCCCACAACACACCACACCACACACACACACACAGCACCACACATATACACAACACTTAGGATAAAGAGCGGCTCTCAAGAAGGACAACGAACAGTCAGTAGCAAAACCCCTCGATAACCTTGAGGGTGGATTGCAGCCCCCACCACCCACCCCACCCCCCAATCCCCCCACCACCCAAAAACCACCCACCACGGACCACCCCCAACGTGAGATAAAGGATGAGAACGGGAGCGAAGACAGCTGATCGGATACCAAGGAGGGGAGGCACCCCCACCCTGCCATCCATCCACATCCAACATCCAACGGTAGATAACGCACCCCCGCCACATACAAAGTACGAGTTGACACTCTGAGTTTGGCAGCTGTGTCCTAAGCATGGCCCCACCAATAACCTCCTACCCCACAATCCATTCTATGCACGGAAGCATACAAATCTGTAGTGTAAGACGGGCAAACCTGCAAACAAAAGGTAACAACACAAGTCAGTTGCCCTCCTGAGTAACTGTAATGTGATTGCATCCGCCCCACCCCCCTCACACCCAATTTACAGCCTCCCCCCACTTACTACCAGCATCCCCAATTGTAATGTAAAGAGTGAGAATTCCCGTAGGGAAGGCACCCTGCAACAGAAGGTACAGAACGAAGTTAGTGCCCTTAGAGTAACTGGAGGTGGAATGCGCCCCATCCCACCCCACCACCCACACACCACTACCACCCCAACACACCTTTAAATGGGCACCTGAACAAGGTACAAAGATGCCTTCGATACTGGAATATTCCCACCTACACACACGACACAACACCCACACACCACATATACACGCACCACACATACATATTTGTGGGGCAGGTAACCGATATACAACACCCGACTGATATCCAGTTACAGGGGCATCCTACACACGAATTCGTTTTTGGCGGAGCCCCCCCATTCTTGGAGGCGGGAAGCCGACGCAGATTCAGCCCCAATGTTTGTCCGTCTGTCCCCCACCAACGACCGAGCGCAAGCCAAATGACATACACGTCCGTCAAACGGCGCGAACTACTGGCTCTCGTGGTCCAATTAGCAAAACACTCTCCGCAATTTTACGGCCGCTTGCCCGACCTAGGACTTTACTATCCATCGGTGTGGGGCAGTTTAACCGTATGTACAAACGCCACTTGAGTTCGTAGTAACAGAGAGTCCTTACTCAACAGAATTGTTACTTCCATGTGTGAGTGGCGGCAGTTGACCAGATACTACACCTTGCCTGAGTCCCGTAATCGACAGGACATCCTACACACAAATTGTACTTACCATTGTTTGTGGGGCAGTTAACCATATGTACAAGCCCAGCCTGAGTTCGTAGTACAGGGGAATCCTACAGACAGATTTGAGAGGTGTGGGTGCTTCAAAGAAATGAAATGGACAAATTAGGGGACAGAGAAATAGAGAGAAAATAGAAAAAGCTCAGCCTGAGTTCGTAGTACAGGGGGATCCTACAGACAAAGGTTTCAGGTGGTAGCATTTCAGGGGGTAGCATTTCAGAAAAGAAAGAGAGAAATATAGAGGGAAATAAATAGGGAAACAGGGGGGAAAGGAGGAAGGGAAGGAATGGAATAAAGAGGAAATCAACGTGTACTAAGAGCAGCCAGGAAAGGAAGCGCGGACACAGGGAACGGAAATGAGGGACAAAGGAGGGACACAGCATATGAAATAAAGGGTATTAGCTCTTGGCTACATAACATTTCCCCGACGCAAATTAGTTCAATATTAATGCTTTGTGGTTGCAAGTTGTTTGTTTTTTGTAAATTTTTGTTACTTTTATTTTTATTTTTTGTTGCAATGTTGTTATATGGCTGTTTAAATACGTTTGCCTGATGCTGTTGCCGTTGCTCCTGTTCCTGTTCCTGCTGCTTGCTGTTGTTGGTTTGTTATTGTTCTATTGTTTGTTGTTGTTGTTTGTTGTTGTTGTGTGTTTGTTGTTGTTGTTGTTTGTGGTGTTATGTTGGTCCATCTCCCTGTCCCTCCTGCTCCCAGCCCATTCCGTAGCTGCCCATATATTCTTCCTCTAACTCCTTCCATCCCCACCCGCACCAACACATCCTTCCCCCCCCCTTACTATACCTTTCCTACCCCCCCCCCCCCCCCCCCCCCCACACACACACAACCCCTCCCTGCACCCCCTCCAAACTCTTTCCCTACCAGGTGTGCATACTATTGTAAACCACTGCCCTCAAATAATCTCCCCACCCCCAACACACACGCAACCACAATACCTTCCCCACCGCAACACCACCACCACAACAACCAACCATCAATCCCTTCCATCACCAACACCAACCACACCACCATCAAACAGTTCCCCCCCAATACCACGCACAACAACCACCATCCAATACCTCCCCACCCACCACCCCACCACAGCGAACCTTCACACCCAATCAACCACTCCACACCCAACCACAACCTCAACCCTCCTTACCCACCCACCGCACCCTATTCCCAACAAGTTCTCGACCAATGTTATTACTTCTCTGTACTGGCCTCAAGAATATCTCCCCACCACCACCACCACCACCATCAATACCTTCCCCACCCACCACCACCACCACCCACCATCAATACCTTCCCCACCCCACCCACTCAACCCTCTTGCCAACAAGGTACCTACCATTGTATTACTGGCCTCAGAAAATCCTTCTCCCACCCACCACCACACCACACATCAATACCTTCCCCACACCCACACTGCCACCCTCACCCAACCCGACCCCATCAACACCTACACCCACCACAACCAACCTTCCCCACCCCACCCCCACCCGCTTAGCCAAAAAGGGTAAAAGGGACCAGACCATTGTAAGTGCACTGGCCTCAAATAAGCCTCTAAGGTCCCAGGCATGAGTAACGACCCGGAACCCGGGGTGTGGGGGGGGGGGGGTGTTGGTGGGTGGGTTGGTGGTGGTGGTGGTGGTGGTGGTGGCAAACCTGCATATGTTGGGATATGGAAGCAACTGTATTGATATTGATAAACATGAAGGCTGTTGTCTTACTGCCATACCCAAAGTGCTGTGGTAAGACGAGTTAACGATACAGAACCTGGGGG
>JACBWV010000099.1:14465924-14549781 GCA_013435795.1 Chlamydomonas sp. ICE-L | reverse complement strand
CGAAGTGACAATTTACCTGCATGGTAAGGTGGCCTGCGGAATTCTCCACATTCCATCACTCTAAAACCCGGTGGAAAAGGCGAGTCTCAGCAGAGCAGACGAGGCCACGCCAAAGGGATACCCACCCTACCCCCCCCCCAGCCCCCCCCCCCCCCACACACACACACAACCCACAAAAAGCCCCCCCTACCCCCACCCCACCACCATACACACACACACACACCACCCCTCCCTCCCCCCCTTCCCACCCCACATACACCACCACCACACCCCCCTCCCCCCCCCTCCCCACCCAAATACACCACCAGCACCAGCAATCATTACCTGCTCGGTAAGGGGGCCTGGACACTTCACACACACACACACCCTCCCCCCCTCCCCACCCCAATACAACACCAGCACCAGCAAGCATTACCTGCTCGGTAAGGGGGCCTGGAAACTTCTCCAACGCTTCCATCAATAGAAACCGGTTGGAAAGGGGGATTCCTCGAAGCAGACGAGGCCTCGCCAAAAGGATGCTGCAACACAGGATCACAGTGTAATAATATTCAGGGTTCGGGGTTCAGGGTCTGAGTAGACGAGGCCACGCCAAAGGGATGCTGCAACACAGGACCACAGCGTAATATTCAGGGTTCAGGTCTGAGCAGACGAGGCCACGCCAAAGAGATACTGCAACACAGGATCACAGTGTAATATTCAGGGTTCAGGGTTAAGGGCCTGAGCAGACGAGGCCACGCCAAAGGGAAACTGCAACACAGGATCACAGTGTAATATTCAGGGTTCAGGGTTCAGGGTCTGAGCAGACGAGGCCACGCCAAAGGGAAACTGCAGCACAGGATCACAGTGTAATATTCAGGGTTCAGGGTTTAGGGTCTGAGCAGATGAGGCCACGCCAAAGGGATGCTGCAACACAGGATCACAGTGTCATATTCAGGGTTCAGGGTTCAGGGTTCAGGGTCTGAGCAGACGAGGGCACGCCAAAAGGATGTAGCAACACAGGATCACAGTGTCATAATCAGGGTTCAGGGTTCAGGGTCTAACTTGACATAACTTTGACTGATGTGATTTCACCCTCCTTGAGCGAAGAAGGTGCCGGATTCGAATTCCCCTGGGTACACTTTAGTGTTACCGGTCGTTGTCAACCGCCATGGTAGCTTTGTCCAGGTAAAGTAGCAGCCCGTTCCCTACTGCCGATGGGTCTCCCTTAATACCACGCCCTACCAGTCCCTATCATTACTTTTTCATGGCATGATTCACCCATTCACCCACCAACCCTACTCACCCAGCCCCCCCCCCCCCCCCCCCCCCCCCCCCCCCTCGACACACCTATTCACCCATTCACCCACCAACCCGAGCTGCAGTGTGAGGATGATTCATGTAATGACCCAAGGAGGGTTTGATCCATCCAACCAACCAACCAACCATCCAACCAACCAACCGACCAACCAACTAACCAAATGATAAAATATCCATCCAAACCACCAGCCAACCACAACCAAATGTCACAAAATCCATCCAAACAGCCAAGCCCTCACCTTGCTGATCAGAATGTCATCAAAGGTATCTCCCATGCGAGGCATTCACTTTTCAGGCAATTATGAGAAGATATCATTTAAAGATCAAAAGAGGGTTTGATCCAACCAACCAACCAATTGAAAATAATATCCAACCAGCCAACCAAATGACAAAAAATCCATCCAACCAGCCAACCCCTCACCTTGCTGATCAGAATGTCGGCTAAGGAATCTCCCGTGGGAGCTAGTACTTTTGAAGGAAATCATGTGAAGATTTTATGTAAAGACCCAAGGGGGGGTTGACCCACCCACCCACCCAACCAACCAATTGACAAAAATCCATCCAACCAGCCAACCCCTCACCTTGCTGATCAGAATGTCTTCTAAGGTATCTCCAGTGCGAGGCATTATTTTTGAAGGGAATCATGTGAAGATGTCATATAAAGACCGAAGGGGGGGTTGACCCACCCACCCACCCACCCAACCCATTGACAAAAATCCATCCAGCCAGCCAACCCCTCACCTTGCTGATCAGAATGTCGTCAAAGGTATCTCCCGTTCGAGCTAGTCCTTTTGAAGGAAGCAATGCTGACCACTGCTGGGAATCCATGGTTCTGAAGGGATGGGGAAGTTAAGGTTTTATTTATTTATTTTATTTATTATTTATTATTTATTTATTTTAGGGGTTTAGCAGTTTTTATGGGTTTGTTTAGAACCTTATAAATTATGTTTTGGATAATGTTTATAGACTAATGACTTAATACTGCAATGAAGACCGCTGCTGGGAATCCATGGTCCTGCAGGGATGGGGAAGTTAGGGTTTTATTTATTTATTATTTATTTTAGGGTTTAAGCAGTTTTATGGGTTTGTTTAGGCCCTTACACATTTTGGTTCGATTATTTGAATAGTCTAATGATGGTATAATGTAATGACGACCAATGCTGGAAATCCATGGTCCTGAAGGGGAAGAAAAGTTAGGTTTTTAGAAGTTTTTAATGGGTTTGTTCAGGGTTTGTTTATAAATTATGTATTGATTGTGTTTTAGTCTATTTTCATTTTTATACCCTTATAAATTGTCCTTTGATTATGCATTAGTCTTATTTTTAGTTATTATGGGTGAAAAGGGTGCCACAATGGTGAACAAAAGGGTGCATTATGGGTGAAAGGGGTGCCACAAGGGCCGCAGAAGGGTAAATGACAGGGTTCATTATGGGTGAAAGGGGTGCCAAAAAAGTTGTTATTATTTTAGTGTGCTGGGATGGAAAATATTGCTTTGTGCATGTTACTTGAATCGCATACTAATTAAAGGTTTTAAAACCCTTTTGACATTACCTCTCGATATAGAGGTCTAGCCAACCCAGTTCTAACCCTCAAGGGGCCCACTAGAACGGGTGGACGAAAGATTTGTAAAATCATCATTTTTTCAGGAGTAAAAAAAAGCTGCAGACGTATAGCCTAAAATACCTGAGGGGGGCTGACCCCCCCCTCCCTTCCCCCCCTTTAATTTTTTTTATTACAACTTAGATATGGATTCAGAGGGTCTACAGTATGGCGCACACAATGGCGTTCTCTGATTTTTAGTGCAGGGATCGCACGATAGTCAAAAACCAGTTCTGCACCCACCCCCAGGTTGTTCAAGTACAACCTTGTTGCTTAAGCCACCCTTTGCCGTCGCTGGAGGCGGCCAGAAAAAAATGTAAAAATGTAAAAATGTAAAAATGTAAAAATCAGACCCAGCACAGAAACTCTAAAACGCAATTAAAAAACAAAACGGTGCACATGGTTTGTTTTTTTAATCAGGATTCTGGTCTCTGCATCCTTGGGATCGAACCTGCCGCGACAAGCGCAAATCCAGTAATCCGATGTATCGCCCGCTGGGCGCCCGTGTTTGCGGGCTGGTACATTGGACGGACGAGCATCAGCATCATCTTGCGTGCAGAAAGAAGAAAGAAAGAAAGATAAAGAAGCGGAAAGAAAGACAGAAAGGGAATGCTGAGAGGCGCGGAAAAGAAAAGGAGCAGAAGAACGGCGGCGTTTTGATTCAATTTGGTTGCTGTCGGTTTGTGTGTGGGTTGGGTTGGGTTGGGTTGGGTTGGGTTGGGGGGGGGGTATATACTTATTGCACGAAGCCCAAAGTGGTTCCAATGGACTTCCCTTACCAAGGCATACTCATGGGTGGTCTTATAATTGCATTTGGAATGGGCTGTGTGTGGGGGTTTGGGTTTGAGTTTGGGTTTGGGTTTGGGTTTGGGGGGGGGGGGGGGGTATATACTTATTGCACGAGGTCCAAAGTGGTGCCAATGAACTACCCTTACCCAAGGCCTACTCATTGGTGGTCTCAGAATTGCATTTGGAGGTCTGAGTAAAAAGTTAGCAAAAAAAACAAATGAGGGCTGCCCCCCCCCCCCCCCCCCCCCCCCCCCCCCCCCCCATAAATAAAGTGCCCAGAAAAATCTGAATTCATGTTTAACAAATCGCAATAATTATTTCATATACATCCTATATTCAGAATAAATCGATCGGCTACGCTCAACTTTTCGTGGAGGATGCTACCTCTTGATTTTTGTTATTTGTATTATTTTGTCATTTTATGGTACTTATATGTTATTTTTATTATTTTATGGTTCCAAACCTTATCAAACTCGTTTATAAGAATATGTCAAGAAGCAAAACCTCCACATACAAATAATTATTGTCCTTCCGAAGGCAGTAATACTGTCCACCTCCCTCCTCCTCCCTCCCCTCCCTCCCTCCCTCCATCTCTCCTCCCCCCCTCCTTCCCCCCCCCCCACCCTCCCTCTCACCTCCCCCCCCCTCACCTCCTAGCATCTAAATTCAAGTCACCCATAATAGCCATCATCAGTGTGTCTCCCCTCCCCCCCTCTCCCTCTACCCCCCCCCCCCTCCCCCTCCCTCCCCCCCCTCCCTTTTCCTCTCCCTCCATCTCCTCTTCCCCCCCTCACCTTCCAGCATCTTGGTTCAAGTCACCCATAAAAAACACTGCTGCAGTCTCTACAACGTATCATATATTTAACAACATAGATTGAAGTCTCACATAATAGCCATCATCAGTGGCCCCCCCCCCCCCCCCCCCCCTCACCTCCCAGCATCATGATTAAAGTCACCCATAATAGCCATCATCACTGTGTCCCCCCTCCCTCCCCTCTCCCCCCCTAACCCCTAACCCCCCTCTCCCCTATCCTCCCTCCCTCCCTGCCCCTCCCCCCCCCTAACCCCCTCTCCCCTATTTCCCCTCCCTCCCTGCCCCTCCCCCCCCTCTCCCCCCCTAACCCCCCTCTCCCCTCTCCCCCCTCCCTCCCTGCCCCTCCCCCCCCCTAACCCCCTCTCCCCTCTCCCCCCTCCCTCCCTGCCCCTCCCCCCCCCTCTCCCTCTCCCCCCCATCTCCTCTCTCCCCCCCTCACCTCCCAGCATCTTGATTCAAGTCGCCCATGATAGCCATCACCAGTGTGTCCCCCCTCCCTCCCTGCCCCTCCCCCCCCCTCTCCCTCTTCCCCATCTCCCCTCTCCCCCCTGACCTCCCAGCATCTTGATTCAAGTCGCCCATGATAGCCATCACCAGTTTGTCCCGTGTCTGTGAGTGCACACGTTGGATATCTTCTGCTGCTGACTCAATGGCATAGCGGATGTACTTTCCATCGGCATGGGCCCTAGTGGGAGGCACGTGGACGTTCATCACCAGTAAAGGGCGGTGCCCAATCTGCAAATGCAACCAAGGGGTGATGTGTGTGAATGCGTTTGTGTGGGGGTGTTGGTGGTGGTGTATTTGTGAGGGGGATGCGTGGGTGGGTGGGTGGGTGGGTGGGTGGGTGACTCAACAGCATAGCGCATATGCCCTAGTAGGAGGCACATGGAAGTTCATCACAATAAAAGGGTGGTGGCCAACCTGCAAAGATGGCCGAGGGGTGGTGTGCGTTAATGTGTCTGTGTAGTGGTGGTAGTGGTGGTGTATTTGTGGGGTGGGTGGGTGGGTGGGTGGGTGGGTGGGTGACTCAACAGCATAGCGCATGTACTCTAGTGGGAGGCATGTGGACGTTCATCACCAACAAAGGGCGGTGACCAATCTGAAAATATGACCAAGGGGTGTTGTGTTGTTGTGTGTGTGTGTAGTGGCGTTGGTGTTCTATTTGTGGGGTGGGTGGGTGACTCGATGGCATAGCGCATGTACTCTAGTGGGAGGCTTGTGGACGTTCATCACCAGCAAAGGGTGGTGCCCAATCTGGAAATGCAACCGAGGGGTGGTATGTGTGAATGTGTTCGTGTGTGGTGTTGGTGGTGTTGGTGGTGTATTTGTGGAGTGGGTGGGTGGGTGGGTGGGTGGGTGACTCAAAAGCAGAGCGCATGTGCCCTAGTGAGAGGCACTTGGACGTTCATCACCAGCAAAGGGCGGTGACTAATCTGGAAATATGACCGAGGGTGGTGTGTTGTTGTATGCGTGCATGTGTGTGCGGTGGTGGTGTGTTTGTGGGTTGGGAGGTGGGGGCAAGGTTGAAGTAAGAGCTGTTCTCTATAATATGAGTTGCCTTTAAGCTGCTGCACTGCCCCCCCCCCCCCCCCCCCCCCCCCCCCTGACACACACACACACACACACACGCACACCCTCTCCACCACCACCACCCACCTACCCACCCACACCCTCTCCACCCACCTGAAGGACTCCATATAGCGGAGAACATGCCAGGTTGAAGCAAGTTGCCTAGAAAATGCTGCACCAACCCCCCCCCCCCCCCCCCCCCCCCAAACACCCCACACACAAACCTACCCCCAAACACACACACACACACAAACACACACATTACCATTATTGAGAGCCACCCAGTCCACCCACCTGAAGGACTCCATATAAGTATATAACAGAGAACACACTAGGTTGAAGCGAGTTGCCTACAGGATGCTGCACTTCCTCTCCCCCCCCCCCCCCCCCCCCCCCCTCCACACACACACACGCAAACCCACACACAAACCTACACCCAAACACATACATTACCATTATTGAGAGCCACCCTGTCCACCCACCTGAAGGACTCCATATAAGTATATAACGGAGAACACACTAGGTTGTAGTGAGTAGCCTACAAGCTGCTGCACTGTGCCCCCCCCCCCCCCCCCCCCCCCCCCCCCCCCCCCCCCCCCCCCCCCCCCCCCCCCACACACACACCACCACCACACACACAGCATGCATACTATGTCAAAGATGCGAGATACACACACACGCCACACACACACCACACACAAACACCCTCTCCACCTACCTGAAGGACTCCATAGAACGGAGAACACGCAAGGTTAAAGTGAGAGCTGTTCTCTAGAATCTGGAATCCGTACTCCCTGACATCTCGTTGATCAAATGGCACCACCTATGTACAAGTTGAGTGGGTTGGTTGGTTGGTTGGTTGGTTGGTTGGTTGGTTGGTTGGTTGGTTGGTTGGTTGGTACTCCCTGACATCCCGTTGATCTAATGGCATCACCTAAGTAAACATTGAGTGGGTTGGTTGGTAGGTTGGATGGATGGATGGTTGGTTGGTTGGTTGGTTGGTACTCCCTGACATCCCGTTGATCTAATGGCATCACCTAAGTACACATTGAGTGGGTTGGTTGGTTGGTTGGTTGGTTGGTTGGTTAGTTGGTTGGTTGGTTTGTACTCCCTGACATCCCGTTGATCAAATGGCATCACCTATGCACAAGTTGAGTGGGTTGGTTGGTTACAGGGTACTACATGATGCGCGCTTTTGCAAACGAGCGCGCAAGGTTTTGGAGCCCATCTGCGCGATCGAAGAAATGTTTTGAACTCCCTCTGGGCGCAGCGCACAGATTTTGTTTCCAGTTGAATGAAAAGCGCAACCCAAAAGGAGGCAGTTGCGCTTTTGAAGCAACCCAAAATGACCCAATGCAGTACTCGCCACCAAAACGGTGGTTGGGAGTTTGGTTTGTTTGTCCTCAACACACCCCTGCTGTAATATTTTTTTGTTTCCTGTTTTTGTTTTGCAATTTGTTTTTGTTTTTTTGTTTTTTTGCTTTGTGGGTGCTTTTTTTGTTTGTTTAAAGCACAGAGTCTCATACATCCTTGCGGTGTCAAGTAGACTTTAACATGTAATGCGATGTAATGTAACACTGGTTGGTTCAATTTTTATTTATTTATTAGTTTGGTTGGTTGCTGGCATGTCTAGATTTATTAAAGTCCTCCCGGTTGCTTTACTAGATGTGAGGGTGCCTAAGTTTTGGTGGCGATTGTTTTATGAATTTGAACTTGGTTACATAGCTTCAGCCAGCAATTTGGCTGCTCGCCATCTTTGGCAGTAAAAAAAGTATTAACAGAAAAATGTAAACGCAAACAAATCATGTTAAAACCTATATATCGTTCCGGATAGTAATCCAATTTCGACAAATAGCTCAATGGCAGAGCTCGCTGAATTGATGAATGTGCCGGGTTCAAATCCATACAGGTGCGCTTTAGTGTTCGTGGTCGCTATCAACCACCATGGTAGCATTGCCCAGGGAAAGTAGCAGCCCGTTCCCTACCGCCGCAAGACGGGGCTCCCATAATGCCATGCCCTTCCAGGCGTTATCATTACTTTGTAGAAGGTATTTCACCCCAGGAGGTGGGTCTCCCGACACTAACTAGCGACACCGAGGATTCAGTTCGAATGGCTTTGTCACTCCTACAAAAGAGTAGACGCACTGAGGGTCCGAGGGAGACACCGACCCTTGACCAACCAAACAATAATCTTAAAACCCTAAACCCTTGACCAACCAAACAATAATCTTAACAGCAAAATATATCTATGAATTCGGAGACCAAAGCCCCAAATACAAACAATACCAAAGACCCCTCAACTGAACCATGGAGACCTCCAGATGAAAGGTATGTTCTCTGTAAAAGCACAACAGCACATTATATGTACATCTGATATCGCTTATATGTACATTATAAAAAAGCAAATTGTATGTACATCTGATATAAATTATATGTACATTCTAAATTAGAAAATTAGATGTACATCTGATATAGCTTATATGTACATTATAAAAAAGCAAATTATATGTACATATGCTATAAATTATATGTACATTCTAAATTAGAAAATTAGATGTACATCTGGTATAGCTTATATGTACATTATAAAAAAGCAAGTTATATGTACATCTGATATAAATTATATGTACATTCTAAAATAGTAAATTATAAGTACATCTGATATGCATCTGATTTAGATGTACTTATATTTACACACACCTCTGGATAGTTCAAAGCATGAACGCACATATGTTCAGCTGATTTATATGTACATCTGATGTACATGTACTTATATTTACATGTACTTATATTTATGTATAGTACTGGATAGTTCAAAGCATAAACGCATAGGCTCAGTCAACCAAGCCTAAACCCTAAACCCTACTCAGTCAACTAAGCCTAAACCCTAAACCCTACTCAGTCAACTAAGCCTAAACCCTAATCCCTAAACCCTACTCAGTCAACTAAGCCTAAACCCTAAACCCTAAACTGGATAGTTCAAAGCATAAACGCATAGGCTCAGTCAACCAGGCCTAAACCCTAAACCCTACTCAGTCAACTAAGCCTAAACCCTAAACCCTAAACTGGATAGTTCAAAGCATCAACGCACCCGTGGAGATCTCCAGATGAAAGCTAGATACTCAGCTGGTCCACTCCCTGCCTGTGCAACTGATCGTGGGGATGTAGCATGCTGCCACTTGTCTGCAAGCATGCATGATAACATGTGTGTGAGTTGTTTGCATGTTGTATTCGGCTGGTCCACTCCCTGCCTGTACAACTGATCCTGGGGATGTAGCATGCTGCCACTTGTCTGAAAGCATGCATGATAACATGTGTGTGAGTTGTTTGCATGTAGTATTCGGCTGGTCCACTCCCTGACTGTTCAACTGATCCTGGGGATTTAGCTTGCTGCCACTTGTCTGCAAGCAATCATGATGCCGTGTGTGTGTGTGTCATTTAACTTTCATACTTGAAAAGTGGAGGAACACAGGTGGTTGTACTCAGCTGGTCCACTTTCTGCTTGGCTGACTGAGTAGGGTTAAGGGTTTAGGCTTGGTTGACTGAGACGGATTAAGGGTTTAGGCTTGGTTGACTGAGTAGGGTTAAGGGTTTAGGCTTGGTTGACTGAGTAGGGTTAAGGGTTTAGGCTTGGTTGACTGAGTAGGGTTAAGGGTTTAGGCTTGGTTAACTGAGTAAGGTTAAGGGTTTAGGCTTGGTTGACTGAGTAGGGTTTATGGTTTAGGCTTGGTTGACTGAGTAGGGTTAAGGGTTTAGGCTTGGTTGACTGAGTAGGGTTTATGGTCTAGGCTTGGTTGACTGAGTAGGGTTTATGGTTTAGGCTTGGTTGACTGAGTAGGGTTTATGGTTTAGGCTTGGTTGACTGAGTAGGGTTTATGGTTTGGGCTTGATTGACTGAGTAGGGTTTATGGTTTAGGCTTGGTTGACTGAGTAGGGTTTATGGTTTAGGCTTGGTTGACTGAGTAGGGTTTATGGTTTAGGCTTGGTTGACTGAGTAGGGTTTATGGTTTAGGCTTGGTTGACTGAGTAGGGTTTATGGTTTAGGCTTGGTTGACTGAGTAGGGTTTAGGGTAGTATCAAGGTAGCGGGTGGTAGCAGGATGCAGTGTGCTGCCACTTGTCTGCAAGCAATCATGATTATGCATGAGTGAGTTATTTAGCAGTGAAAGTCTCCGGCTGGTCCACTCCCTGCCTGTACAACTGAATGTGGAGATGTAGCATGCATACACACACACATTCTGCCACTTGTCTGCAAGCATGCATACTACCATGTGTGTGAGTTGTTAACAGGGGTGGTACTACTCAGCTGGTACACTCCCACCCACCCAGCACTCACCCCCAGGATGCTGAGACCACCGGTTGTAGAACTCCAAAATCTTGAAAGCAGCGTCTATACTCTGAGGTCCCTGGAGTGCTAAAGCCCCCCCCCCCATCTCCCCCCCCCCCCCATCCCTGACACCCCCCCACCCACCCAGCACTCACCCCCAGGATGCTGAGACCACCGGTTGTAGAACTCCAAAATCTTGAAAGCAGCGTCTATACTCTGAAGTCCCTGGAGTGCTAAAGCCCCCCCCCCCATCTCCCCCCCCCCCCCCCCCCCCTCCCATCCCTGACACCCACCCACCCACCCAGCACTCACCCCCAGGATGCTGAGACCACCGGTTGAAGAGCTCTGAGATCTTGAAAGCAGCGTCTCTACTCTGAAGTCCCTGCAGTGCTATGAGGTCTGGAGAGCAGCTCCATACACTCTCAGCAGCAGCTTCCACTGCCTCCAAACTGCTGCCTGCAATTCAAATTCAAATTCAAATCAAAATAAAAATGATGCATTCAAATGAAGACATTCTGGATTTGGGGCTATATACAAATTCATGACAAAGAGACAAATGAAGCAGCTATACACACTCTCGGCTGCAGCTTCTACTGCCTCCAGACAGCTACCTGCAATTTAAATTAAAATTAAAATCCAACTGATTCATGGAGAGACAGACATATGAACATAAAGATACATGGTAATATACAACGAGAAAAATCAAGCAGCTCCACACACTCTCAGCAGCAGCTTCCACTGCCTCCAGACTGCTACCTGCAATTAAAATTGAAGTTCAAGTTAAAATAAAAAACAGTATAAAAGCATAAAACACAGCAAAAACGAATAAAAAGCGCATCCTATAGCCGTGTCTCAATTTGTGTATAAAAACCCCTTACATTCCAAGTCAAAACATTATAAAAATTTAAAACATAGCAAAAAAACGAATAAAAAGCCCAGCCAATACCTGTGTCCCCATTTTTGTGTAAAAGCCCCTTTCGTTCGAAGCCAAAACAAGTTAAAAGGATGCAACACATCAAAAAACGAATAAAAGCAAATGCAAACCCAGGAAGCCTATAGCTGTGTCTCCACTGTTGCGTAAAGCATGCAACACATCAAAAAACGAGTAAAAGCAAATGCAAACCCAGGAAGCCTATAGCTGTGTCTCCACTGTTGCGTAAAGCATGCAACACATCAAAAAACGAATAAAAGCAAATGCAAACCCAGGAAGCCTATAGCTGTGCCTCCACTGTTGCATAAAAGCATGCAGCACAGCAAAAAAAGAAGAAAAGGCTCATCCAATACCTAAGTTCCCATTTATGTATAAAATTCCCTTAAGTTACAAGCCAAAACAGTGTTTAAGCTTGAAATATAGCAAAAACGAATAAAAAGCGAATAAAAACCAGGCATCCTATGACTGTGTCTCCATTCTTGTATACAAGTTCCTTGACATGCTGAGCAGTATTAAAGTATGCAACACAACAAAAAACGAATACAAAGCGCATCCTATACTTGTGTCCCCATTTTTGTATAAGTCTCTTAAGTTCCAAGTCAAAACAGTATAAAAACATGAAACACAGCAAACAAAGAATTAAAGCACAGCCTATACCTGCATCTATAATTGTTTAAAAGCCCCTTAAGTTTGAAGGCAAAACAGTATAAAAGCATGAAATACAGCCACAAATCATATATAAAGCGCATCCTATACCCATGTCTATCGTTGTGTAAAAGTTCCAAGTCCAAACAGTATAAAAGCATGAAATACAGCCACAAATCATATATAAAGCGCATCCTATACCCATGTCTATCGTTGTGTAAAAGTTCCAAGTCCAAACAGTATAAAAGCATGAAATACAGCCACAAATCATATATAAAGCGCATCCTATACCCATGTCTATCGTTGTGTAAAAGTTCCAAGTCCAAACAGTATAAAAACACAAAACACTGGTTGGGCTTGGAACACTTTTTAAAAGCCCAAACAAACACTGTGCTAAAAAAAGGCTTGTTTGGGCTTTTACTGCTTGGGGCCCCTTATGGACAAAGCTTTAAAAGCCCCAAAGCCAGGGCCCAGGGCCCAAAAAAGCAGTAAAAGCCCAAACAGTATAAAAACACAGCTAAAAAAACTAGAAAGCGAACAAAAACACATGCATCCTATACCTGTGTCTCCATTTTTGTATAAAAGTCCCTTACGTTCCAAGTCAAAACAGTATGAAAGCATAAAATATAGCAAACAAACGAATTAAAAGCGCATCCTAAACCCTTGCCTCCATTTGTGTATAAAAGTCTCTCAAGTTCCAAGCCCAAACAGTATAAACGCATGAAACACAGCTTAAAAACTAATAACAAGCGGACAAAAACACAGGCATCCTAAACCCGTGCCTCCATTTCTGTATGAAAGCCCCTTAAGTTCCAAGCCCAAACAATATAAACGCATGAAACACAGCTTGAAAACTAATAAAAAGCGAACAAAAACTCAAGCATCCTATACCCACGCCTCCATTTCTGTATACAAGTCCCCTTGAGTTCCAAGCCAAAACAGTGTAAAAGCATGAAACACAGATAAAAACGAATAAAAGGCGAGTACAAAACCAGGCATTCTATACTCGTGTCTCCATTTCTGTATAAAAGTCCCCGGGTGTTTCAAGGCAAAACAGTATAAAGGCATAAACACAGCAAAAAAACGAATACAAAGCGCATCCTATACCAGTGTCTCCATTTTTGTATAAAAGCCCCTGGATGTTCCAAGCCCAAACAGTATAAAAGCATGAAACACAGCTAAAAATCGAATAAAGAGCAAATAAAAGCGAATACAAACCCAGGCATCCTATACCTGCGTCTCCATTTGTGTATAAAAGCCCATTACGTTCCAAGCCCAAACAGTATAAAAGCATGAAACACAGCTAAAAATCGAATAAAGAGCAAATAAAAGCGAATACAAACCCAGGCATCCTATACCTGCGTCTCCATTTGTGTATAAAAGCCCATTACGTTCCAAGCCCAAACAGTACAAAAGCATGAAACACAGCAAAAAACGAATAAAAGCAAGTGTAAACACAGGCATCCTAAACCTGTGTCTCCATTGTTGTATAAAAGTCCCTTAAGTTCCAAGTCAGAACAGTATAAAGCATGAAACACAGCAAAAAAACGAATACAAAGCAAATGTAAACACAGCAAAAAACACAGCAAAAAAACGAATAAAAGCAAATGTAAACACAGGCATCCTAAACCTGTGTCTCCATTGTTGTATATTTATAAGGGACTTTTAAAAGTCTCTTAAGTTCCAAGTCAAAACAGTATATAAGTATAAAACACAGCAAAGAATCGAATAAAAGGGTAGCCTATACCTGTGTCTCCATTTTTGTATAAAAGTCCCCGGACGTTCCAAGTCAGCATCCGAATGTCATTGCGTGGGTCATGGCGAAGGCCTGGGGCACCCTCGCCCGATGTGCTGCAGGAGAAAAGTTTGATGTGAGAATGGCGGTGTTGGTATTGGTGGTGCTGGTGCTGGTGGTACATTTGAATGTCGTTGCGTGGGTCATGGCGAAGGCCTGGGGCACCCTCGCCCAATGTGCTGCACGAGAAAAATTTGATGTGAGAATGGTGGTGTTGGTGTCGGTGTTGGTGTTGGTGGTGTTGGTGGTACATTTGACTGTCGTTGCGTGGGTCATGGCGAAGGCCTGGGGCACCCTCGCTTAATGTGCTGCACGAGAAAAGTTTGATGTGAGAATGGTGTTGGTGGTGTTGGTGTTGGTGGTGTTGGTGGTACATTTGTATGTGTGCATGGGTATGTCATGGCAAAGGCCTGGGGCACCCTCAACTGATGTGCTGCACAAGGATACGAGAACGGCATTGGTGGTGTTGGTGGTTGTGATGGTTGTGGTGTTGATTAGGTGTTGGTTGAAAATGAAAAACAAATGTGTGGGTCATGGCGAAGGCCTGGGGCACTCTTGCCCAATGTGCTGCACGAGAAAAGTTTGATGTGAGAATGGTGGTGTTGGTGTTGGTGTTGGTGTTGCTGGTGTTGGTGGTACATTTGTATGTGTGCATGGGTATGTCATGGCGAAGGCCTGGGACACCCTCGCCCAATGTGCTCCAAAAGAGTGTGCTGCAGAAGGACAGTTAGATGTGCTCCAAAAGAGTGTGCTGCAGAAGGACAGTTAGATGTGCTCCAAAAGAGTGTGCTGCACAAGGACAGTTAGAAGTGAGAAGGGTGATGTTGTTGGTGTTGGTTTTGTTGGTGGTATTGGTGTCGTTGGTGTCGGTATTGGTGCTGGTGGTACATTTGTATGTGTGCATGGGTATGTCATGGCGAAGGCCTGGGGCACCCTCAACTGATGTGCTGCACGAGGATACAAGAACGGTGGTGGTGCTGCTGCTGCTGCTCTTATTGGTGGAGTTGGTGTTGATGGTTGTGATGGTGGTGTTCTTGGTGGTGGTGGCGAATGTGATTTTTTGTGCAGGTCATGGCGAAGGCCTGGGGCACCCTCACCTGATGTGCTGCACGAGGATACAAGAACGGTGGTGGTGCTGCTGCTGCTCTTATTGATGGAGTTGGTGTTGATGGTTGTGATGGTGGTGTTCTTGGTGGTGGTGGCGAATGTGATTTTTTGTGCAGGTCATGGCGAAGGCCTGGGGCACCCTCACCTGATGTGCTACACAAGGACAGTATTGGTGGTGTTGGTGCTAGTGGAGGTGGTGGTGGTGGTGGTGGTGTTATTGGTGGTGTTGGTGTTGGTGGAGGTGTTGGCGGTGTTGGTGGTGGTGTTATTGGTGGTGTTTGTGTTTGTGTTGTTTGTGTTGTTGGTGTTGTTGGTGTTATTGGTGGTGGTGTTGATGTTGTTGTTGGTGTTGGTATTGCTGTTGTTGTTGGTGTTGTTGGTGTTGATGATGGTGGAGGTGGTGTTGGTGGTAATGGCAGTGGTGTTGGTGATGGTGAAGGTGGTGGTGGCGGTATTGGCACTGGTGTCAGTGGTATTGGTGCTGGTGCTGGTATTGGTGGATTGGTGGTGTTGGTGGTGATGGTGATGGATTGGTGGATTGGTGGTGGTATTGGTGGTGATGGTGGTGGTGGTATTGGTGGTATTGGTGGTATTGGTGATGATGGTGATGGTGGTGTTGGTGGTGTTGGTGATGGTGGTGTTTGTGACGGTACTGGTGGCATTGGGGGTGGTGGTGGCGGTGGTGGTGGTGGTGGTAGTGGCGGATTTTGTGCTAAGTTTGTCTGTGTGGGTATGTCTCATGGTAAAGGCCTACAGAGCAGTTGCGCACAGTGTGATGTACACATTGTGCAGGACAGCTGTACACACCTCTCCCTTCCAACTATTGCCTTCCCACACCCCCACCCCTTCCTCCCACACCGCACCCCCCACCAACCCTCAAACATCCCCACCCACCCACCCACCCATACCCACTATTGACCCCCCCACCCTCCCCAAAATCACCACCACCCCTTCCCCAACCACCCCACATAAAACCTCAAACATATGCTTCAAAACCCCCCACCCCCACCCCCCCTTTCCCCGCCACCCTTACCCCCACTCCTATCCACCTACCCACCTCCACCACACCTACCCACCCATCACCACCACAACCACCCACCTATCCACCAACCATTATTTACACACACATACAAACACCTACCCGCTACCACCCACCCACCCACACTCCAACCCATACACACACTTGAGCTAGACCCCCCTACCTCTGCACTCCAACACCACCCTGATAATGTGCCACATCAGCATAGAGACCGCCACCCTGGCGCCTTCGGCCATTTTGGTCGTACTGGCTATACGCTGCGTTTTGTCCTGGAGACATGAGGTCATTCTTGAAGCCAAGCCGATTGCCCATTTGTCGATCCTCCTCAGCCATCCGTTCGAGCATGGCTCTACCAGCAGGATCATTTTGTGCCATGCCTAGGAGGGCCTGTGCATTTTGGTGTGGTGATGCGTTGGTGGTGATTTTTATTTTTTGTCTGAACTTCGTTTTTAGTCATAATTTTTAATTTGAACCGAGGGGAAACGGATTATTTATTATATTAATATTTTTATTTATTATTTAAATATAGCTGTATCTCATAGCTAGTCTTTAATCGTATATACATATAAATTTAATCAAGAGGGAAAACGGATTGTTTCAATACTTATTTTGTTTGCCCTACCAGCAGGGTTGTTTCGTGCCATGCCAAGGAGTGCCTGCACATGTTGGTGTGGTGATGCGTCGGTCACGAACCTTTATTTTTTATGTTTTATCTTCACTTATTTGTTAGTCTTCAATTTTCAATTTTAACCAAGAGGGGAAGCGGATTATTTATTATATTATTAATAATATTATTTATTATATTAATTTTATTATTTATTATTTTAACTTATTTGTTAGTCTTGAATTATATTTACATATTAAACCAAGAGGGGGAAACGGATTATTCATTATATTAGTATTCGTATTTATCATTTAAATTATTATTTATTAATTTATTATATTAGTATCAAGGGAGGGGGGGCAAGGGAGGGGGGGCAAAAAAAACGTGAAAGACCCCATCCCCAAAAAGTGCTGAGGCACCCTTCCGCAGACCCCCCCCCCCTTGGCTCCGGAACCCACTGCACAGTCACTATCTCAGCCACCACTTCGTGGAATGGTGTCTAATTAAGCTCAGTTTAAAGGGTTTTCAAAGGCCTATCCATTGAAGTTGATCTAGAGACCATTGGGAATGTTTGAAACATAGAAAATCATCTTCATCAATGTTACATTGTTTGGTGGGGGTTGTGGGTCAGGGTTCCTTGGCCCCTAATGTGCCCACCTTCAATAATATTCAATAATCAGGCCTTTAATCCAAGCATCAATCAGGCATTAAATAATCAGCCATGCACGCAAGAGAATTCTGAAGGCGCTCTAAGTTTCCGTGGTCGCTGCTAAGCAATTGTTTACCGCACTTGTCGCAGGTAGTGCCCTTTGATTGTGGGTCCATCGAATAATATCAACTAGCACTAGTCACCAGAACAAAAACAGACGCTCAGTGATGGGAAGGGAAAAAGAAGAATGAGGTCTCGCTCTGTACGTTGTTGTACACGTGTTGGTTAGGGCATTGTGTGTGGAGAGAGAGAGAGAGAGAGAGAGAGAGAGAGAGAGAGAGAGAGAGAGAGAGAGAGAGAGAGAGAGAGAGAGAGACCCTGGATCCCCCCCCCCACCCACACCCACCATATGCCCTGGGCAAAATATGTGGTTGGTCTCTCCCCCAATAGCATTTTTGGACTGGTATTTAGTAGAAGAACACCCTAGTTCCACTGCCATGTCATTCTGAGGGCTAAAAAAAAGTGCCTGGAAAGCCGCTGGAAAGTACATTTGTTTTTTGCAAATGTCAGATTTTTCCCTTGACCCCCCCTCCCCCCCCCCCCCGCGGCCCCAAACTTAGGAGGACCGTTCCTTTTTTTCTACTGGGCCAAATCAAGAAATAAAATCGGATTCTTCATCCTCTCTATGAGATCTACAAAGTTGGACGATGGGGTCATTTTGGTTAGAAGTTGCCCCCCCCCTGCCCCAACCCTGCGCAAATTGATGTTCACAGAGTCGAGCACATTCAAGTTTCAAATTGAAAAATTCAAACTCTCACCTCAACCCTGCGCAAATTGATGTTCACAGAGTCGAGCACATTCAAGTTTCAAATTGAAAAATTCAAAATCTCACCTCAACCCTGCGCATATTGATGTTCACTGAGTCCACCAACCTCCCAACTCCTGCAAGAAGGAGCAGATTAATATGTTACCTACTTTCATGGTTGATTGAAGAACTGTAACAATGGTGCATGCTATCTTGTCTGTCTGTCTGTCTGTCTGTCTGTCTGTCTGTCTGTCTGTCTGTCTGTCTGTCTGTCTGTCTGTATGTGTAAGTATGTATGTATGTATGCATGCATGTCTGTCTGTCTGTGTGTCTGTCTGTCCGTCTGTCTGTGTGTATGCATGCATGCATGCATGCATGCATGTATGTATGTATGTATGTATGTATGTATGTATGTGACAGTCCAGGGGATAGCCAATACTAGGTATGCATGCATGCAACACTAGCAGGCTATATTGATACAAGCACCTTGGGCGCATACCTGCTTTGTTCATTCTGCTTGTTGCACAGCCTTGTACATCCTTGTACTGCCTTATTGATACAAGCACTTTGGGCGCATACCTGCTTTGTTCATTCTGCTTGTTGCACTGTCTTACCTTGCTTGCAACCTGGCATCCAAAATGTATGCTAGTACCTCAAGAAGCACTCATCTTTGTTAGGCTCACTTGTACTGCTCACCGTGTTTTGTCCTGCCTTTTCAAAGGTATGTATGTGACAGTCCACGGGTAGCCAAATAGGCTGAAGGGACGATTACATACAGGGTTGTACTTGGTTACCTTGCTTGGACGATTATATACAGGGTTGCACTGTCTTACCTTGCTTGCAACCTTCCATCAAAAATGTATGTTTGTTTATAGGTATGTTTTTACATATATGCATATAAACCAGATCTACCCTCATTCCTGGCATGGATCTACCCATACATTGACCAAGGCTGATCTGACTTAGGGAGTGGACCCCTTCCCAACAGAGGGTATGCAAGTAGCCCTTTACTAGAAATATATCCTGGCATGGATCTCCGTATGCAACATATGGTTGCCATGATGCATGTGCCCCCACCTCCCTTCCCACATGCTATTTATAGGTCTCCTAGACCATAACAGACCATCACACCAAATCCAGACCTACCTGCATTGCTAGCAAGGCTCTCCTTACTCAGCATATGGTTATGATGCCCAGTCATGTGCCACAAATCGTACCCAGCCATTCATCCATGCAATTTATTACATATAGCATATAGCAGGTAGGTCTGAACTCAAATCAGACCTACCTGCATTCCTAGCATGGATCTCCTTACTCAGCATATGGTTGCCATGCTGCACTTGTGACACCACCTCCATGAGGTACAGGTGCAGGCACTACGACCTGGGAAGTCATGAGGTACAGGTGCAGGCACTACAACCAGCGCAGCTATGAGGTACTGTATTAAAGACCATGTATACACAACAAGCCTACCTGCATTCCTAGCATGGATCTCCTTACTCAGCATATGGTTGCCATGCTGCACTTGTGACACCACCTCCCTTCTCACATGCTACTTATAGGTCTCCTTAACCATTACAGACCAACGCTTCCAACCATAAATACCTGCATTCCTAGCATGGCTCTCCTTACGCAGCATATAGTTATGATGCCCAATCATGTGCCACAAATCGTACCCAGCCATTCATCCATGCAATTTATTACATATAGCATGAACTCAAACCAGACCTACCTGCATTCCTAGCATGGCTCTCCTTACTCAGCATATGGTTGCCAGCACTACGATCGTGCCATGCACCAAAGCATGTACCCAGCCATTCATGAATGCATTCTAAACCATGCACCATAGCACGTACCAAGCCATTCATCCATGCATTCTTAGCCGTGCAACAAATCTTGACCTACCTGCATTCCTAGCATGTGATGGATTTCCTTGCATAGGATGAGGTTACAATTCCATTAAAAAAAGGAGGTGCCGAGCCATTCATGCAATATGGTATATACAATATACTACATGTACCATATACTAGAACCACACATAGCATATGGTTACCATGCTGCAATTGTGCTACCAACTCCCTTCTCACATGCTACTAATAGGTCTCCTAGACCATTACAGAGCATCACACCAAACCATACCTACATTCCTGGCATGACTCTCGCTATGCTGCAAATGGTTGCCGTGCTTCTCTTGTGCCACCACCTCCCTTCACACATGCTACTTATAGGTCTGCTTAACCACTATAGACCTACCTGCATTCCTAGCATGGCTCTCCTTGCGCAGCATATGGTTGCCGTGCTGCACTTGTGCCACCACCTCCATGAGCACAGGTGCAGGCACTACAACTGGGGCAGTCATAAGGTACTGCTGGGCCATGGCCTCCCGGAGGTGGTCGTAGAAGGCCTCACTGCTTAGTTGCTTACCAGCTGCCACTGGCATCATGCCTGGTCAAAGGATGTGTGTGCGTGCATGTGTGTGTGTGTTTGTGTGTGTGTGTGTGGTGGGGGTCAGGTGTGTGTGTGTGTGTGGGGGGGGGGGGGGGGGGGGGGGGGGTAGTGCAAAGTGTGTATGTTAGGTAAGATAAGCTGGTCATAGAAGGCATTACTGTCTAGCTGCTTACCAGCTGCTACTGGCATCATGCCTGATCAAGGATGATGGGGGGAAGGGGGGAACTTGGGGGTGGGGGTGGGGGTGGTGGGAGGGGGACAGTGCCAAAATTGTGGGCAGAACTATGGGGGGGTGAGGAAGGCCAGGGTAGTTTGAGAGGGGCAATGGTGGTCTTGAAGTAAGCTTCACTGCTTTGATGCTTTGATGCTTATCAGGTGCCACTGGTATCATGCCTGATCAAAGGATGTGTGTGTGGGGGGGGTGGGGGGGTGGCGTGGGCGGGGGGTGGTGGTGGTGGTGGGGTGTCATTGCCATGTGTGTATGTTACATAAGATAAGCTGGTAATTTTAGGTCTCACTGCTTAGCTGCTTACCAGCTGACACTGGCATCATGTCTGATCAAAATATGTGTGTGTGTGTGTGTGGGGGGGGGGGGGGGGCAGTGTAAAGTGTGTATGTTAGGTAAGATAAGCTGGTCATAGACTCACTGCTTAGCTGCTTGCCAGCTGCCACTGGCATCATGCATGATCAAAAAACCGGTTGAGCAGTGCTAAACGTCAAGTTGGTTGGAGTCTCATCCCACCCCACCCACCCCATACCACCCCACCCCACCCCATACCACCTCACCGATAAACCCTAAACCCTAAACCTCATCCAACACCACCCCATACCTCTTGAACTCCATCCCATCCCACCCCACCCCACCTCATAGCACCCACCCACCCCAGCTCCCACCCCCACCTCATAATCGACCCACCCCACCCCACCCCACCTCATAATCACCCACCCCACCCCACCCCATCCTCAATATCACCCCCCCCATCCCCCAACCCCCTCACATCCCCCACCACCCCACCTCATCTCACATCACCCCACTCCCACCCCATCGCCACCCCACTCATATCACCCCCCCACCTCATATCCCCCCACTCCCACACCCACCCCCCCTTCTATCCCCCCCCCGCCCCCCCCCCCTCCTTTCCCCCCACCCCTCCCCTGCCCCCCCCACCCCCCCTCCTCTCCCCCCTTCCCCCCCCCCCCCCCCCTCCCCCCCCCCTCCTCTCCCCACCCCCCCCTCCCCCGCGGCCCCCCTCCTTTCCCCCCCCCCCCCCCCCCCCCTCCCCCCCCCCCCCCCCGTCCTTCCCCCCCCCCCCCCCCCCCCCTCCCCTCCTCTCCCACCCCCCCCGCCCCCGTCCTCTCCCCTCTCCTCCACCCCCCGCTCCCCACCCCTACCCTACCTCCCCGCCCCCCCCCCCCCCTCTCTCCCCCCCCCCCCCCCCCCATCCCCCCCGCCCCCCTCCTCTCCCCCCCCCCCCCCCTCCCTCCCCGACCTCCCTAGCCCCCCTACCGCCCCCCCCTCTCTCTCCCCCCCCCCCCGCCCTCCCCCGACCCCCCCGCCCTCTCCTCTCCCTCCCCCCCCCCCCCCCTCCCCCCCCCCCCATCCTCTCCCCCTCCCCCCCCCCCCACTCCCCCCCCCCTCCCCCCCCCACCCCCTCCTCCTCCCCCTCCCCCCCCCCCCCCGGGCACCCTCCCCCGCCCTCCCCCCTCCCCACCCCAATCCCCTCCCCCCCCCCCCCCCCTCCCCCTCCCCTCGCCCCCCCCCTGCCCCACATCTCTCCCCCCCCACCCCTCCCCCCCCCCCCCCTCATCCACCCCATCCTCTCCCCAATCTCCCGAATCCCTCCCCCCTCCCCTCCCACACCCCCGATCCCCCCTCCCCCGCCCCCCTGGCCGCCCTCTAACGGGGAGACCCCTCCGCGCCACCCTCCCCCCCCACCCGCGCACCCCCCTCCCTCCCCAACCCCCCCCCGAACGGCCCCTCCTCTCCCCCCCCGCGGACCCCCCCTCCCTGCTCCCCAAAACCCCAGGACCCCCTCCCCGCCGCCCCCCCCCCCCCCCTCCCCCTTCCCCCCCCCCTCCTCTCCCCCCCAACCCCACCCCCACCTCCACCTCTCCCCCACCCCGCCTCCTCCTCCCCCCCCCGCAACCCCCCCCCTCCCCCACGAGCTCCGCCCCCCCCCCTCCCCCTCCTCTCCCCCACCCCGCTGCGGCCCCGCCCCCTCCTATTCCCCTCCCCGGGTCGACCCTCACCCTCCTCCCCCCCCCCCCCGTCCTCAAACACCCCCGCCTGTCCCCCCCCGCCCCCCCCCCCCGGGCCCGCTCCTACTCTCCCACCCTCCCCCGGACGGGGTCCTACCCCAACCCCCCCCCCACCCCCCTCCTCTCCCCCCCACCCCTGCCCCCCCGCCCCTCCTCTCCCTCCGCCCCCCCCCCCCCTCCCCCCTCCCCAACCCCTCCAGAATAGCACCCTCCTCTCCCCCCCCGCCCCCCCCCCCAACCCCTCCCCCATAGCCTCCCTCTCCCCGCCCCCCCACTCCGTCATCTCCCCCCCCCCCCCCCCCCAATCCTCTCCCAGCCCCCCACACCCCCCACGGCCACCCCCTCCCCACAGGAAAACACCTCCTCCATTCCTTTCCCCCCCCCCCCCACCCCCTCCTCATCCCACCTCCCTCATCCCCCCCCCCCCCCCATCTCTCCCCCCCCCCCCCCCACCCCCCCCTACTCTCCCCTCCTCTCCCCACCGCCCCCGGCCCCCCCCGCTCCTCTCCCCCCCCTATCGTACCCCACCCCCCCCTAATCCACAGAAAGCAAAAACTAAACCCCCCACCATCCTCCTCCCCCCCACCCCCGCCCCCCTCCACCCCCCCATCCGATCCCTCTCCCCCCCCACGCCCCCCCTCCCGCCCCCCCTCCTCTCCCCCTCCCTCCCCCCCCCCCCCCTACCCCACCCCCCCTCATCTCGGCCTCCTCCCCCCCCCCTCCCCACCTCCCCAAAGACGCGCCCCCCCCCCCCCCCTCCTCTCCGCCTCACCCCCCCCCCCGCATGCGCACCCTCACCCCATCCCCCGTGCCCCCCAGGAATCCCCTCCCGCCCCCCCCCCCCCCCCCTCCCCACCCGCCCCAACCCCCCTCCTCATTCCCAACCCCGCCTAAAACGCAAACCCTCCCCTTCCCCCCCCCACGTCCTCTCCTCAGAACCCCCCCAATAAACAACCTCCCCCCATCCCACCCACCCTCCCCCCCCCCCTCCTTCTCCCCCGCCCAGGCCGGTCCCCCCCTGCCCCCCAGCCACCCCCCTCCCCCCCCCAACCCACAACCACGACCCCTCCTTCCCCCCCCCCCTCCCCCCCCCCCCCGACCCCCACCCGCCTCCTCACACCCCACCCCCACCACCCACTCCACCCCCGTCCCCCTCCCCCATCCCACCTCACCCCACCTCATCCCATCCAATCCCACCCACCACCATACCACCTCATACCACCCCACCCCATCGATTCCCATTCCATCCCCCTTGAACTCTCATATCCCCACAGTCTCAATGCATCAACACTGGCCTAAACTGGGTTGAACTTGAGCATTCAGCGCATTCTGCTGTGTCCACATTCCCTCCACTGAGCCCAAGCCAAACTGCACTGGTGCTGACTAAGTTGTCCCTGTAGGTACTGGTTCTGGTCATCCCCCCCCCCCCACCCACCCACCCACCCACACACCTCCTCAAACCATACCCACACAGTCACAACACGCTACCCTTGACGCACTGACCTAAACTGCATTAAGCCTGAGCGTTCATTGCATTCTACTGTGCCCACATGCTCTCCACTGTGCCCACGCCAAACTTCATTGGCACTGAATAAGTTGTCACTGCAGGTACTGGTTCTGGTCATGACCCCCACCCACCCACCCACCCACCCACCCACACCACACCCCCACACCATCCAACCCCTCCCCACCCCTTCCCTCCCCCCCCGACCAGTAGTCAACACACCAACCCGGAGGCACTGACCTAAACTGTGTTGAGCCTGAGCGTTCAGCGCATTCTGCTGCGCTCACATGCTCTCAGCCGTGCCCATGCCAAACTACATCAGTGCTCACTGGACTTGCCCTCGTAGGTACTGGTTCTGGTACAGCTGTAGTGCCCCCCCCCCCCCCCCCCCCCCCCCAACCCAACCCAACCCACCTCTCCCCTTCCCAACCTTCTTCAAAACATTCATACACAGTCACAACACACCACCCTGGAGGCACTGACCTAAACTGCGTTGAGCCTGAGCGTTCATTGCATTCTGCTGCGCCCACATGCTCTCGGCCGTGCCCACGCCAAACTGCATCGGCGCTGACTGGACTTGCCCCTGTAGGTACTGTCTCTGGTACTGCTGTAGTGCCAGCATCTGTCCGTGCTGTTGCATTAGGTTCTGTTGTAAGAGCTGTTGCTTAGGGCCCAAAGCGGGATTGTAGTTGAGGGAGGTGAGGGAGATGTTGGAGAGATCCACACCCAGGCCTATCAATTTTTGCTGTTGCTTGAGGTATTTCCCATACTCCTTTTGCTGCTGTTTTGCCTGAGGGTGGGTGGGTGGGGGTGAGAGGATGAGGGGGTGGGTGGGGGAGGGGAGATTGTAGTTTAGGGAGGTGAGGGAGATGTTGGAGAGATCCACACCCAGGCCTATACATTTTTGCTGTTGCTTGAGGTATTTCCCATACTCCTTTTGCTGCTGTCTTGCCTGAGGGTGGGTGGGTGGGGTGAGAGGATGAGGAGGTGGGTTGGGGAGGGGGGATTGTAGTTGAGGGAGGTGAGGGAGATGTTGGAGAGATCCACACCCAGGCCTATACATTTTTGCTGTTGCTTGAGGTATTTCCCATACTCCTTTTGCTGCTGTTTTGCCTGAGGGTCGGTGGGTGGGGTGAGAGGATGAGGGGGTGGGTTGGGGAGGGGGAGAGGATGAGGGGGTGGGTGGGGGAGGGGGAGAGGATGGGGGGGTGGGGAGGGTGGGAGGATGAGGGGGTGGGTTGGGGAGGGGGGATTGTAGTTGAGGGAGGTGAGGGAGATGTTGGAGAGATCCACACCCAGGCCTATCAATTTTTGCTGTTGCTTGAGGTATTTCCCAAACTCCTTTTGCTGCTGTTTTGCCTGAGGGTGGGTAGGTGTGAGGGTGGGGTGAGAGGATGAGGGGTTGGGAGGGGGAGAGGATGAGGGGGTGGGTTGGGGAGGGGGGATTGTAGTTGAGGGAGGTGAGGGAAACATTGGGGAGATCCATGCCCAGGCCTATCAATTTTTGCTGTTGCTTGAGGTATTTCCCATACTCTTTTTGCTGCTGTTTTGCCTGAGGGTGGGTAGGTGTGAGGGTGGGTGGGTGTGAGGGTGGTGTGAGAGGGTGGGTGGGTGGTGAGGGTGGTGTGAGAGGATGAGGGGGGGAGAGTGTGTGTGTGTGTGCCAAAGACCCCCCAAATTAGCAGTGCTAGGCTTATCATTTTTTGCTGTTGCTTGAGGTATGTCCCATACTCCTTCTGCTGCTATTTTGCCTGAGGTTGGGTGGGTGGGTGAGAGGATGAGGGGGTGGGAAGGTGGGAGGGTGGGAGGGGGAGAGGATGAGGGGGTTGGTGGGGGAGGGGGGGGGGGGGGGTAGTTGAGGGAGGCGAGGGAAACATTGGGGGGATCCACGCCCAGGCCTATCAATGTTTGCTGTTGCTTGCGATATTTCATATACTCCTTTTGCTGCTGTTTTGCCTGAGGGTGGGTGGGTGGGTGGGTAGGGTGAGAGGATGTGGAGGAGGGAGGGTTAGAGGGTGGGAGGGGGAGAGGATGAGGAGGAAAGGGGGTGGGTTGGGAAGGGGGGGGTGCAGTTGAGGGAGGTGAGGGAAACATTTGAGAGATACATGCCCAGGCCTATCAATTTTTGCTTTTGCTTCATGTATTTTATGTACTCTGTTTGCTGCTGTTTTGCCTGAGGGTGGGTGGGTGTGAGGGTGGTGTGAGAGGATGAGTGGGGGAGAGTGTGTGTGTGTGCCAAAGACCCCCCAAATTAGCAGTGCTAGGCCCTCGGCTAGGCCTATCAATTTTTGCTGTTACTTTAGGTATTTCCCATCCTTCTTTTGCTGCTGTTTTGCCTGAGGGTGGGTGGGTGAGTGTGAGGGTATGAAGGGGGTCAGAGTATGAAGGGGAGGGAGGGTGGGAGGGGGGAGAGGATGAGGGGGTGGGTTGGGGAGGGGGGGGGTGTAGTTGAGGGAGGTGGGGGGAAACATTGGAGGGATCCACGCATAGGTCTATCAATTGCTGTTGCTGGTTGCTGTTTTGCCTGAGATGTGGGTGGGTGGGGTTGGTGGGGTGAGAGGATGAGGGGGTGGGGAGGGTGGGAGGGGGAGAGGATGAGGAGGTGGGTTGGGAGGGGGGATTGTAGTTGAGGGAGGTGAGGGAAACATTGGGGAGATCCACGCCCAGTCCTATACATTTTTGCTGTCGATTGACGTATTTTCCATACACCTTTTGCTGCTGTTTTGCCTGAGGGTGGGTGGGTGGGTGGGGTGAGAGGATGAGGGGGTGGGAGGGTGCGAGGTAGAGAGGATGAGGGGGTGGGTTGGGGAGGAAGGATTGTAGTTGAGGGAGGTGAGGGAAACATTGGAGGGGTCCGCACCCAGGCCCATTGACTTCTGCTGTTGCTTCACGTATTTTTCATACTTCTTTTGCTGCTGTTTTGCCTGAGGGTGGGTGGGTGAGTGTGAGGGTGGTTGGGGTGAGAGGATGAAAGGGGAGAGGAGGGTGTGTGTGTGTGTGTGTGTAGGTTTTAGGTAGTAGGTAGTAGGTAGAATGTGGTAGGTTATAGGTGGTAGGTGGTAGATGTAGGTGGTCGGTGTAGGTGGTAGGTGGTAGATGTAGGTGGTAGGTGGTAGGTGGTAGGTGGTAAGTGGTAGGTGGTAGATGTAGGTGGAAGGTGGTAGGTGTAGGTGGTAGGTGGTAGGTGTAGGTGGTAGGTGGTAGGTAGAATGTGGTAGGTGGTAGGTGGTAGATGTAGGTGGTAGGTGGTAGGTGGAAGGGGAAAGCAACAGAAAGAGGATGCAGACTTACACAGAAAGGGGGGTGATGAAGTGGGGTGGGTGGGTGGGTGGAGTGGGGTGAGAGGGTGATAAAGTGGGTCGGTGGGTGGGTGGGGTGGGGTGGGGTGGGGTGGGGTGAGAGGGTGATAAAGTGGGGTGGGTGGGTGGGTGGGTGGGGTGGGTGGGGTGGGGTGAGAGGGTGATAAAGTGGGTTGGTGGGTGAGTGGGGTGGGGTGAGAGGGTGATAAAGTGGGGGGGTGGGGAGGCGGGTGGCGTGGGGTGAGAGGGTGATAAAGTGGGGGGTGGGGAGGTGGGTGGTAGGTGGTAGATGGAAAGGGAAAGCAACAAAAAGTGAGTGCTCCCTGGACTGTTACTTACATACAAAATTACATAAGTAATACACCATCTTACCGGGTCGCGAGAGAATGCCCCCTTCATCTTGGACCACATGCCTTTCTTTGGCTGCGCTGTTAGCAGCTGCTGCTGTTGCTGCTGCTGCTGAGGTGTGAGATTGCCATGCGTCAGCATCATCTGCTGCTGAGGCAAACCCATGCCCATGCCCTCTCCCAGGGAGGCATTCGCAAAGTCCTGCTGCTGCCGTTGCTGCTGGGTCATGCTCCCCCCCAAAGAGTTGTTGTTGAAGTTGGTGGATTGGCCCGGCGTGGGTATGTTGCCACCGATGCTGATGGTGGGGCTCATTTGGGAGGTGGAGGTTAGCTCTCCTTGCATGCCCGGCATCTTTATGGACTGTTGCTGTTGCTGCTGGTGCTGCTGTTGCTGCTGGATGTATTGCTGCTGGGCTTGGGAAGATCGACCCACCGGTATTGACATTGCACTGAGCTGGTTGTTTTTCAGTTGCTGCTGTTGGATGTATTGCTGCTGGGCGTGTGGAGATAGACCCACCGGCATTGGCATTGCACTGAGCTGGTTGTTATTCAGTTGTTGGTTGTTCATGCTGCCTCCCCCCATTCCCATGTGCATGCCAAGGCTTGGGTAGAGACCCAGTTGGTTGTTATTCATTTGTTGGTTTTTCATGCCGCTTCCCCCCATTCCCATATTCATGCCACTTCCCCTGATTCCCCCATTCATGCCACTTCCCCCCATGCCCGCATTCATGCCAGAGCTTGGGTGTATACCCATTTGTTGTTGCATAGTTAACGGCTGCTGCTGCTGTTGTTGTTGTTGTTGTTGTTGTTGTTGTTGTTGTTGTTGTTGTATGGCTAGCTGCTGCTGCTGCTGCTGTTGTTGTTGCATTGTCAGTGGCTGCTGCTGCTGCTGTTGTTGTTGTTGCATGGCTAGCTGCCTGTGTTGCTCTCGGGTCAGGTTGGGGGCAGCCAGCATGGGCGTAGCCCTCCCTGCTGTAGGTGAGAGGGCCAGCCGTCCTTGGGCTGGGTAGGAGCCCCACCTTGCCTGATCAGGCCTGCATGTATGTTTGCATGTGTGTGTGTGTGGGTGTGTGCGTGCATGTGTGTTTGCATGTGTGTGTGTCTGTGTCTGTGTGTGTTTGTGTCTGTGCTTGTGTGTGCGTGCGTGTGTGTGTGCATCTATGTTTGCATGTGTTTGTGTCTGTGTCTGTGTGTGTTTGTGTGTGTGTTTGTGTGTGCATGTGTGTGTGTGTGCATCTATGTTTGCATGTGTTTTGTGTCTGTGTGTTTTTGTCTCTGTTTTTGTGTGTGCGTGTGTGTGTGTGCATCTATGTTTGCATGTGTTGTGTCTGTGTCTGTGTGTGTTTGTGTCTGTGTTTGTGTGTGTTTGCATGCATGTGCGCATGAGTTCACTTGTGTGCATTTGTGTATCAGTCAGATGAATGTGTGTGTTGTGTGTTTGCAAGCGAGCGTGAATGTTTTCAGTTGTATGATTATGTGCAAGAGTGTGAATGCATGTGTCTGTTTGCGTGTATGTGTTTGTGTGTGTGGCTTGGTGTGTTTGCATGCATGTGTGCATGAGTTCACTTGTGTGCTTGTTTGTATTAGTGAGAATGTATGTGTGTGTTGTGTGTTTGCAAGTGAGTGTGAATGTGTTCAGTTGTGTGATTATGTGTATGAGTGCGAATGAATGTATGTGTTTGCGTGCATGTGTGTGAGTGTGTGTGGCTTAATGTGCTTGCACGCATGTGTGCATGAGTTCAGTTGTGTGCTTGTGTGTATCAGTCAGATGCATGTGTGTGAATTGGTGTGTTTGCAAGCGAGTGCGAATGTGTTCAGTTGCGTGCTTGTGTATGAGTGTGAATGTATATTTGTGTGTTTGTGTGTGTGTGTGTGTGTGTGAGAGTTTGTGTACTTGCATGCGAGTGTACATGCGCTCATTTGAGTGCTTGCATGCATGAGTGGAAAATTACGTGTGTAGGTATGTGTGTGCGTGAGTGTGAGTGTGTGTGTGTTTGCATGCAAGTGTGTATGCACTCAGTTGAGTGCTTGCATGCATGAGTGAAAACCTATGGGTGTGTATGCATGGGGGGGGGGGGGGGGGGGGGGGGGGGGGGGGGGCTTGATGTGTTTGCATGCGAGTGCCCATGTGCTCAGTTGAGTGCTTGCTTGCATGCATGAGTGCAAAAGTATGGGTGTGTATGTATGGGTGTGTGTGTGTGGCTTGGTGTGTTTGCATGTGAGTGTCCATGTGCTCAGTTGAGTGCTTGCATGCATGCATGAGTGCAAAAGTATGTGTATTTATGTATGTGTGTGTGTGTGGCTTGGTGTGTTTGCATGCGAGTGTCCATGCGCTCAGTTGAGTGCTTGCATGCATGCATGAGTGCAAAAGTATGGGTGTGTATGTATGGGTGTGTGTGTGTGGCTTGGTGTGTTTGCATGCGAGTGTCCATGTGCTCAGTTGAGTGCTTGCATGCATGCATGAGTGCAAAAGTATGTGTATTTATGTATGTGTGTGTGTGTGTGTGGCTTGGTGTGTTTGCATGCGAGTGTCCATGTGCTCAGTTGAGTGCTTGCATGCATGCATGAGTGCAAAAGTATGGGTGTGTATGTATGGGTGTGTGTGAGTGGCTTGGTGTGTTTGCATGCGAGTGTCCATGTGCTCAGTTGAGTGCTTGCATGCATGCATGAGTGCAAAAGTATGTGTAAATACACATTTATGTGTAAATACACATTTATGTGTAAATACACATTTATGTATGTGTGTGTGTGTGTGTGTGGCTTGGTGTGTTTGCATGCGAGTGTCCATGCGCTCAGTATAGTGCTTGCATGCATGAGTGCAAACATATGTGTATGTATGTGTGTGTGTGTGTTTGTGTGCTGCTTGGTGTGTTTGTATGCGAACGAGAATGAATTCTCTTATGTGTTTATGAATATGAGTGTGAATGTATGTATGTGTTTGTGTGTGACCTGGTGTAATTTCTTGCTTGTGTGTGTGTGTGTGTGTGTGTGTGTGCATGCTTTCACTAATGTGCATGAATGCAGAAGTGTATGTGTGCGTGTACGCATGTGTGTGTGTGACCTGGTGTAATTTCTTGCGTGTGTGCATGCTTTCATTTTTGTGCATGAATGCAAACGTATATGTGTGTACGGATGCGCGCGTGTGTGCGTGTGACCTGGTGTAATTGCTTGCGTGTGTGCATGCTTTCACTTATGTGCATGAATGGAAAAGCATGTATGCATGTACGCGTGTGCGTGTGTGTGTGTGACCTGGTGTAATTGCAAGCGAGTGTGCATGCTTTCACTTGAGTGCTTGAGTGTGGGAAATTTGTCACACCCACGGACCCACCTGTCACACCCACGGACCCACCCGTCACACCCACGGACCCACCCGTCACACCCACGGACCCACCTGTTGACCACCATGCCTTGCGTCCATTTATCAACCATGCCATCCTCTAACACCCCAGTTTGAGAGTAAGAGGTCAACCCAACTGTAGGGTCCATGCTTGCTTGCTGCTATATTGCCTTTCGACCATTTGTCAACCATGCCATCTTTGAACACCCCAGTTTGAGAGTATGTGGTCAACCCAGCTGTAGGGTCCATGCTTGCTTGCTGCAATATTGCCTTTCGACCATTTGACAACCATGCCATCCTCAAACACCCCAGTTTCGAAACTTGTCACACCCACCTGTTGGTCACCATGCCTTTGGACCATTTGTCAACCATACCATCCTCGAAAACCCCAGTTTGAGAATAAGAGGTGACCCCAACTGTGGGGTTCATGCTTGCTTGCTTGCTTGCTGCAATACTGCCTTTCTTTTTCTGAGGATTTGTTGGAAGAACACTCCAGGATCTTGTGGATCGGGCTTGTCTTCGGCCAAAAGTAGAGTAAGGAAGGACAGGGAGAAAGTAAGTAGCTAACTGGAGGGAGGAGGGGGAAGGAGGTGAGTCGCTAACAGCAGGAAGGGGAAGACACGAACAACTTGGCTGACTGAACGGCACGACACGGGTGAAAAGATGGAGGAGCGATTACGGCTGTGAAGAAGGACGAGAAAAAGAAGGAAAAGAGGAGTCGCGACCAGAACAGCAACGGGATTAAGACAGCAGCGAAATGTTTTTCTGAAAGTCGACCTTGCGAGACATTTCAAGATGACGGATTCGAAGAGAGGGATCAAATTTGTGATATTGGGGGGTAGCGCAAGGAGGCAAGAGGGGAAGGGAAGGAGCAGGCATGGAGCAGGGATGAAATTTTGGCAGGAGATATTCAGTGATGACATTATTTGACATGCCGTGCTTCGTGGCTGGCGACCTTGTGACTCCGAGGCCACGCTGGCGCTGGGTCGCTGGTACTGTGCTGACAGCGTGGACACATATTGGCGTGGCTACGCGGTGGAATGGATGCGAATGCTGGCGCGGTGATGCTGGCGAATCTGGACGCATGTGCCAGGATCATTCTTGAGCTGCTTATTTCCCCTCCTCCTCGCGTTACTTCAACCCTCGTACTCGGGCGAGATACTCGCAACCTCGGAACTTTGAAAAATATCTGACCAGTGATGCGAACAGCTTCCTTTCTTTCACGCAAATTCTGCACATTTGAGCTCAATTAATTCTCTGCTCTGACTCGTGTTCAGCATCATCGCCACCTCCCTCACCCAGTGACTCCATAACTCGCATGCTATCAAAAACATTCAAACTCATTCAAACAAAACAAGTTCACGAGGCGAGGCGTAGTATGCTCTGCTGCCCAATATGAACGAGGGTGTGAACGAAGCCTCTCCATGATCGAGTTTCAGACGTAGAAGTGGGGGTGTGCCCTGCCCTGGTCGAAACGAGGCTGAGAACGAGACTCCTGCACCTCCTCCAGAAAACGAAGCTTCGGTAGCATAATTGCGCAAGAAAGAGAGGAAGCTGTTCGCATCATTGGGCAGATGTTTTTCGAAATTCCGAGGTTGCGAGTATCTCGCCCCATGCCGGCGGGGGGGGGGGGGGGGGGGGGGGGGGGGGGGGGTAGATAGGGCCAGATCTTGTTCCACTTTTTGGCATGTCTCTAGGTCGGTGTTCGGTCAACCGGGCCGTTTTTTTTGTAGATCGTCAGTTGACAACGGAGTGGTGAGGTATCGCTAAAAACTTGCCCGGCCCGGTTGACCAAACACCTCTCAAATTTGGCCGCTGAACATGGCTAAAAGCCGAAAACGAAAAACAAGTTACTCTTTTTTACACTTTTTCCCAGCCAAATTTTATGCTGACTTCAAACACACTAAACCAAGGGCGGAGAAGGGACGACCAGGCCATCGGACAGGGGGAGAGCAAGCCGAGCAAAAATCTAAGCACGTCCGAGACAGACAACAACAGGCAGGAACACGCACCGGGGGGAGATGGGGTAGGCGAAGCAAGAAGAGGAAACCACTAGTACACCGGGGGAGCAAACCTGAGCACAGCTTACCCAAGAAAGGGCTACGCACGACGGCACGACGGGGGCGCCCGGACTGGCTGACGGCCAGGAGAGGCAATACGGGACCGGGCGGAAGTAGCGAAATGTAGAGGAACGAAGCGGAATTCCCCATCCGGTGTACCGCCTAGTGGGCCATACACATTGAGCCACAAGACAGCATACGAGGCGCAAAATGCCGGGCCTCTCGCAGAACGGAAGATGCCAAACCCAAAAGGGTACCGGATACCCCAACGCATCTTCAAGGGGAACGGGGCACGGCAAGGAAAACCCCGCTGTAGAAAAATAGCAGAAGGGGCAAAACACAATGGTAATCCCGGCCAAGAAATTTGAAAGGTCCGTATTTGGAATAGACTAGAAAAGGTAGATGTGGTGTATTTGGGCCCAAAACAGCCCTTAATGTGCACGAATGTCATGTTTGAGGAGTCTTATTCAAATTGGAAACACGACCCAAGATTGTAAGTCACTAGTTTACACCCTCCCAGCATATTTACCCAGATGGATTTGGTGTAGAAGTTGAGAAGGTCACCCATTTGACCTACACAAGTACCAAGCCAGGCCATTCCCAACCCTTAGAGGTCGTTCACACAGGACAGGTTTGGGTTTGGGTTTGGGTTTGGTTTGATGTTAACATGCCGCTTCTGAGGGGGTTAGCCGAAGATTAGCCGAGGTTAGCCCAAAACCGACCAAAACCGCCCAAAACCGACCAAACCCATGAATTTCGTTCGGACGGCATTCCAGAGCTTCTTGCCAGTTGGAAAAGTTTGAACATTTTGAATTGCCGATCCGCAGCAGGAGCGCTCAAATCAAGCAGGCTCTGGCGATAGTGTGAGGAAGGCGGAAACTGCGTCTCCTCATACTGCGTATCACGCTGCTACTGCCGCATCTCATGCTGGCGTGGATCTGCAGGTGGCGGCCCATCCAGATCGGACCCCTCCATACAGCGCAGTGAATATTATAGATGGCGCGAAAGGGAGGACGGTTTCGAAAACAAGCGGCTGATGGAAATGCGGCGAAATTTATCGCAACAGAAACAACGAACAACACGTGTGCGACATAACCATAATCATAACCCAAACGTGGGGAGCATTTGGTTAACTAATTTGACCCAAACGCGTCAACTTTTTCCCGTGTGAACGAAAAAGGTTTGGATGTACGACAGAAACGCCCAACTACCCCTTAACCCAAACCCAAACCAGTCCCCCGTGTGAACGATCTCTTAGCTAGGGGCGTTTACCACGAGCCCCGGTTATCCTCGGCTCAGTTAGTTGGCGAGATAAAATAGAATAGTTAGCGCCACGTATGCCCAAACCCTCAAACGAACGCAAATTAACCAGTTGTTTCTGTTTAGAGGTCATTCACACGGGACTGGTTTTGGGTTTGGGTTAAGGGGTAGTTGGGGGCAGTTTCTGGTCGCATAATCCAAACCTTTTTTCGTTCACACGGGAAAAGTTGACGACGGTTTGGGTCAAATTAGTAACCCCAAAACCAAAGCTTAACCCAAACCCAACCCAAACGTGCCCCCCCCCCCCCCCCCCACCCCACCCCCCCCCCCCCCCATCACGTTTGGGTTATGATTATGGTTCTGTCCGCCACACGTGTTGTTCGTTGTTTCTGTTGCGATAAATTGCGCCGCATTTCCTTCAGTCGCTTGTTTTCGCAACCGTCCTCCCTTTCGCGCCATCTATAATATTCACTGCGCTGTATGGAGGGGTCCGATCTGGATGGGCCGCCACCTGCAGATCCACGCCAGCATGAGATGCAGCTGTAGCAGCGTGATACGCAGTATGAGGAGACGCAGTTTCCGCCTTCCTCACATTATCACCAGAGCCTGCTTGATTTGAGCACTCCTGCTGCGGATCGGCAATTCAAAATGTTCAAACTTTTCCAACTGGCAAGAAGCTCTGGAATGCCGTCCGAACGAAATTCATGGGTTTGGGCGGGTTTGGGCTAACCTCGGCTAATCTTCTGCTAACCCCCTCTGACGCGGCAGGTTAACATCAAACCAAACCCAAACCCAAACATGTCCCGTGTGAACGACCTCTTACACGTGCATTTGCGCTCGCAGTTTGCGTTCGGTCAGGTTGGTCGTGTACTTCTGGATAGCCTCGTGATTTTTGAATTTTGGGCGACAGACGAGCTATTTTCGGGCCTTGCTCCGCAGCACGAACCGTGCTGTGAAGCAAGCGACTTCAAGGCTCCGCAGCGACCCGTCGATCGAGATTGCTGGGTGAGATCTGGCAGCTGATCATCAACATCTGCTCGGCCAATGCCTTCTTGCTTGCTGCTCTAGAAAATTCGAATCTGCAGAAATTGACGAACTGAACTGGAGCTAGCGTAGCCAATATATCTCACAGGTCGGAAGCCAAACGAACTTAACGAACCACTAACCTTAACCTTTGACCCGTAACTAGGGGGGGGGGAGTTATGGTTACTAGCATCTGAGCCCGTCGTACCGACGGGAGGACCACCCCCGTGGCCACGTCAGCGACAGGTCTGGACCCCCGTAGCCACGTCAGCGACAGGTCTCGGAAAATCGAGATCCGAAAACGGGTAACTCCGAAACGGGTTATTCCGAAACCACTGCCCCTGGCCACGTCAGCGAATGGCAATCAGCGAGCGAGCAAGAGTGCGTGAGAGCGTAGGAGAAGGCCAAGGGAATGCTGCGACGGGGGGAACTGCATGCGAAGTTATTTACAGTGGCAGCGAAATGTGTGGGAAAGAGTTTGGGCAGATGGACAAAGGGAGGCTACACCGTAGAATATAGCGCGACTCAGGTAGCGAGCACCGAAAATAGCAGAAGTGCGAAGGAAAATTCGCGTATCAGAACAGCTTGGGTCAGGAAATGCAAGAGAATTTGACAGAGGAGCAGTGAGAAGGAGTCGAAAACGACACCGGCTTCATTAGAGCAGTGCAAAGCAGCGCACCAAGCCGGATAACCTTGAGCGGGTGGGTGGATGAGTGGACGGCAGACAGGCAATCGTTCCTGTGGCTGCGCCGAAAAATCGAGATCCCAGACTGGCTGCCACCTGGGCGACAGGTCGGCAAGATATGGAACCAAAACCCCAAGCGGCTAGGCCAAAAAGGGGCGAACATGCGCCGCGCACACGCTAAACCGTCGACGCTCTTACTACAGGAACTATTATATATAGGATCGCGAAAATGGTTAACTGGGCGAGATAACTGACGCGAAAAGTGTCGTGTAAACGCTTCGTAGTTAGTTAACTGTACATCTTAACCGTAACTGGCCGAGATAACCTGCTCGTGTAAACGCCCTCTTAGAGGTCGGTCAGACGAGACAGGTTTGGGTCTGGGTTACGGGTTAGTTGGGCGTTTCTGTCGTACATCCAAACCTTTTTTCGTTCACTCGGGACAAAGTTGACGCGTTTTTGTCAAATTCGGTAACCCAAATGCTAACCACCCCCCAAACCCAAACGTCCCCCCACCCCCCCACGTTTGGGTTGTGATTATGGTTATGTCGCACACGTGTTGTTCGTTGTTTCTGTTGCGATAAATTGCGCCGCATTTCCTTCAGCCGCACTTGTTTTCGCAACCGTCCTCCCTTTCGCGCCATCTGCAATATTCACTGCGCTGTATGGAGGGGTCCGATCAGGAGGGGCCGCCACCTGCAGGTCCACGCCAGCATGAGGTGCAGCAGTAGCAGCGTGATACGCAGTAAGCCGAGACGCAGTTTCCGCCTTCCTCACAGTATCGCCAGAGCCTGCTTGATTTGAGCGCTCCTGCTGCTGATCGGCGATTCAAACTTTTCAAACTTTTCCTACTGACAAGAAGCTCAGGAATGCCGTCTGAACGAAATTCGCGTGTTTGGGCGGGTTTGGGTTAACCTCGGGTAACCTCGTCTAACCCCCTCTGACGTGGCAGGTTAACCTCAAACCAAACCCAAACCCAAACCTGTCTCGTCTGTATGACCTCTTACAGGCTGGCATACGGACCCGCAGCAGTCGGAACGAGGGGCAGAATCGTGCAGTTTCTGATAATTCAACTTCAGGCAATGTGATGGATGGAGCAATTTGATGGCGATTGATCGATTCCCTGGCTCGATCTGTGCTCTGTGCAGCTCGCGGCAGTCACTTGCGTACGATCGTGTACTCTCGGTGCTTTCGGGCAGCTTTCTCCACAGGCCATGGCAGGAGGTGAATCTACTATGCAAACTCCGGAAATTGTTTCGCGTTTGCTTTTGCCTTTCAAAGAGACATCGGAAAAGCAGGAACCCAAATTTGGCTCGGGGCCCCCGGAGCTACCCCCCCCCCCCCCCCCCCCCCCCCCCCCCCCCCCCCCCCCCCCCCCCCGCCCCATGCTGCCCACTTCTCAAGCGCCTGCTCCTGCAGGCGCCACAGATATGCCATGAGGTGGCGTTGTACAACCTCTGAGCCGGCAAATCATGATGAGGTCGCGGTGCACGCAACTAGGTGTGCACGACCTATGAGCTGGCACGTCGGTCTCCTTTGGATGGCCGATAGGGCGGATGCATCCGCGGATGGCCGACGGCGCGCTCTGATATGGCTGCCCCCCCCACACCCCCACCCCATGGCATACTATAGGCCTTCTCCGGTATCGTTCTGAGCCTATCTTCCCAATCCATCGGTTGCTACCATAGCACCTAATGCGAGCCTTAAGAGTGGAGACAACCCAGTTCAAGTCCCCAAAAGCTGTAAGCCCTTCTGCTGCCTTCTATCTCGCTCCCCCGTGTCTTTCCACCCTGCCTCAACACCCGACTCCATCCATAAGTTGATACAAGGCGACTCCATTAGTCGGCGTGAGTAGATTCACCATATCCCGAGTGTGTCATCTCAACTCACCGATAAGCACAACAGCAGACATAAAGCTAACCCCACTCCTTTACCGTGCATTCCCATCGGACCACTTGCCTTGCCTTGAGTTGCCTTGAGCTAGACGGACTTGAGTTAGCAGTTGCGCGACTTGAGTTAGCATTTGCGCGAATTACCTGAAGTCCAATGGAAATGCGAATTTTAAGTCGATTCCCGTGCGACACGCGTACTACAAGCGCTAACGCAAGTCAATGCCCACGTTACTGGCGAAGACTGAAGGGACTAGTTCCCCAACCCATATCACTGCAGAAACGCATCAGCTAGCTGAACGTACGCACATTGTGTTTGTCGACACACCTGCCCACACCACCCTGAGAAACACCGGTCTCCTTGCTCATTCCGTCACTCACCCACATAACTACATAAGTCGGGACACCTGACGACAAGGCGGGTGGATGTACACAACAGGGACGCTGGTACCAGGAAAATCCCGCCTCATAGAGGTTGAAGGGATCGGATGTCATGAGCTTGATCGCCTCATTAGTTCCACCACAAACCAAGCAGCAAGGTAACCAAACTGTTGCGCAACCATAATCAGGCCACTATCACCCATTCTGCCCACTTACCCTTCATCCACCACCCTCCCCACCCATAGCTCCAACTGGGCAATAGACCAGGATAATACCCCCACAAACTAGGCATTACATGCCTAGCCCTAGAGGGATTTGGTCCAGCCACTACGCCACCTCAGGCAGCCCCCAGCACCCACCTCAGGAGCGCCACCCACCCATCGGTCCAGAAGAAGCATGTCCCATTCCGGTAAGCTCTTCAGGACAACATAGGGCCTATCCTATGTAGGCCTGCATTTTTTTTAAGTTGTGAAAGGATTTTCACCTTAGGAGGTGGGTCTCCCGACACAAACCAGCAACACCGAGAATTCAGTTTGAATGGCGTTGCCACTCGTACAAAAGAGTAGGCGCACTTAGGGCTTGGGATGGTGTGCGTCTGGGGGGTGCCTACCCCGTAGTCCCGTAGTCCCACACGTGCCGTCGTGGTTTAGTGGTTTTGATGTTGTAGGGGGTTTGAGTGGCTGTCACTAAAGGCCTGTTATTAGCTCATAGCGTGTCTCACCAATCGCCTGATTCATTGTCTTGTTGGAGATATCGACAAAGGGTAGGCCTGCAATGAGGGATACCTGGGTTGCTCAGGCAGGATTCATTATATGCTCACACCCACGCCTTGAACATAGAACCATGGCGCACACCCTCCCCATATTTGCGGACACAACCTAGCCTAAGCCCCACACGTCATGGAGCCCCTCATAGCAGCACGACGGTCTACGTAGGGTTAGGATAGACCACTGTTTTTCTTTTGTCTTCGAGCAGCAGCTTCTAGGTAGCTCCTCCAACCAAGCAGTGGGCTACACCCAATGATTTCAGCGGTGCTAGAAGACTGAGGATGGCAGCTCCAAGGTGCGTTAGGTTGCATACGGTTTGGCTAGGTCGCCAGGAAGGGGAGTTGCCTAGAAGCTGCTGCTCGTAGCTGAAAAGAAAACCACTGGAGTGCTCGGGACGGGGTGGGGTGGGGGCGAGGGACGGGGGCGAGGGGCGAAGGAGAGTGTTCTAGAAATACCTTTTTTTAGGTTCGCTCTCAGGAAAATGCAATCGTATGCAGATAGTGTCCAAAGTGTATCTGACTATCTTCATAGTATTCAAAGTGTATCTGACTATCCGAATAGTATCCAAGTGTATCTGACTATCTTCATAGTATCCAAAGTGTATCTGACTATCCAGCTAGTAAATACAGTGCATCTGACCATCCAGATAGCATTCAAAGTGTATCTGGCTACATATCCAGATAGCATCCAAAGTGTTTCTGGCTATCTTTATAGTATTCAAAGTGTATCTGACCATCCAGATAGTATTAAAAGTGTATCTGACTACATATCCAGATAGTTTCCAAAGTGTGCCCATGTTATATCTGTTTTGGTGGACTATCTAGGTATTAAAGGAGCTGTATTTATAACAAAAGTAGCAGGTAGTAGTGATAATTACTATAAGTAAACCGGCCTGCGCTAGTAAACTGGCCCGCTCAGCCGCTTTGAACTTTGGCCTGCACACAATGCTTTGAACTGCACATGCTGCTTTGAAGTGAATCTGCTGCTTTGAACTGTGTATCCACTTTGAACTTTGGCCTCCACACAATGCTTTGAACTGCACATGCTGCTTTGAAGTGAATCTGCTGCTTTGAACTGTGTTTCCACTTTCAACTTTGGCCTGCACACACAGCTTTGAACTGCACATGCTGCTTTTAACTTCGCATGCTGCTTTTAACTGCGTATCCACTTTGAACTTTGGCCTGCACACACAGCTTTGGACTGCACATGCTGCTTTGAAGTGAATCTGCTGCTTTGAACTGTGTATCCACTTTCAACTTTGGCCTGCAAACAATGCTTTGAACTGCACATGCTGCTTTGAAGTGAATCTGCTGCTTTGAACTGTGTATCCACTTTGAACTTTGCCTCAAGGTTGCAGACTACCAATCATAACATGTTCCCTTCTCCCTCTTCAAGGAGGAGCGATTCCGCTGATCACATCGACACATCCTTGAGCCTAGGGCTAGCGTACGGAGACCCCCAAATATGAGTTCAGAGCAATCGGCGCAAGAAGGGGGCATCCCAGGCATTGCTCTGCTTGATGCCCAGTGCCCAGAGGTGCTCAAATGCGCCATCTGCTTGGACATGTGTAGCGACCCTGTGATGACTCCTTGCGACCACATCTTCTGCAAGCTATGTGTCCAAGTGCCCAGGCAACATTCCTCCTCTTCCTCCTCCCCCTTCGTATCCACTTGCCCTCTTTGCCGTAAAAATCTTCCCCGGAGCCTCCCCTCTTTGAAAACCTCCAGCCCATCGCTGTACCGAGTGTGGAATGGGATTCAGCTACGCTGCCCCTACTCCTATCCGAACAACTGCACGTGAACAGGGACAGGAGAGACATTCAGTGAGCACCTGGGTAAGCGCAAAACTAGTTGCTACTTTGTGTGATCATTCATCTCTATCTCTCGTCTCCTCTTATTGACAATTGAGCTGTGCTGCCCCTACTCCTACCCAAACAACTGCCTGTGGAAAGGGACAGGAGAGGCATTCAGTGAGCACCTAGGTAAGCGCAAAACTAGTCGCTACTTTTTTTATCATTCGTCTCTATCTCTCGTCTCTTCTTATTGTTGATTCAGCTGTGCTGCCCCTACTTTTATCTGAACAACTGCCCGTGGAAAGGGACAGGGGAGGCATTCAGTGAGCACCTGGGTAAGCGCAAAACTAGTCGCTACTTTTTTGATCATTCGTCTCTATCTCTCGTCTCTTCTTATTGTTGATTCAGCTGTGCTTCTCCTATTCTTATCTGAACAACTGCCCGTGGAAAGGGACAGGGGATGCATTCAGTGAGCACCTGGGTAAGCGCAAAACTAGTCGCTACTTTTTTGATCATTCGTCTCTATCTCTCGTCTCTTCTTATTGTTGATTCAGCTGTGCTGCCCCTACTCTTATCTTAACAACTGCCCGTGGAAAGAGACAGGGGAGGCATTCAGTGAGCACCTGGGTAAGCGCAAAACTAGTCGCTACTTTTTTGATCATTCGTCTCTATCTCTCGTCTCTTCTTATTGTTGATACAGCTGTGCTGCCCCTACAGTCGCCGCTGCGTGCAGGCCCTATCAGGTGGAATCACTACAGCAGGTGCAGCCAGGCGGGAAGCCTGGCGCTCTAGGACACTCTAGCACGACCGTGGGAACCGGTCAATAACATCCCCCCCAATTCCTGGTATTCTTCATTCAGAAGAATTCCGGGAATTAGGAGGTATAAAGATAAGGGGAAGCTTGAGTGAAAAATAAAGAGTCGATAACTTTATAAACACAAAGGTGTTTGGGCAAGCTTGCAAAGATGCCAAAAGGGAGAAATCTTAGATGTACATGTGCAAGTACAATCAGGAGAGAGATTCTATCTTGTGAAGTTAATGGGCAACTGAACTTGATCAACTTAATTTCGACTGGATTCCAGCTGTGTAGCTGCCAGGAAGGTGAAGATTGAGAAGGGAGGTAATCTCACAGGGGTCACAGACTTGGGCTAGAAAGAGGGGAATCAATCAGTCAAGTATCTCAGCAATGACTCCCCTCTGATTTGGCATTTTGCTAATGCCAGATCAAAGGTGCTAGTTAGAATCTGTAAGACTTTCCAATGCAGCCAATCTGCTCTCTGAAGTCACAGAACTTGGACCTTGGTAGGGCCTTGGTGAGCATGTCAGCCATGTTGGCAGCAGTGGGGATCCAGTTGAGCTTGATGCCTTCTTTCTTGGACAGTTCTTTGAGGAAGTAGAATCTGGTCTCCATGTGCTTTAGACTGGAGGAGAGCTTTTCTTGGTTCCATGCACTGAGGGCAGCTTGATTGTCACCATTAATGGTGAGGGCAGGAGGTATGGTACCTGTGGCAGAGTATTGAACTTTCCTCAACCACATTCCCTCTTGGGCTGCAGAGGTGGCTGCCATGAACTCAGCTTTTGTGGTGGACAGGGCTGTGGCAGATGCTTGGATCTTGGATGCCCGTGAGATGGCCCCCCCCTTGTTGAGGAAGACAAACCCTGTGGTTGACTTACTTGAGATGGGGCAGGCAGCATGGTCTGAATCACAATAACCGATGAGAGGTCTCTTGGAGTGGGTGTAGGTGATGCCATGGTCTGGGGTGTTGGACAGGTATTTAAGAATACCAGTGCCAGCTTCCATGTGGTCGTGCAGAGGGTGGGCACTGTGCCTGGCTAGCCTGTTGACAGCTTGGGCAATGTCTGGCCTGGTGTTGACTGCTAGGTAGTTGAGGGAACCTACAATCTGTGCAAGTGGGAGGCCAGTGACTGGTGTCCCTTTGTCAGCATAGGGGAGTGAGGCATCAGGTTGGAGGGGCACAGGGAACCTGTTGCTGTTAGGCTTAGGGAGCATGTTGTGTGCTCGGAGGAGGTCCTGGATGAAGCGGGATTGGCAGATGTGTAGGGTTCCAGCTGAGGCATCTCTTGTGATTTCATAGCCAACAAATACAGATGGTTCCCCAATATCTCTCGTTTTGTAGAGCTCCATGATGGTGTCCTTGTACTGCTGAAGGATAGCTCTGTCAAAAGAGAGCAACAGGAAGTCATCGACCCAGAGGAGGACCCAAATGAGGGGCCTGGTAGTTGGTCCAGGCAATATGAATAGCCCTTGATCCACATCAACTTCTCTGACTCCAATTGCAGTCATGTCTTGTTTGACTTTGAGATACCACTGGCGGGATGCTTGCTTAAGGCCATAGAGACATTTCCACGGCAAACTCTGTGGTCCTTTTCAAACCCAGGTGGTTGACTGCAGTACAGTTCTTCTTTGACTACCCCATTTAGGAATGCAGTGGATACATCTAGTTGGGCTAAGTGTGCTTTAGGGTCTGCGACCATGGAGAGGATGTAACGGATTGTTGCATGCTTAGAAACGGGGGCAAAAACTTCGTCATAGTCTATGCCAGGTCGCTGAGCATATCCTTTGGCAACTAGTCTTGCTTTGTATCGCACAATCTCTCCATCAACAGATTGTTTGATGTCATAGACCCACTTAGTCCCTATGGATTTTGATCCGCGGGGGAGCTCAGAGAGGGACCAGGTGTTCATGTCTGCAAGTGCAGCTAGTTCTTCTTCCATAGCAGCTTTCCATTGTTCTGCTTGAAGACTAGCAAGTGCTTCTCTTTCATTCTTGGGTATGATAATCTGATCTGCAGCTAGGTGAGCTAAGAAATTCGGGGCATGACTTTCTCTACCACTACGTCTTGGTTGGTCGACTAGGGTGAGATCTAGTGCAGATGCATGTGTAGGGGAAGGAGGCCTGTCAGAAGGTTCAGTAATGTGTGTCTCTTGGTTGTGGAATTGTGCTGGACTTGTGGGATCAATGTTGGGTTGAGCAGGGTTATTTTCATTTACTTGCTCCACAGTGTCATTGTGGTGCTGTGCACTAGCTTGGGGCATGATAGATGGTTGGTGCACAGTACTGGGACTGAATGAGAAATCACTGGGAGATCCCCATTGAGGTGGGTTTGCCTAAGGACCCTAGCATCCTGGATTTCCTTTTCTCTTAGTTCAGAAGGACTGGCAGGGTCCATGTCGTTGTCTTGTTCAAGAGGGACGTCTTCTTCATAGTTTCCTAGAACTACAGCATCTGGGCCTGGGAATCCTTTTTACCCTGCTAGGTTTTCGAATTCATTGAAGGTGATGTCTCTTGCGTCAAAGATGTTGTGTGCAGAGTCTACAACTCTGTAGGCTTTCCTTGATTCTGAGTATCAAACAAGTCTTGTAATCTTTGCTTAGGGGGAGAACTTAAATGATCTGTTTTGGGGTGGGACATGGACATATGCAGTACAGCCAATGGTCCTGAGGTGGTCAATCTTAGGTTTGGTTCCATGAAACATATCATAGGGTGTCTTGTTTGATTCTGAAGTGGGGGAGAGGTTTCTGCGGATGCTAGCGTTCTTCACCATTTCTGCCCAGTACCTGTTGGGAAATTTGGATCAGAGAAGGAGGGCTGTGGATCTGTCATGCAGTGTTCTGTTAAGGCGTTTTGCTGCACCATTAGTGGATGGGTTTCCTGGTACTGTGAACTGCAGGGTGATCCCTTTTTTCTCACACCAGTTTTTGAATTTGTTGCAGACGTATTCAGAACCATTGTCACAGAAGACCTTCCCTATCTTGTTCTATCTCATGACTTTGTATCTTTCAAGTTCAATGATGGCAGTGTTTTTTATTTCATATTTCTGTAGTCCAGGTTGAGTAGCTACTCGGGCTTCTCAACCATGATTTCAGGATAGTTGCGTAGCCAAAGCATGGCGGAGTGCGAAGCGCAGAGCCTGGGGGGGTTGGGGGGCAGCGCGTCCCGATATGGGGGGGTCCGCGGGGTGTAGCATTCTACGGAATGGCGACGGAATGGCGACGCGTCGTCGAAAAATGAAACACTGAATGATGGTATCTCTTGCTACTGTGTCTTTGGATTTATGGAAGGTGACTATAGAGTATTTGGAGTGATCGTCTAGTATGCCTTGGAAATAGAGACTGCCATTTAGGCTGGGGATTTTCATCTTTCCTCTCATGTTGATGTGGACGATGGCCATTGGGCGGGTAGCTCGTGTGTGAGAAGTGGGGTATGCGTTTTTGTCCATTTTTGAAAGGACACAGATTTCACAGGTTTGTTTTCTCATTTTGTTGAATGCAGATGCTGTGATCTCGTTGCCAATAACCATATCTTCTGAGGACATCCTAGCTAGGGAGCTGTAAGCCAGGTGTCTCAATCTGATGTGTTGGAGTTCGGCTGTCATAGGTGTTTTTCTGGACACCGCTGCCATGGATATTTCTAGGTCAGCACCCTTGAACATGGTTTTGTCTGTCCTTACAACGGGTACAAGGTAGAGACTCCTTTTCTTTGGTCCTGTGATGATAACTTTGTTGTTGATGGACATGGTGCATTCTAGGGAGTTGAATTGTATTTCCATGGCAGGATTGATCTTGATGGCTGATGCCATGGAAAACAAGTTGGGAGTGGTCGGATCTGAGTTGAGATGAACATTGAGGAGTTTGTGGATCTTGCCTCTGTCTCCTTGAATTAAGGCTGTGCCTGATTGGGTGATGTAGGTATGGCCAGATGCAGTAAGTACTCTGATAGGAGTTATGTCTACAATGTCATGGAGCAGGCTTCTGTCGCCAGTGTGAGGTGGTGCCAGTGTCCATGATCTAGTTCCGATACATGCGTCGCGTGTGCTTAGATGCGTTTAGAGCATAGTTGTCTTCTTTTAAGGGCCTGTCTGAAGGTCTCGCCATATTCGCATAGTGTTTAGGTGCGTTTAGCATATAGTTTTCTTCTTTGAAGGGCCTGTCTGAAGTGCTCGCGGCATTCGCATTTGGTGGTTCTGTTGATGCACTGCGCTGGTCAATGGCAGGCGGGAGTGCGATCACAGGTACTGGGATAGGATCAGTGGTATGGTGTAGGAGCATGGAAGGGTAAAGCCTATGCTTGAATTTGAGGCAGTCCATGATGTTATCAGGATTGTTTTAGTATTTGTATGCAGATTGTAGCTCATATGAGAGGTGTGCTAGGATGTATTGCTTAGCATATTTGACTCGTTCTGGAGAGGACATGTGCTGGTGAGAGTTGAATATCACCTTGAGGTCTGCATCAAGGTCGTTTGTCCACTGGGTGAATGATTCGCGAGTGAAGATGAACGGAGGGTCCATGATGAGGTAGACTGCTGAGACGGTAGGGGGGGGGGGGGGGGGGGGGGGGGGGCGAGACCCATCGTTGTTATAGGAGACGGCAGAAGGGTAGGACAGGGTAGGAGATGGGTAGGCGCAGGGTGGGAGGTGGTAGGTTTGTTGTTGCTTCAATAATGCGGCTGGGTTGATCCAGCGGATTGAAAGGTGTGATTCGGGATACGCCGATCACTGGGTTGCACGAGGCTAGTATTGGTTTTCAGGGCAAATACTTCCTTCCTTTGAGAGTTGAAGTGGACAACAAACAAAGCAATGCGTATGTCGAGGGGCGAATGATCAATGGACAAGGACGACAGATTTCCGACGCGGAATATCTGTGGCAGTGGATCACGATGAGTGCGGGGGGACCGATAACCTGAAGCTTTCCGGAGTATTACAGCTTAAGCGATACAGAGAAGGGACTGGAGGATTACTTATCAGTTACATGCGAGATGCTCTGTCAGGCGACAGGGCAGATAGAAGAAGGAAAGGCAACAGTACATCAGGGTACAGTCGCCACTGCGTGCAGGCCCTATCGGGCGGAAGCACTACAGCAGGTGCAGCCAGGCGGGAAGCCTGGCGCTCTAGGACACTCTAGCACGACCGTGGGAACCGGTCAATAACACAACTAAACCTCACTCATGAGTTATGAATGCAATCACCTAGGTTTGGACAGTCAAGGATTGGAATGGATTGTTACATGGTTTCAGCCAACTCTGGAATGCTCACCGTCTTGCAATTCCAAGTCCCCCCTTGCGATATATGATATATTAGTTGACACCTGCTTATAGTAACGGAAACCAGGCAGCACACTAGATTACAGGGATCTTTTTTTCATATCAAAAAGCGGAAATCTTATTCCTTTTTACTTTATTCCTCCCTATTTTCCTCCCAAAACAGGATCCTTATTCCAATTTTGGTCGATTTGGGTCATTTTTAGTCAATTACAGTATTTAAAAAAAACTTTTTTTTGTTTTAGGTTTCTTATTCCGGCAATTTCGGCCAAAACGGGGTCTCGTACTCCTGGATGTATTCCGGAAAAAATGTCCCTGCTAAATTACTAAGCGGATGTGACAGTTCAAAAACTATGCATCAGGATTCAATTGGATACCGGTAGCCTCATGTTTTTCAGCCGACTCCGGGCTTCTCGCCATTTTCCAAGTATCCTTGCTGTGTATTAGTTAACACCCGGTCATAGTACTAGGCAGGTGAGAAAGTTACGCAAGATTATTGACCATCTTTTTCTTGTGACTTCTCATGTGTTAGCTTCTTACCTCGGCACCGTTAGTGGTTGAGATCTGGGTCCTGCTCTAGGGGGTTTAATACCTACGCCACCAAAACGGTGGTTGGGAGTTTCGTTTGTTTGTCCTCGAGACCTCGACACCCCCCTGATGTAATGGGTTTTTTGCTTTGTGGGTGCTTCTTTTTGTTTAAAGCACAGAGTCTCATACACCCTCGCGGTGTCAAGTAGACTACTTTGGTAATAGTTGTGATTGGTATGGTACCAGTGGTACCTATGGTGAAGACTAGGTAGTGGACAAGGAATCCTTATTGTTGGAGGAGACCGTGGAGCTCCTTATGCTGAACGCTCTTTTCCTGGAATTTGATCTGGTGGTTAGTGTCTAAGGTTTGGATTCGTCGTCAATGAGGAGGAGATCAGGCCTGTATTTACCCCATGTGGCTTGGGGAAGATCAGGGGGGTTGAGTGTGGTTGGGGACTCGTGGGAATGTCGGATGTCGCTTCACAAGTGCTTGAATCTGTTATAGACCGGTTCTCCCGGTCCTACTAGAGTGTCCTAGAGCGCCAGGCTTCCTGCCTGGCTGCACCTGCTGTAGTGCCTCCACCCGTTAGGGCTTGCACTCAGCAGCGCCAGTACCATGGAGTACTGCTGCGATCTCCCTCATAGGTCGAGCTCTACTGCTCGACTGCTCTCTCGCATGTAATCGATTACAATCCTACAGTCCCTTCTCTGTGACGTTCAGTTATATCACTCCGGAAAGCTATAGAATCCATGTACATGGGGAGATCCCCCAGAGCTCCTTTGGCTACTGCCTTTTGGATGAGTCGGACCGCCTTATTATGTCTGTTAATACATCCCTTTGAAGACAGGGTGGCTGCACCCAGCAAGAAGATGGCCAGCTCCGTCCTGTGCTTTGCGACAAAGAGGGCAGTTATCATCAGAGGGGGGGCTAGTGCTGGTACCATAGGGGCGATTGTATCTGTACGCCAGATTCCTAGTCCATAAGCGTCCCCACCTAGCCTTGTGGATTTGTATTTTTTGCCACCATTTGATGTCGGTGGATTGCCAGGAACGATTACTAGCCTGAGGGAGGAGGAAGGGGTTGGCTTGCTCTCACATGGAGGAGTATATGCCCGTGGTGCTGGCATGCCCGGTGTGCAGGGGGGGTGGGGAGGTTAGACTTGGTACCCTTGGTGAGATTGTTGGCCGGGTGCCGGGGGGGCTGGTCCCCATTAATAGATTTGGGGGGCTGGCCAATGCATGTTGAGGTGCGCATGTTCCCCTGTTTTAATTGGTCCAATTACATTGTATCCTGTCGTTGCTTCTTTCGCGAGCGTGTCTGCCTCGTCATTCCCTAGGATTCCTGAGTGAGATCGGACCTTAAGCAGGCGTGTGGTAGCAGCAGCGTTGTGTCTGTTGATAATGTGGATAGCGATGTCTTGCAGGAGGTCGCGGTGTTTGTTTTCCCGGGTCCTGCTGGGATGGTAAATGTGCAGGTTATTAAGCTGCAAGGAGCATAAGCTGTCGGAGTAGATGGTGAGTTTTTCATCTATTTCGGAGTGTATGAGTGCTTGTTGGATTGCCACGAGTTCGGCGCGATTGATGTCGGCAGTGATGCCCTGTCCGCCAGGGTCTATGTGGAGGCAACGTGCAGTGGCCCTGGGGGAGTAAACGCCTGCCTCTAGGCGTAGGACGCCGTCTTTGTCTATGATGGCACTTCCATCTGTGTATAGAGCGAGGCCTGGTGCTTGTAGGATAGCATATGTGCACGGGAGCCGGGGGGTTATGGGAGGGGGGTCGCGGAAAAGTTGAATGCGGCGGGGGGGGGAGTGGGGGAATAGTTATTAAGGAGGGATTGGGAGATAAGTGACACTTCCGACGCGTCTGCGACCTGCCCCGCTCCCGTACCTCCCCCCCCACCCCTGCTTTCGGGCTGTACCGCCTACACCTCCCCCTCCTTTTACTCTGCTTACTTTCTCTACCCTCCCCAGAATCCGCTTTAGGTACCGTCTAACCGCCCCTTTACCCCCCCTCCCGGCCCTACCCCCATCTTCCACTTGTCTTACAATGGCACCCCAACGTCTCCTATATCTCCCTGGTGAGGTCTCACTCCCCATTCCACTCCTACCACCCTCTACCCTCTCCCCCTTCCTTACCACACTCCACCCTTCTCCCCTTACCCCCTCTCCCCTCACCTTTACTATTACCCCTCTTTCCTACCCCTTCCCTGCCTAACCACCTTTCTCCTCCCTTTCAGCCACTCTTTAGCCGTTTATCCACCCCCCCAGTTGGGAGGGGGGGGGGGGGCCTGGTCGGGGGATGGAAGTGGCCCCATGTCCCTCATGGTTTGGGCCCATGTGGTGGGTGGGTTGTGGAGGTACTTGGCATGGCCAGCTGGGTTTGAGATGGCAATGAGTTTGTAGGTTCCTCTGTGTCTCTTGGCAGGGGTGAGTTTGCCCCCCGTCCAGATTAGGGAGGGGGTGAGGGGTTTGGCCTTTTGAGGCAGAGTGGCTAGTTCCATAGCCCATGGGTGATTTAGGAGGGCGTTATGGGCATATGTGGGTTTGTGTGGGACCAAGAGGATGGCGCACGCGGGAATATCAAGGGTGTGAGCATGTATGGCACTGCCTAGTGCCCATCGAACAGCCTTGTGGGCCTCTTTAGGGTTCTGGCTGGTGAGGTGTGTGTTTCCCCCGTACCAAGGTTGGGTGTAGCAGTGGGGTCCTAAGCCAAACAGTTGGCCAATGGGGGTGGGGGTGTTGCCCATGGGGAGGTGGGGACTCATTAGGAGGGGTGATGTGTCTAGGTCTGTTGTCATCCCCAGGGTGGACATAGCTTTGTGTATGGCAGGGGAGACATTGGAGATGGTAGTGTCTTTGTGCTGTGATAGGAGGGTGGCTACGTCTCCAGCGAAGGTTCCTGTGCTGTTGAGGGTCCAGAGGTGGGGAGAGTGTGCCTTGGTGGTATGGTATCTGTGGTGGAGGAGGTGGAGTTGGGAGAGGGGTATATGACAGACACATTGGCCTGTTGGTGAGTAGATGTAGGTGGTGTCTCCGTTGTTGAGTTGGGGGGGAGGTGGTGGTACCTGTCATTCAGGGTACCAGCCTGTATGTGGTATTTGCCGCGGGGGGTGGATATCCCAGTCTGGGTGGTGGTCTGCCGTGTTAATGATGAGGTTTTGCCTGAGTTCGCTGTACCATTTGGCATCAAACTCTCCTCCCTCCGCCCACTGTCCTTGTTGTTGGAGGTTAGTGAGGTGGAGGTCTTGTCTGAGTGGAATGGAGGGGGGGGGGGGGGGGGGGGGGGGGGGCTTTGGGGGTACTTTCAGTGTTGTTGGCCTGGAGGAGTTCCTGAAATCTGGTGGAACCAACCAGCAGGGTGATTTGTTCCTCTGTGAGATGGACGGGGGACCAAGTGACCACAATGGAGGTGGCAGAGGAGTAGGTGTGGGAATGCACGGGGAGGCCAGCAGATATGTAACAAGGGAGATGGTGGCAGAGAATGGTGCATGGGGCTTTCTGGACCCTCCAATATCTGTGAGGGGGGGTTTCTCGAGGTTCGTTAGCCTTCCTCTTTTGGGCTCTGAAGCCAAGGAGGTGGGTCAGGCTGTGTTGGTTGCCATATAGGAGGTGGAGGAGCTTGGCTGGGGTTGGGGGAGCATGAAGGTCTGGGGTAGAGACAGCATGCACCAGGTCGTCGGGGGAGCTGTCCTTACGGATGGTGTGTTGTTTGTAGTAGGAGGCGTCAGTACATTTGTGGGTGTCATTACTGATGAATTGCATTCTGGCAGTACAAGCAATCTTGGGGTCAGTGCTCCAGGCTTGAGCATACTTGGTGGGGTGAAGAAAGGACTCTCTGGCCTACCACATGTGTGCATTGGAGGCAGGGATCTCCTCGATATTATGCGTGGGGGGCTGTGTTGTGGTTGGGGTAAGGATGCTGGCATTGGGGGTCAAGGGTCGGGGCAGTATGGGGGCGGTGTCCCAGTTGTTAAGGTGGTGACTGATAGTATATGTGGAGAACTTGGTAAAGTGCCGTTGGGGGATGCGTAGGTGGATGGGGAGGGTCCTCGATGCCAAGGGCAGGGGGCTGTGGCAGGAGCAGGGTTGAGGTGGGCTTCCAGGGGGGGGTGGAGAGCACAGGTGTAGGCTGAGTCTGTTGAGGGCAACTTTATGCCTAGTGGAGACTCTTGTGCCATAGGTGTGCGAGAGGGTTTTGGATGGAATGATTGTGGTCCCATCAGGGCTCGCAATGTCAGCTAGGGAAGTAATGCCCAAGGGGATGAGGGTTTTGAGAAGATTGGGGGGAATGGTGTGTTGGGGAATGTCCGGGAGGGAGTCTTGAAGGGGGTTGGGTAGGGTTTCATCCTCCATATGGATTTAGCTAGAAGAAGAGAATCCAGTCTGTGGTTGGGCTGGTAGAATGATGTGGGATTGGATTGTTACATGTTTTTCAGCTTGCTCTGGGCTGCTCACCGCCTCCCAGTTCCATGCACCCCCCCGTGCAATACCCTAGTAAACCAAAGAGCATACTAAGTGGATTATACAGTTTAAAGACTTGTCAAGGCACATGCTATATAAGCTTGACAAAGCAAGCAAGAAGCTATAAGAAGACAATCCAGTCTGTGGATGGATGGGTAGAATGATGTGGGGGGTGCAAACCAGGGAGCATACTAAGCTGGTTGGACAGTTGAAAGACTTGTCCAAGTACAGGCTTTTCAAGCTTGGGGGTGCAAGCTAGGTTAAGCCAATCCAGTCTTTTAATGAATTGGTAGGATAATGTGGGACTGGGTTGGATTGTTACCAAGTTTTTCAGCCAACTCTGGGCTGCTCACCATCTTCCGGTTCCAATTGTACCCCCTGCAAACCTGGGAGCAGACCAGGGAGCAGACTCACCAGAGTAGACAGTTTAAAGACTTGTTCATGTACAGGCTAAACAAGCTTTGCGATGCAAGCTAGTTTAAGCCAATTCAGTCTGTGAATGAACTAGTAGGATGATGTGGGACTGGATTGGATTGTTACCTAGTTTTTCAGCCAACTCTGGTCTGCTCACCATCTTCCAGTTCCAATTGTACCCCCTGCGATACCCATGCAAACCTGGGAGCAGACCAGGGAGCATACTAAGCAGATTGGGCAGTTTAAAGACTTCCAGGCATAGGCTAGATAAGCTTGGCGGTGCAAGCAAGAAGCTAGAAGAAGCCAATCCAGTCTGTGGATGGACTGGTAGAATGATGTGGGGGATGCAAACCAGGGAGCATACTAAGCAGATTGGACAGTTTTAGACCTGTCCAGGTTCAGGCTATACGAGCTTGACAAAGCAAGCTAGAACCTAGAAGAAGCCAATCCATTTTGTGGATGGACTGGTAGAATGATGTGGGACTGGATTGGATTGTTACACATTTTTCAGCTCTGGGCTGTTTGCTGTCTTCCAGTTCCATGTAACCCCCGTGCGATATTGAAATTGAAATGGTTACATCCGTGTAATACAGTTACTCACAGGACGTGATGTTAAGGACACCATGGCGTAAGCCGGAGCTAGCTATAGTCACTGTCCCCCGTGCGATGTCCATCCAAACCAGGGAACATACTCAGTAGGTTAGACAGTTGAAAGACCTGTCCAGGTACAGGCTATGCAAGCTAGGTTAAGCCAATCCACTATGTGAATGAAGTGGTATAATAATACAATATTAGAGGACGTCCCCATGGATGCATGTTGGTGTGAGTTGGATTCATTATACGGTATTACATGATAGGGCTGAATTGGATGGACTAGACAGGATAGTACATGACAGGACATTGCATTTTCATAGGCTGGCCATTGTTAACCCAAGACGAGCCTGTTCTACAACATCCAAGGGGGGTCTTCCAACGATCCTCCGCCTCATAAATACTCAAGACTGGATGAGTTCAGGGCTTTTCTTTTCAGCTTTCAAAGCAGCTTCTAGAGAGATCCTTGAGCTAGCCACTAGGCTAAGCCCCAAGATTTCAGCAGTGCTGGAAAGCTGACTATGTCAGCTTCTAGGTGCACGAGGTTGCTTTAGGACTGGCTGGAAAGACAGCCAGGGGAGCTGCCTAGAAGCTGATGGTCATAGCCAACAAGAAAAGCCACAACTTATCGAATGCTTGCTGCTTCTTGAACTTAGTTACATAGCTTCAGCCAGCAATTTGGCTGCTCGCCGTCTCCAGCAGTAAAAATTAATTATCACCAGGAAAATGGAAATGCGAACAAATCACTTTTATTTTCTTCTTTCATTTTTCATTTTGCTGGTTCGAGACTTCGAGTTCGATTGGATTGTTATGTGGTTCTGGTGGTACAAACACAACTAAAACTCACTATGAGTAATGAGTGCAATCACCTAGGTTTGGACAGTCAAGGATTGGATTGGAATGGATTGTTACATGGTTTCAGCCAACTCTGGGATGCTCACCACCCTCCAACTCCGAGTCCCCCCTTGCGATATATAATATATTAGCTGACACCTGCTTATAGTAACGGAAACCAGGCAGCAAACTAGATTACTAGGCGGATAAGACAGTTTAAAAACTATGCATCAGGATTGAATTGGATACCGGTAGCTACATGTTTTCCAGCCATTTTCCAAGTATCCTTGCTGCGGTGTATTAGTTAACACCTGGTCCCAGTACCGGTACTAGGCGTGAGAGAAAGTTGCAAAAGATTATGGTCGAGGATTGGATTGTTTCATGTTTTTCCGGCCAACTCCGGGCTGTTCAACGTATTCCCATTCGAAGACCCCAAGACAGGTCAGCCCTCAATTGTTTTTTTTCCAACTTTTTACGCAGGTCTCCAAATGAAATTATGTGACAACCTAGGAGTATGCCTGGGCAGGGGCAGTCTATTGGCACCACTTAGGAGAACCTGGGCCCAGGCCTGGGTCCCTCCATACTCTGCCTCCTCCTTCCGGTCCTTATCCGCCTTAACCGACCCGGTACCCTCACGTACTTAAGCACACGCAAACGTCGATAGGCACGCCTATATATCGCGGATCGATGATGATGATTACATTTTCCTGGTATCCTACTGGATTGTGCGTTAGTTTCCTTTTCATTTCCGCGGATTGGATTGCGCAATGCCACATATGAAGAGCGTGACGTGAATGCCTATCCTTGTCATTCCAGCCGTTTCTCAGCCCAGGGGGCAGGGGGTAGCCAATTAGACTGAAGGGACTTGCCCAACCTCAAACACCCTGGGCTACATATACACTTGCCGGAACGCTCAAGAGGACACAGATTTGCTGCTTCTAGTTCGACCTGTGGAGACGACTTCACGTGGCTAAGAGCCAGCTGCCCGACTTGGGCCCGACATTAGCTTTCGTAGGTCTGCGCCTGAACGGTAATTAAGCCTGCGCTGCCTCAATGTCTACGTGTGCCTGTTTGTGGTTGTTGCCTCTGATGCCTTTGCGTCTGATCGTGTATGCGGCTTCTGACGCCTTTTGTGTTTGATCGTGCTTGTGACCTATGATGCATTTGTGTATGTTCGTGCGTGTAACCTATGATGCATTTGTGCCTGATCGTGCGTGTGACCTAAGATGCACTTGTGTCTGATTGTGGTGCGACCTATTATGCATTTGTGCCTGATTGTGTGTGTGACCCCTGATGCTTTTGTTTCTGATCTCGCATGTGACCTCTCAGAGACGTATCAAACAATCCCCTGGTAGAGTCGTTCTTGGTCATTTTCGTATGCTGGTATATTGTACAATTAAATGATCATTGTAGCATGAAGTCAGGGCCCCCGCCGGTAAAACGATTGTTTGGGTTCCAGTACATCAATGTTTTCTGTTTGAGCCCTTCCAATCACAGTTGGGCAAGTCCCATTACCCTATATGGCCTACCCCTGGACTGTAACATACATACACGGGCTGCACTGATCTATTTCAGCACTTCTGGACAGCTGATTATGACAGCGTCAAGGTGCTCGAGGTTGCGCCAGGTTTGGCCGAATAGCCAGTCAGGGGAGCTGCCTAGAAGCTGCTGCTCCAAGCTGAAAAGAAAACACAGCTTGGGCCTAATTGGCTCCCCCCTGGGCTGTAACATACATACGTACAGGCTGGAAGTGTCTGGTCAATGTGTTTTAAGCCCTTCCTATCACGGTTGGGCAAGTCCGTTAGGCCTGTTGGGCCTACCCCTGGACTGTAACACACATGCAGTGTTGGTTTGGGTGATATGGTGCAGTACATACATACAGGCTGGAAATGTCTGGTCAAAATCAAGTGTGATGAAAAATTCAAACCGAGGTCCTTCCTCGTGTGCATCATACATCATCCGTGATGTTTGGAAGTCCCTCTTAACTCCATCAAGCCGCAGGCACATTTGGCGCAAGAGGCACCAGGACAAATGTAATAATCATCATCATCATCATCATCAGCAGCAGCACCATCACCACCACCATCATCATCATCATCATCATCATCATCATCATCATCATTTTCATCATCATCATCATCATCACTTTGATTTTTTGAGGACCAGTTCATCAAATGTTTCTTTCAATCAGCCCCTCCTGGAAATTGAGGACCAGTTTGTCGAGTGTTTCTTTCAATCAGCCCCTCCTGGAAATTGAGGACCAGTTTGTCAAGTGTCACTTTCAATTAGCCCCTCCTAGAAATTGGGGACCAGTTTGTCAAGTGTTTTTTTCGATCAGCCCCTCCTGGTTGTCTACAGTTGATGTTGATTGTTCAAGTCCCTCCAGCCTATTTGGCTATTCCTGGACTGTAACATGCACACATAAAAAATAACCTACTAGAGGGTAACACTCAGGAGTATGCAATTTTATGCATATAGTGTCCGAAGTGTATCCAAAGTGTATCTGACTATCTAGATCTTATCCAAAGTGTACCTGACTATCCAGATAGTATCCAAAGTGTATCTGACTATCCAGATAGTATCCAAAGTGTATCTGACTATCCAGATCGTATCCAAAGTGTATCTGACTATCCAGATCGTATCCAAAGTGTATCTGACTATCCAGATCGTATCCAAAGTGTATCTGACTATCCAGATAGTATCCAAAGTGTATCTGACTATCCAGATAGTATCCAAAGTGTATCTGAACTGCATCCGCTGCTCCAAACCGCACAAGCTGCTTTAAACTACATATCCATTTTTAACTCTGCCACATGGTTGCAGACTACCAATCATAACATGTTCCTCCACCCTCCTTCCATAGGAGAGACTCCGCTGATCACATCGACATACCCTTGAGTCTAGGGCTAGTGTACCGAGACCTACCTTTTGAGGCGAAGGTCCCACCCTTTGAAGCGAAATGAGTTCGGAGCAATCAGCGCAAGCAGGGGGCATCCTTATATAGGAGCATTTCAGCCTATAACATCAACACATCCTTGAGCCTAGGCCTAACGTGCGAAGACCCCAAACAGAAGAGTTTGGAGCAATCGTCAAACCTTTGAGTGTAGGGCTAGCTTACGAAGGCCCACCCTTCAAAGGCCTTGCGAGCCCCTTACAAAGGGGACAGGGAGCTTGGTAGCCCACTTCCACTTCTATGCAGCTGTGGCTCATACCTTCAAGTCCAGCCTGCACTGTGTACCCCCATCATGGCATCCTGGGTGCGAGGGACCCAAGTCAAAAGATACATTCAAGTCTGGCCACTATGTGGAGTTCATGAAGAAGTTGGCAAGGGAATTGGAGGTGCAGCAACCTCAGCTAGGAAAGTTTAGCATCATCAGGGACAGAGCTTCTCAACATACCTCAGCCAAGAGCGCCGAGGATCTAGAGATCTTGGATCTTCCCATCTTGAAGAGCTTCCCATCACAAAGCTGGGACATCAATTGCATAGAGCATGTGTGGGCTCAGCTGGCAGCCAAGCTGAGGATTAGGAGGCCTACTTCCCCTAGGGGGTACAAGGCAGCTATTATGCAAGAGTGGGATGCAATAACCCAGAGCACCATCAACAAGTTGGTGGAAAAGTGCCTAGTAGGATTTAAAAGGTCAGGGGATTGGATGGGAAGTGGATTGGGGGGTACAAGGATTGGTGACAAGGTGAAATTGAGGAGTGTGGTGTATGCAAATAACTGTCATAAATGTGGTTGGACGTATTAAAACACTAAAACATGGATAACTCTTGTTGTACTAAGCCAATAGGAACAAAACAAAGTGTTCTGGAAACCCCTTGAATTCAGGAACACGTTTCTGAAATAGCTGTACTTGTATTATGCATTACTGTACTGCCGGCAGTGCAGTAATGACTGACTGGAAGGGTTTAGGGTTACCACTTTATGGTTTTGGGGTACAGCTAGTGGTCCATGTTTTTAAACCATTGGTTACTACCAAGTAGTTATTGGGGGACCTGTGTGATATAGAAGATATAGATTGGGGGCAAATATAAGGTGGTGTGGTGGTGAAGTAGATCCCCCCAACCTTTGTGCCCAACCACCACATAGGGCCCCCATAGGGGTGCTCAAAAGTAATAAGGCTTCTATAATTATATTTCACACCCCTAGCAGATTGATTAAATAAGCATACCACGCCATGATACTTGTCTATGGCTCATGTGCTGCGTTTGTAGGGCTCTGGTTGAATGCACATGTATGCCTCTCTTTTGCTAGGGGGGACCACCAACTTTTCTGCCATTTTCATGTGGCATAAAAGTTGTTATCCAATCATTATTTTTTTTATACTTCTGTAAGATTTGTTTAACCCACCCCTTCAGTCCCACAGTCTATTGCTATGAAAGGCGTTTATGGTCCGAGGCCCAAACATTTTAAAAGCTTGGCCCTGCAGATGTTACAGCACCTACCCCCTCCCACACACACACACTTTGTGACAAGTCACACACAATGACACCACCAACCAGAAAGTGGTAAGGCACAACTGAGCAACACACGAGAGAATAACCTACCCCCACCTATCATGAAAAAACAGTGGCCAAGAAAAAATAAACAGGTCCTGTATTTTTCCCAGATTTAAAAGTTGTAAACCCTAAAAACTAACACAACCCCTAGTTTACAGCTCACTCACATTCATGCCAGCATCCACCCACCCAAGCTAGATATAGGGTTCCCCTATCCAGACCTGGAAGCTCTTACCCTGGGGTCTAAGTGACTAGGAGATGGGAGCAGTCCAAGCCCATACAATTGTGGTTTAGTTACTTATGCTCGCGTGGCTGGTTACTTTTGAGCACCCCTATGCGATAGTACATGGGTGGGGGGTGGGGGGGTGGGGGGGGGGGGGGGTGACAAAACCAACTTTGGCCAACATGGCTTGTACTTCACCAGTACACGTGTTTCGGTGTCTCAAAGCTGGGGTCGGATGTCCAAGGTCCAACAGGCGAGTTGAGCCTGAGTTGCCTCGCGTCAATTTCGCTGAAATTCTGCCTCCGACTGTAATTACAGTGTTTCTGGGGAAATGAGAACTCCCGCCCTTACTAGGCGCCACGTTGGCGAGCTCTTTAACATGGGCCGCTCCAAGGCTTCGATATGCAGACAGCTTGGGCTTTCCAAGGTTACCGTGGACAGATGGACCAATGAGTCCCTGAATCATGCCCCAAACATGGCTGACAAACACCGTTCAGGCCGGCCAAAGAAGCTAAAGCCAGCTGAAGTCAGCAAGATCAAGAAGATGGCTAGGCCTGGACTAACAGCCACAGCTGCTGCACAAAGGCTGAAAGATCATGGGTCACTGAACATCAGCAGGCATACAGTGGCTCGGATATGGAGCTCTGGAAAAAATCCACTTTTCTGGAGGCCTGTAACCAAGGTTAAGCAGCTCAGCAGCAAGAATAAGGCTGCTAGGAAGTCCTTCTGCCAGCAACACAAACCAACCAAGAAGGTTAAATGGGTGTTTCTGGATGGGAAAGTGTGCTCCTTGTACAGTGACACCAATGGAATGCTGTCGTATGCATGGCAAAGGCCTTGCGAGCCCCTTACAAAGGGGACAGGGAGCTTGGTAGCCCACTTCCACTTCTATGCAGCTGTGGCTCATACCTTCAAGTCCAGCCTGCACTGTGTACCCCCATCATGGCATCCTGGGTGCGAGGGACCCAAGTCAAAAGATACATTCAAGTCTGGCCACTATGTGGAGTTCATGAAGAAGTTGGCAAGGGAATTGGAGGTGCAGCAACCTCAGCTAGGAAAGTTTAGCATCATCAGGGACAGAGCTTCTCAACATACCTCAGCCAAGAGCGCCGAGGATCTAGAGATCTTGGATCTTCCCATCTTGAAGAGCTTCCCATCACAAAGCTGGGACATCAATTGCATAGAGCATGTGTGGGCTCAGCTGGCAGCCAAGCTGAGGATTAGGAGGCCTACTACCCCTAGGGGGTACAAGGCAGCTATTATGCAAGAGTGGGATGCAATAACCCAGAGCACCATCAACAAGTTGGTGGAAAAGTGCCTAGTAGGATTTAAAAGATCAGGGGATTGGATGGGAAGTGGATTGGGGGGTACAAGGATTGGTGACAAGGTGAAATTGAGGAGTGTGGTGTATGCAAATAACTGTCATAAATGTGGTTGGACGTATTAAAACACTAAAACATGGATAACTCTTGTTGTACTAAGCCAATAGGAACAAAACAAAGTGTTCTGGAAACCCCTTGAATTCAGGAACACGTTTCTGAAATAGCTGTACTTGTATTATGCATTACTGTACTGCCGGCAGTGCAGTAATGACTGACTGGAAGGGTTTAGGGTTACCACTTTATGGTTTTGGGGTACAGCTAGTGGTCCATGTTTTTAAACCATTGGTTACTACCAAGTAGTTATTGGGGGACCTGTGTGATATAGAAGATATAGATTGGGGGCAAATATAAGGTGGTGTGGTGGTGAAGTAGATCCCCCCAACCTTTGTGCCCAACCACCACATAGGGCCCCCATAGGGGTGCTCAAAAGTAATAAGGCTTCTATAGTTATATTTCACACCCCTAGCAGATTGATTAAATAAGCATACCACGCCATGATACTTGTCTATGGCTCATGTGCTGCGTTTGTAGGGCTCTGGTTGAATGCACATGTATGCCTCTCTTTTGCTAGGGGGGACCACCAACTTTTCTGCCATTTTCATGTGGCATAAAAGTTGTTATCCAATCATTATTTTTTTTATACTTCTGTAAGATTTGTTTAACCCACCCCTTCAGTCCCACAGTCTATTGCTATGAAAGGCGTTTATGGTCCGAGGCCCAAACATTTTAAAAGCTTGGCCCTGCAGATGTTACAGCACCTACCCCCTCCCACACACACACACTTTGTGACAAGTCACACACAATGACACCACCAACCAGAAAGTGGTAAGGCACAACTGAGCAACACACGAGAGAATAACCTACCCCCACCTATCATGAAAAAACAGTGGCCAAGAAAAAATAAACAGGTCCTGTATTTTTCCCAGATTTAAAAGTTGTAAACCCTAAAAACTAACACAACCCCTAGTTTACAGCTCACTCACATTCATGCCAGCATCCACCCACCCAAGCTAGATATAGGGTTCCCCTATCCAGACCTGGAAGCTCTTACCCTGGGGTCTAAGTGACTAGGAGATGGGAGCAGTCCAAGCCCATACAATTGTGGTTTAGTTACTTATGCTCGCGTGGCTGGTTACTTTTGAGCACCCCTATGCGATAGTACATGGGTGGGGGGTGGGGGGGTGGGGGGGGGGGGGGTGACAAAACCAACTTTGGCCAACATGGCTTGTACTTCACCAGTACACGTGTTTCGGTGTCTCAAAGCTGGGGTCGGATGTCCAAGGTCCAACAGGCGAGTTGAGCCTGAGTTGCCTCGCGTCAATTTCGCTGAAATTCTGCCTCCGACTGTAATTACAGTGTTTCTGGGGAAATGAGAACTCCCGCCCTTACTAGGCGCCACGTTGGCGAGCTCTTTAACATGGGCCGCTCCAAGGCTTCGATATGCAGACAGCTTGGGCTTTCCAAGGTTACCGTGGACAGATGGACCAATGAGTCCCTGAATCATGCCCCAAACATGGCTGACAAACACCGTTCAGGCCGGCCAAAGAAGCTAAAGCCAGCTGAAGTCAGCAAGATCAAGAAGATGGCTAGGCCTGGACTAACAGCCACAGCTGCTGCACAAAGGCTGAAAGATCATGGGTCACTGAACATCAGCAGGCATACAGTGGCTCGGATATGGAGCTCTGGAAAAAATCCACTTTTCTGGAGGCCTGTAACCAAGGTTAAGCAGCTCAGCAGCAAGAATAAGGCTGCTAGGAAGTCCTTCTGCCAGCAACACAAACCAACCAAGAAGGTTAAATGGGTGTTTCTGGATGGGAAAGTGTGCTCCTTGTACAGTGACACCAATGGAATGCTGTCGTATGCATGGCAAAGGCCTTGCGAGCCCCTTACAAAGGGGACAGGGAGCTTGGTAGCCCACTTCCACTTCTATGCAGCTGTGGCTCATACCTTCAAGTCCAGCCTGCACTGTGTACCCCCATCATGGCATCCTGGGTGCGAGGGACCCAAGTCAAAAGATACATTCAAGTCTGGCCACTATGTGGAGTTCATGAAGAAGTTGGCAAGGGAATTGGAGGTGCAGCAACCTCAGCTAGGAAAGTTTAGCATCATCAGGGACAGAGCTTCTCAACATACCTCAGCCAAGAGCGCCTGAGGATCTAGAGATCTTGGATCTTCCCATCTTGAAGAGCTTCCCATCACAAAGCTGGGACATCAATTGCATAGAGCATGTGTGGGCTCAGCTGGCAGCCAAGCTGAGGATTAGGAGGCCTACTACCCCTAGGGGGTACAAGGCAGCTATTATGCAAGAGTGGGATGCAATAACCCAGAGCACCATCAACAAGTTGGTGGAAAAGTGCCTAGTAGGATTTAAAAGATCAGGGGATTGGATGGGAAGTGGATTGGGGGGTACAAGGATTGGTGACAAGGTGAAATTGAGGAGTGTGGTGTATGCAAATAACTGTCATAAATGTGGTTGGACGTATTAAAACACTAAAACATGGATAACTCTTGTTGTACTAAGCCAATAGGAACAAAACAAAGTGTTCTGGAAACCCCTTGAATTCAGGAACACGTTTCTGAAATAGCTGTACTTGTATTATGCATTACTGTACTGCCGGCAGTGCAGTAATGACTGACTGGAAGGGTTTAGGGTTACCACTTTATGGTTTTGGGGTACAGCTAGTGGTCCATGTTTTTAAACCATTGGTTACTACCAAGTAGTTATTGGGGGACCTGTGTGATATAGAAGATATAGATTGGGGGCAAATATAAGGTGGTGTGGTGGTGAAGTAGATCCCCCCAACCTTTGTGCCCAACCACCACATAGGGCCCCCATAGGGGTGCTCAAAAGTAATAAGGCTTCTATAGTTATATTTCACACCCCTAGCAGATTGATTAAATAAGCATACCACGCCATGATACTTGTCTATGGCTCATGTGCTGCGTTTGTAGGGCTCTGGTTGAATGCACATGTATGCCTCTCTTTTGCTAGGGGGGACCACCAACTTTTCTGCCATTTTCATGTGGCATAAAAGTTGTTATCCAATCATTATTTTTTTTATACTTCTGTAAGATTTGTTTAACCCACCCCTTCAGTCCCACAGTCTATTGCTATGAAAGGCGTTTATGGTCCGAGGCCCAAACATTTTAAAAGCTTGGCCCTGCAGATGTTACAGCACCTACCCCCTCCCACACACACACACTTTGTGACAAGTCACACACAATGACACCACCAACCAGAAAGTGGTAAGGCACAACTGAGCAACACACGAGAGAATAACCTACCCCCACCTATCATGAAAAAACAGTGGCCAAGAAAAAATAAACAGGTCCTGTATTTTTCCCAGATTTAAAAGTTGTAAACCCTAAAAACTAACACAACCCCTAGTTTACAGCTCACTCACATTCATGCCAGCATCCACCCACCCAAGCTAGATATAGGGTTCCCCTATCCAGACCTGGAAGCTCTTACCCTGGGGTCTAAGTGACTAGGAGATGGGAGCAGTCCAAGCCCATACAATTGTGGTTTAGTTACTTATGCTCGCGTGGCTGGTTACTTTTGAGCACCCCTATGCGATAGTACATGGGTGGGGGGGGGGGGGGGGGGGGTGACAAAACCAACTTTGGCCAACATGGCTTGTACTTCACCAGTACACGTGTTTCGGTGTCTCAAAGCTGGGGTCGGATGTCCAAGGTCCAACAGGCGAGTTGAGCCTGAGTTGCCTCGCGTCAATTTCGCTGAAATTCTGCCTCCGACTGTAATTACAGTGTTTCTGGGGAAATGAGAACTCCCGCCCTTACTAGGCGCCACGTTGGCGAGCTCTTTAACATGGGCCGCTCCAAGGCTTCGATATGCAGACAGCTTGGGCTTTCCAAGGTTACCGTGGACAGATGGACCAATGAGTCCCTGAATCATGCCCCAAACATGGCTGACAAACACCGTTCAGGCCGGCCAAAGAAGCTAAAGCCAGCTGAAGTCAGCAAGATCAAGAAGATGGCTAGGCCTGGACTAACAGCCACAGCTGCTGCACAAAGGCTGAAAGATCATGGGTCACTGAACATCAGCAGGCATACAGTGGCTCGGATATGGAGCTCTGGAAAAAATCCACTTTTCTGGAGGCCTGTAACCAAGGTTAAGCAGCTCAGCAGCAAGAATAAGGCTGCTAGGAAGTCCTTCTGCCAGCAACACAAACCAACCAAGAAGGTTAAATGGGTGTTTCTGGATGGGAAAGTGTGCTCCTTGTACAGTGACACCAATGGAATGCTGTCGTATGCATGGCAAAGGCCTTGCGAGCCCCTTACAAAGGGGACAGGGAGCTTGGTAGCCCACTTCCACTTCTATGCAGCTGTGGCTCATACCTTCAAGTCCAGCCTGCACTGTGTACCCCCATCATGGCATCCTGGGTGCGAGGGACCCAAGTCAAAAGATACATTCAAGTCTGGCCACTATGTGGAGTTCATGAAGAAGTTGGCAAGGGAATTGGAGGTGCAGCAACCTCAGCTAGGAAAGTTTAGCATCATCAGGGACAGAGCTTCTCAACATACCTCAGCCAAGAGCGCCTGAGGATCTAGAGATCTTGGATCTTCCCATCTTGAAGAGCTTCCCATCACAAAGCTGGGACATCAATTGCATAGAGCATGTGTGGGCTCAGCTGGCAGCCAAGCTGAGGATTAGGAGGCCTACTACCCCTAGGGGGTACAAGGCAGCTATTATGCAAGAGTGGGATGCAATAACCCAGAGCACCATCAACAAGTTGGTGGAAAAGTGCCTAGTAGGATTTAAAAGATCAGGGGATTGGATGGGAAGTGGATTGGGGGGTACAAGGATTGGTGACAAGGTGAAATTGAGGAGTGTGGTGTATGCAAATAACTGTCATAAATGTGGTTGGACGTATTAAAACACTAAAACATGGATAACTCTTGTTGTACTAAGCCAATAGGAACAAAACAAAGTGTTCTGGAAACCCCTTGAATTCAGGAACACGTTTCTGAAATAGCTGTACTTGTATTATGCATTACTGTACTGCCGGCAGTGCAGTCATGACTGACTGGAAGGGTTTAGGGTTACCACTTTATGGTTTTGGGGTACAGCTAGTGGTCCATGTTTTTAAACCATTGGTTACTACCAAGTAGTTATTGGGGGACCTGTGTGATATAGAAGATATAGATTGGGGGCAAATATAAGGTGGTGTGGTGGTGAAGTAGATCCCCCCAACCTTTGTGCCCAACCACCACATAGGGCCCCCATAGGGGTGCTCAAAAGTAATAAGGCTTCTATAGTTATATTTCACACCCCTAGCAGATTGATTAAATAAGCATACCACGCCATGATACTTGTCTATGGCTCATGTGCTGCGTTTGTAGGGCTCTGGTTGAATGCACATGTATGCCTCTCTTTTGCTAGGGGGGACCACCAACTTTTCTGCCATTTTCATGTGGCATAAAAGTTGTTATCCAATCATTATTTTTTTTATACTTCTGTAAGATTTGTTTAACCCACCCCTTCAGTCCCACAGTCTATTGCTATGAAAGGCGTTTATGGTCCGAGGCCCAAACATTTTAAAAGCTTGGCCCTGCAGATGTTACAGCACCTACCCCCTCCCACACACACACACTTTGTGACAAGTCACACACAATGACACCACCAACCAGAAAGTGGTAAGGCACAACTGAGCAACACACGAGAGAATAACCTACCCCCACCTATCATGAAAAAACAGTGGCCAAGAAAAAATAAACAGGTCCTGTATTTTTCCCAGATTTAAAAGTTGTAAACCCTAAAAACTAACACAACCCCTAGTTTACAGCTCACTCACATTCATGCCAGCATCCACCCACCCAAGCTAGATATAGGGTTCCCCTATCCAGACCTGGAAGCTCTTACCCTGGGGTCTAAGTGACTAGGAGATGGGAGCAGTCCAAGCCCATACAATTGTGGTTTAGTTACTTATGCTCGCGTGGCTGGTTACTTTTGAGCACCCCTATGCGATAGTACATGGGTGGGGGGTGGGGGGGGGGGGGGGGGGGTGACAAAACCAACTTTGGCCAACATGGCTTGTACTTCACCAGTACACGTGTTTCGGTGTCTCAAAGCTGGGGTCGGATGTCCAAGGTCCAACAGGCGAGTTGAGCCTGAGTTGCCTCGCGTCAATTTCGCTGAAATTCTGCCTCCGACTGTAATTACAGTGTTTCTGGGGAAATGAGAACTCCCGCCCTTACTAGGCGCCACGTTGGCGAGCTCTTTAACATGGGCCGCTCCAAGGCTTCGATATGCAGACAGCTTGGGCTTTCCAAGGTTACCGTGGACAGATGGACCAATGAGTCCCTGAATCATGCCCCAAACATGGCTGACAAACACCGTTCAGGCCGGCCAAAGAAGCTAAAGCCAGCTGAAGTCAGCAAGATCAAGAAGATGGCTAGGCCTGGACTAACAGCCACAGCTGCTGCACAAAGGCTGAAAGATCATGGGTCACTGAACATCAGCAGGCATACAGTGGCTCGGATATGGAGCTCTGGAAAAAATCCACTTTTCTGGAGGCCTGTAACCAAGGTTAAGCAGCTCAGCAGCAAGAATAAGGCTGCTAGGAAGTCCTTCTGCCAGCAACACAAACCAACCAAGAAGGTTAAATGGGTGTTTCTGGATGGGAAAGTGTGCTCCTTGTACAGTGACACCAATGGAATGCTGTCGTATGCATGGCAAAGGCCTTGCGAGCCCCTTACAAAGGGGACAGGGAGCTTGGTAGCCCACTTCCACTTCTATGCAGCTGTGGCTCATACCTTCAAGTCCAGCCTGCACTGTGTACCCCCATCATGGCATCCTGGGTGCGAGGGACCCAAGTCAAAAGATACATTCAAGTCTGGCCACTATGTGGAGTTCATGAAGAAGTTGGCAAGGGAATTGGAGGTGCAGCAACCTCAGCTAGGAAAGTTTAGCATCATCAGGGACAGAGCTTCTCAACATACCTCAGCCAAGAGCGCCGAGGATCTAGAGATCTTGGATCTTCCCATCTTGAAGAGCTTCCCATCACAAAGCTGGGACATCAATTGCATAGAGCATGTGTGGGCTCAGCTGGCAGCCAAGCTGAGGATTAGGAGGCCTACTACCCCTAGGGGGTACAAGGCAGCTATTATGCAAGAGTGGGATGCAATAACCCAGAGCACCATCAACAAGTTGGTGGAAAAGGTGCCTAGTAGGATTAAAAGATCAGGGGATTGGATGGGAAGTGGATTGGGGGGTACAAGGATTGGTGACAAGGTGAAATTGAGGAGTGTGGTGTATGCAAATAACTGTCATAAATGTGGTTGGACGTATTAAAACACTAAAACATGGATAACTCTTGTTGTACTAAGCCAATAGGAACAAAACAAAGTGTTCTGGAAACCCCTTGAATTCAGGAACACGTTTCTGAAATAGCTGTACTTGTATTATGCATTACTGTACTGCCGGCAGTGCAGTCATGACTGACTGGAAGGGTTTAGGGTTACCACTTTATGGTTTTGGGGTACAGCTAGTGGTCCATGTTTTTAAACCATTGGTTACTACCAAGTAGTTATTGGGGGACCTGTGTGATATAGAAGATATAGATTGGGGGCAAATATAAGGTGGTGTGGTGGTGAAGTAGATCCCCCCAACCTTTGTGCCCAACCACCACATAGGGCCCCCATAGGGGTGCTCAAAAGTAATAAGGCTTCTATAGTTATATTTCACACCCCTAGCAGATTGATTAAATAAGCATACCACGCCATGATACTTGTCTATGGCTCATGTGCTGCGTTTGTAGGGCTCTGGTTGAATGCACATGTATGCCTCTCTTTTGCTAGGGGGGACCACCAACTTTTCTGCCATTTTCATGTGGCATAAAAGTTGTTATCCAATCATTATTTTTTTTATACTTCTGTAAGATTTGTTTAACCCACCCCTTCAGTCCCACAGTCTATTGCTATGAAAGGCGTTTATGGTCCGAGGCCCAAACATTTTAAAAGCTTGGCCCTGCAGATGTTACAGCACCTACCCCCTCCCACACACACACACTTTGTGACAAGTCACACACAATGACACCACCAACCAGAAAGTGGTAAGGCACAACTGAGCAACACACGAGAGAATAACCTACCCCCACCTATCATGAAAAAACAGTGGCCAAGAAAAAATAAACAGGTCCTGTATTTTTCCCAGATTTAAAAGTTGTAAACCCTAAAAACTAACACAACCCCTAGTTTACAGCTCACTCACATTCATGCCAGCATCCACCCACCCAAGCTAGATATAGGGTTCCCCTATCCAGACCTGGAAGCTCTTACCCTGGGGTCTAAGTGACTAGGAGATGGGAGCAGTCCAAGCCCATACAATTGTGGTTTAGTTACTTATGCTCGCGTGGCTGGTTACTTTTGAGCACCCCTATGCGATAGTACATGGGTGGGGGTGGGGGGGTGGGGGGGGGGGGGGGGGGTGACAAAACCAACTTTGGCCAACATGGCTTGTACTTCACCAGTACACGTGTTTCGGTGTCTCAAAGCTGGGGTCGGATGTCCAAGGTCCAACAGGCGAGTTGAGCCTGAGTTGCCTCGCGTCAATTTCGCTGAAATTCTGCCTCCGACTGTAATTACAGTGTTTCTGGGGAAATGAGAACTCCCGCCCTTACTAGGCGCCACGTTGGCGAGCTCTTTAACATGGGCCGCTCCAAGGCTTCGATATGCAGACAGCTTGGGCTTTCCAAGGTTACCGTGGACAGATGGACCAATGAGTCCCTGAATCATGCCCCAAACATGGCTGACAAACACCGTTCAGGCCGGCCAAAGAAGCTAAAGCCAGCTGAAGTCAGCAAGATCAAGAAGATGGCTAGGCCTGGACTAACAGCCACAGCTGCTGCACAAAGGCTGAAAGATCATGGGTCACTGAACATCAGCAGGCATACAGTGGCTCGGATATGGAGCTCTGGAAAAAATCCACTTTTCTGGAGGCCTGTAACCAAGGTTAAGCAGCTCAGCAGCAAGAATAAGGCTGCTAGGAAGTCCTTCTGCCAGCAACACAAACCAACCAAGAAGGTTAAATGGGTGTTTCTGGATGGGAAAGTGTGCTCCTTGTACAGTGACACCAATGGAATGCTGTCGTATGCATGGCAAAGGCCTTGCGAGCCCCTTACAAAGGGGACAGGGAGCTTGGTAGCCCACTTCCACTTCTATGCAGCTGTGGCTCATACCTTCAAGTCCAGCCTGCACTGTGTACCCCCATCATGGCATCCTGGGTGCGAGGGACCCAAGTCAAAAGATACATTCAAGTCTGGCCACTATGTGGAGTTCATGAAGAAGTTGGCAAGGGAATTGGAGGTGCAGCAACCTCAGCTAGGAAAGTTTAGCATCATCAGGGACAGAGCTTCTCAACATACCTCAGCCAAGAGCGCCGAGGATCTAGAGATCTTGGATCTTCCCATCTTGAAGAGCTTCCCATCACAAAGCTGGGACATCAATTGCATAGAGCATGTGTGGGCTCAGCTGGCAGCCAAGCTGAGGATTAGGAGGCCTACTACCCCTAGGGGGTACAAGGCAGCTATTATGCAAGAGTGGGATGCAATAACCCAGAGCACCATCAACAAGTTGGTGGAAAAGTGCCTAGTAGGATTTAAAAGATCAGGGGATTGGATGGGAAGTGGATTGGGGGGTACAAGGATTGGTGACAAGGTGAAATTGAGGAGTGTGGTGTATGCAAATAACTGTCATAAATGTGGTTGGACGTATTAAAACACTAAAACATGGATAACTCTTGTTGTACTAAGCCAATAGGAACAAAACAAAGTGTTCTGGAAACCCCTTGAATTCAGGAACACGTTTCTGAAATAGCTGTACTTTTATTATGCATTACTGTACTGCCGGCAGTGCAGTCATGACTGACTGGAAGGGTTTAGGGTTACCACTTTATGGTTTTGGGGTACAGCTAGTGGTCCATGTTTTTAAACCATTGGTTACTACCAAGTAGTTATTGGGGGACCTGTGTGATATAGAAGATATAGATTGGGGGCAAATATAAGGTGGTGTGGTGGTGAAGTAGATCCCCCCAACCTTTGTGCCCAACCACCACATAGGGCCCCCATAGGGGTGCTCAAAAGTAATAAGGCTTCTATAGTTATATTTCACACCCCTAGCAGATTGATTAAATAAGCATACCACGCCATGATACTTGTCTATGGCTCATGTGCTGCGTTTGTAGGGCTCTGGTTGAATGCACATGTATGCCTCTCTTTTGCTAGGGGGGACCACCAACTTTTCTGCCATTTTCATGTGGCATAAAAGTTGTTATCCAATCATTATTTTTTTTATACTTCTGTAAGATTTGTTTAACCCACCCCTTCAGTCCCACAGTCTATTGCTATGAAAGGCGTTTATGGTCCGAGGCCCAAACATTTTAAAAGCTTGGCCCTGCAGATGTTACAGCACCTACCCCCTCCCACACACACACACTTTGTGACAAGTCACACACAATGACACCACCAACCAGAAAGTGGTAAGGCACAACTGAGCAACACACGAGAGAATAACCTACCCCCACCTATCATGAAAAAACAGTGGCCAAGAAAAAATAAACAGGTCCTGTATTTTTCCCAGATTTAAAAGTTGTAAACCCTAAAAACTAACACAACCCCTAGTTTACAGCTCACTCACATTCATGCCAGCATCCACCCACCCAAGCTAGATATAGGGTTCCCCTATCCAGACCTGGAAGCTCTTACCCTGGGGTCTAAGTGACTAGGAGATGGGAGCAGTCCAAGCCCATACAATTGTGGTTTAGTTACTTATGCTCGCGTGGCTGGTTACTTTTGAGCACCCCTATGCGATAGTACATGGGTGGGGGGGGGGGTGACAAAACCAACTTTGGCCAACATGGCTTGTACTTCACCAGTACACGTGTTTCGGTGTCTCAAAGCTGGGGTCGGATGTCCAAGGTCCAACAGGCGAGTTGAGCCTGAGTTGCCTCGCGTCAATTTCGCTGAAATTCTGCCTCCGACTGTAATTACAGTGTTTCTGGGGAAATGAGAACTCCCGCCCTTACTAGGCGCCACGTTGGCGAGCTCTTTAACATGGGCCGCTCCAAGGCTTCGATATGCAGACAGCTTGGGCTTTCCAAGGTTACCGTGGACAGATGGACCAATGAGTCCCTGAATCATGCCCCAAACATGGCTGACAAACACCGTTCAGGCCGGCCAAAGAAGCTAAAGCCAGCTGAAGTCAGCAAGATCAAGAAGATGGCTAGGCCTGGACTAACAGCCACAGCTGCTGCACAAAGGCTGAAAGATCATGGGTCACTGAACATCAGCAGGCATACAGTGGCTCGGATATGGAGCTCTGGAAAAAATCCACTTTTCTGGAGGCCTGTAACCAAGGTTAAGCAGCTCAGCAGCAAGAATAAGGCTGCTAGGAAGTCCTTCTGCCAGCAACACAAACCAACCAAGAAGGTTAAATGGGTGTTTCTGGATGGGAAAGTGTGCTCCTTGTACAGTGACACCAATGGAATGCTGTCGTATGCATGGCAAAGGCCTTGCGAGCCCCTTACAAAGGGGACAGGGAGCTTGGTAGCCCACTTCCACTTCTATGCAGCTGTGGCTCATACCTTCAAGTCCAGCCTGCACTGTGTACCCCCATCATGGCATCCTGGGTGCGAGGGACCCAAGTCAAAAGATACATTCAAGTCTGGCCACTATGTGGAGTTCATGAAGAAGTTGGCAAGGGAATTGGAGGTGCAGCAACCTCAGCTAGGAAAGTTTAGCATCATCAGGGACAGAGCTTCTCAACATACCTCAGCCAAGAGCGCTGAGGATCTAGAGATCTTGGATCTTCCCATCTTGAAGAGCTTCCCATCACAAAGCTGGGACATCAATTGCATAGAGCATGTGTGGGCTCAGCTGGCAGCCAAGCTGAGGATTAGGAGGCCTACTACCCCTAGGGGGTACAAGGCAGCTATTATGCAAGAGTGGGATGCAATAACCCAGAGCACCATCAACAAGTTGGTGGAAAAGGTGCCTAGTAGGATTTCAAAAGATCAGGGGATTGGATGGGAAGTGGATTGGGGGGTACAAGGATTGGTGACAAGGTGAAATTGAGGAGTGTGGTGTATGCAAATAACTGTCATAAATGTGGTTGGACGTATTAAAACACTAAAACATGGATAACTCTTGTTGTACTAAGCCAATAGGAACAAAACAAAGTGTTCTGGAAACCCCTTGAATTCAGGAACACGTTTCTGAAATAGCTGTACTTGTATTATGCATTACTGTACTGCCGGCAGTGCAGTCATGACTGACTGGAAGGGTTTAGGGTTACCACTTTATGGTTTTGGGGTACAGCTAGTGGTCCATGTTTTTAAACCATTGGTTACTACCAAGTAGTTATTGGGGGACCTGTGTGATATAGAAGATATAGATTGGGGGCAAATATAAGGTGGTGTGGTGGTGAAGTAGATCCCCCCAACCTTTGTGCCCAACCACCACATAGGGCCCCCATAGGGGTGCTCAAAAGTAATAAGGCTTCTATAGTTATATTTCACACCCCTAGCAGATTGATTAAATAAGCATACCACGCCATGATACTTGTCTATGGCTCATGTGCTGCGTTTGTAGGGCTCTGGTTGAATGCACATGTATGCCTCTCTTTTGCTAGGGGGGACCACCAACTTTTCTGCCATTTTCATGTGGCATAAAAGTTGTTATCCAATCATTATTTTTTTTATACTTCTGTAAGATTTGTTTAACCCACCCCTTCAGTCCCACAGTCTATTGCTATGAAAGGCGTTTATGGTCCGAGGCCCAAACATTTTAAAAGCTTGGCCCTGCAGATGTTACAGCACCTACCCCCTCCCACACACACACACTTTGTGACAAGTCACACACAATGACACCACCAACCAGAAAGTGGTAAGGCACAACTGAGCAACACACGAGAGAATAACCTACCCCCACCTATCATGAAAAAACAGTGGCCAAGAAAAATAAACAGGTCCTGTATTTTTCCCAGATTTAAAAGTTGTAAACCCTAAAAACTAACACAACCCCTAGTTTACAGCTCACTCACATTCATGCCAGCATCCACCCACCCAAGCTAGATATAGGGTTCCCCTATCCAGACCTGGAAGCTCTTACCCTGGGGTCTAAGTGACTAGGAGATGGGAGCAGTCCAAGCCCATACAATTGTGGTTTAGTTACTTATGCTCGCGTGGCTGGTTACTTTTGAGCACCCCTATGCGATAGTACATGGGTGGGGGGGGGGGGGGTGACAAAACCAACTTTGGCCAACATGGCTTGTACTTCACCAGTACACGTGTTTCGGTGTCTCAAAGCTGGGGTCGGATGTCCAAGGTCCAACAGGCGAGTTGAGCCTGAGTTGCCTCGCGTCAATTTCGCTGAAATTCTGCCTCCGACTGTAATTACAGTGTTTCTGGGGAAATGAGAACTCCCGCCCTTACTAGGCGCCACGTTGGCGAGCTCTTTAACATGGGCCGCTCCAAGGCTTCGATATGCAGACAGCTTGGGCTTTCCAAGGTTACCGTGGACAGATGGACCAATGAGTCCCTGAATCATGCCCCAAACATGGCTGACAAACACCGTTCAGGCCGGCCAAAGAAGCTAAAGCCAGCTGAAGTCAGCAAGATCAAGAAGATGGCTAGGCCTGGACTAACAGCCACAGCTGCTGCACAAAGGCTGAAAGATCATGGGTCACTGAACATCAGCAGGCATACAGTGGCTCGGATATGGAGCTCTGGAAAAAATCCACTTTTCTGGAGGCCTGTAACCAAGGTTAAGCAGCTCAGCAGCAAGAATAAGGCTGCTAGGAAGTCCTTCTGCCAGCAACACAAACCAACCAAGAAGGTTAAATGGGTGTTTCTGGATGGGAAAGTGTGCTCCTTGTACAGTGACACCAATGGAATGCTGTCGTATGCATGGCAAAGGCCTTGCGAGCCCCTTACAAAGGGGACAGGGAGCTTGGTAGCCCACTTCCACTTCTATGCAGCTGTGGCTCATACCTTCAAGTCCAGCCTGCACTTTGTACCCCCATCATGGCATCCTGGGTGCGAGGGACCCAAGTCAAAAGATACATTCAAGTCTGGCCACTATGTGGAGTTCATGAAGAAGTTGGCAAGGGAATTGGAGGTGCAGCAACCTCAGCTAGGAAAGTTTAGCATCATCAGGGACAGAGCTTCTCAACATACCTCAGCCAAGAGCGCCGAGGATCTAGAGATCTTGGATCTTCCCATCTTGAAGAGCTTCCCATCACAAAGCTGGGACATCAATTGCATAGAGCATGTGTGGGCTCAGCTGGCAGCCAAGCTGAGGATTAGGAGGCCTACTACCCCTAGGGGGTACAAGGCAGCTATTATGCAAGAGTGGGATGCAATAACCCAGAGCACCATCAACAAGTTGGTGGAAAAGTGCCTAGTAGGATTTAAAAGATCAGGGGATTGGATGGGAAGTGGATTGGGGGGTACAAGGATTGGTGACAAGGTGAAATTGAGGAGTGTGGTGTATGCAAATAACTGTCATAAATGTGGTTGGACGTATTAAAACACTAAAACATGGATAACTCTTGTTGTACTAAGCCAATAGGAACAAAACAAAGTGTTCTGGAAACCCCTTGAATTCAGGAACACGTTTCTGAAATAGCTGTACTTGTATTATGCATTACTGTACTGCCGGCAGTGCAGTCATGACTGACTGGAAGGGTTTAGGGTTACCACTTTATGGTTTTGGGGTACAGCTAGTGGTCCATGTTTTTAAACCATTGGTTACTACCAAGTAGTTATTGGGGGACCTGTGTGATATAGAAGATATAGATTGGGGGCAAATATAAGGTGGTGTGGTGGTGAAGTAGATCCCCCCAACCTTTGTGCCCAACCACCACATAGGGCCCCCATAGGGGTGCTCAAAAGTAATAAGGCTTCTATAGTTATATTTCACACCCCTAGCAGATTGATTAAATAAGCATACCACGCCATGATACTTGTCTATGGCTCATGTGCTGCGTTTGTAGGGCTCTGGTTGAATGCACATGTATGCCTATCTTTTGCTAGGGGGGACCACCAACTTTTCTGCCATTTTCATGTGGCATAAAAGTTGTTATTATCCAATCATTATTTTTTTTATACTTCTGTAAGATTTGTTTAACCCACCCCTTCAGTCCCACAGTCTATTGCTATGAAAGGCGTTTATGGTCCGAGGCCCAAACATTTTAAAAGCTTGGCCCTGCAGATGTTACAGCACCTACCCCCTCCCACACACACACACTTTGTGACAAGTCACACACAATGACACCACCAACCAGAAAGTGGTAAGGCACAACTGAGCAACACACGAGAGAATAACCTACCCCCACCTATCATGAAAAAACAGTGGCCAAGAAAAAATAAACAGGTCCTGTATTTTTCCCAGATTTAAAAGTTGTAAACCCTAAAAACTAACACAACCCCTAGTTTACAGCTCACTCACATTCATGCCAGCATCCACCCACCCAAGCTAGATATAGGGTTCCCCTATCCAGACCTGGAAGCTCTTACCCTGGGGTCTAAGTGACTAGGAGATGGGAGCAGTCCAAGCCCATACAATTGTGGTTTAGTTACTTATGCTCGCGTGGCTGGATACTTTTGAGCACCCCTATGCGATAGTACATGGGTGGGGGGGGGGGGGGGGGTGACAAAACCAACTTTGGCCAACATGGCTTGTACTTCACCAGTACACGTGTTTCGGTGTCTCAAAGCTGGGGTCGGATGTCCAAGGTCCAACAGGCGAGTTGAGCCTGAGTTGCCTCGCGGGATCTAGAGATCTTGGATCTTCCCATCTTGAAGAGCTTCCCATCACAAAGCTGGGACATCAATTGCATAGAGCATGTGTGGGCTCAGCTGGCAGCCAAGCTGAGGATTAGGAGGCCTACTACCCCTAGGGGGTACAAGGCAGCTATTATGCAAGAGTGGGATGCAATAACCCAGAGCACCATCAACAAGTTGGTGGAAAAGTGCCTAGTAGGATTTAAAAGATCAGGGGATTGGATGGGAAGTGGATTGGGGTTACAAGGATTGGTGACAAGGTGAAATTGAGGAGTGTGGTGTATGCAAATAACTGTCATAAATGTGGTTGGACGTATTAAAACACTAAAACATGGATAACTCTTGTTGTACTAAGCCAATAGGAACAAAACAAAGTGTTCTGGAAACCCCTGAATTCAGGAACACGTTTCTGAAATAGATGTACTTGTATTATGCATTACTGTACTGCCGGCAGTGCAGTCATGACTGACTGGAAGGGTTTAGGGTTACCACTTTATGGTTTTGGGGTACAGCTAGTGGTCCATGTTTTTAAACCATTGGTTACTACCAAGTAGTTATTGGGGGACCTGTGTGATATAGAAGATATAGATTGGGGGCAAATATAAGGTGGTGTGGTGGTGAAGTAGATCCCCCCAACCTTTGTGCCCAACCACCACATAGGGCCCCCATAGGGGTGCTCAAAAGTAATAAGGCTTCTATAGTTATATTTCACACCCCTAGCAGATTGATTAAATAAGCATACCACGCCATGATACTTGTCTATGGCTCATGTGCTGCGTTTGTAGGGCTCTGGTTGAATGCACATGTATGCCTATCTTTTGCTAGGGGGGACCACCAACTTTTCTGCCATTTTCATGTGGCATAAAAGTTGTTATTATCCAATCATTATTTTTTTTATACTTCTGTAAGATTTGTTTAACCCACCCCTTCAGTCCCACAGTCTATTGCTATGAAAGGCGTTTATGGTCCGAGGCCCAAACATTTTAAAAGCTTGGCCCTGCAGATGTTACAGCACCTACCCCCTCCCACACACACACACTTTGTGACAAGTCACACACAATGACACCACCAACCAGAAAGTGGTAAGGCACAACTGAGCAACACACGAGAGAATAACCTACCCCCACCTATCATGAAAAAACAGTGGCCAAGAAAAAATAAACAGGTCCTGTATTTTTCCCAGATTTAAAAGTTGTAAACCCTAAAAACTAACACAACCCCTAGTTTACAGCTCACTCACATTCATGCCAGCATCCACCCACCCAAGCTAGATATAGGGTTCCCCTATCCAGACCTGGAAGCTCTTACCCTGGGGTCTAAGTGACTAGGAGATGGGAGCAGTCCAAGCCCATACAATTGTGGTTTAGTTACTTATGCTCGCGTGGCTGGATACTTTTGAGCACCCCTATGCGATAGTACATGGGTGGGGGGGGGGGGGGGGGGTGACAAAACCAACTTTGGCCAACATGGCTTGTACTTCACCAGTACACGTGTTTCGGTGTCTCAAAGCTGGGGTCGGATGTCCAAGGTCCAACAGGCGAGTTGAGCCTGAGTTGCCTCGCGTCAATTTCGCTGAAATTCTGCCTCCGACTGTAATTACAGTGTTTCTGGGGAAATGAGAACTCCCGCCCTTACTAGGCGCCACGTTGGCGAGCTCTTTAACATGGGCCGCTCCAAGGCTTCGATATGCAGACAGCTTGGGCTTTCCAAGGTTACCGTGGACAGATGGACCAATGAGTCCCTGAATCATGCCCCAAACATGGCTGACAAACACCGTTCAGGCCGGCCAAAGAAGCTAAAGCCAGCTGAAGTCAGCAAGATCAAGAAGATGGCTAGGCCTGGACTAACAGCCACAGCTGCTGCACAAAGGCTGAAAGATCATGGGTCACTGAACATCAGCAGGCATACAGTGGCTCGGATATGGAGCTCTGGAAAAAATCCACTTTTCTGGAGGCCTGTAACCAAGGTTAAGCAGCTCAGCAGCAAGAATAAGGCTGCTAGGAAGTCCTTCTGCCAGCAACACAAACCAACCAAGAAGTTTAAATGGGTGTTTCTGGATGGGAAAGTGTGCTCCTTGTACAGTGACACCAATGGAATGCTGTCGTATGCATGGCAAAGGCCTTGCGAGCCCCTTACAAAGGGGACAGGGAGCTTGGTAGCCCACTTCCACTTCTATGCAGCTGTGGCTCATACCTTCAAGTCCAGCCTGCACTGTGTACCCCCATCATGGCATCCTGGGTGCGAGGGACCCAAGTCAAAAGATACATTCAAGTCTGGCCACTATGTGGAGTTCATGAAGAAGTTGGCAAGGGAATTGGAGGTGCAGCAACCTCAGCTAGGAAAGTTTAGCATCATCAGGGACAGAGCTTCTCAACATACCTCAGCCAAGAGCGCCGAGGATCTAGAGATCTTGGATCTTCCCATCTTGAAGAGCTTCCCATCACAAAGCTGGGACATCAATTGCATAGAGCATGTGTGGGCTCAGCTGGCAGCCAAGCTGAGGATTAGGAGGCCTACTACCCCTAGGGGGTACAAGGCAGCTATTATGCAAGAGTGGGATGCAATAACCCAGAGCACCATCAACAAGTTGGTGGAAAAGTGCCTAGTAGGATTTAAAAGATCAGGGGATTGGATGGGAAGTGGATTGGGGGTTACAAGGATTGGTGACAAGGTGAAATTGAGGAGTGTGGTGTATGCAAATAACTGTCATAAATGTGGTTGGACGTATTAAAACACTAAAACATGGATAACTCTTGTTGTACTAAGCCAATAGGAACAAAACAAAGTGTTCTGGAAACCCCTTGAATTCAGGAACACGTTTCTGAAATAGATGTACTTGTATTATGCATTACTGTACTGCCGGCAGTGCAGTCATGACTGACTGGAAGGGTTTAGGGTTACCACTTTATGGTTTTGGGGTACAGCTAGTGGTCCATGTTTTTAAACCATTGGTTACTACCAAGTAGTTATTGGGGGACCTGTGTGATATAGAAGATATAGATTGGGGGCAAATATAAGGTGGTGTGGTGGTGAAGTAGATCCCCCCAACCTTTGTGCCCAACCACCACATAGGGCCCCCATAGGGGTGCTCAAAAGTAATAAGGCTTCTATAGTTATATTTCACACCCCTAGCAGATTGATTAAATAAGCATACCACGCCATGATACTTGTCTATGGCTCATGTGCTGCGTTTGTAGGGCTCTGGTTGAATGCACATGTATGCCTCTCTTTTGCTAGGGGGGACCACCAACTTTTCTGCCATTTTCATGTGGCATAAAAGTTGTTATTATCCAATCATTATTTTTTTTATACTTCTGTAAGATTTGTTTAACCCACCCCTTCAGTCCCACAGTCTATTGCTATGAAAGGCGTTTATGGTCCGAGGCCCAAACATTTTAAAAGCTTGGCCCTGCAGATGTTACAGCACCTACCCCCTCCCACACACACACACTTTGTGACAAGTCACACACAATGACACCACCAACCAGAAAGTGGTAAGGCACAACTGAGCAACACACGAGAGAATAACCTACCCCCACCTATCATGAAAAAACAGTGGCCAAGAAAAAATAAACAGGTCCTGTATTTTTCCCAGATTTAAAAGTTGTAAACCCTAAAAACTAACACAACCCCTAGTTTACAGCTCACTCACATTCATGCCAGCATCCACCCACCCAAGCTAGATATAGGGTTCCCCTATCCAGACCTGGAAGCTCTTACCCTGGGGTCTAAGTGACTAGGAGATGGGAGCAGTCCAAGCCCATACAATTGTGGTTTAGTTACTTATGCTCGCGTGGCTGGATACTTTTGAGCACCCCTACCGGTACTTGAAAGTAAAAGCTGCCTAACGTGGGCCCCTTACCTTCCCCTTGGGGAGGGAAGGGGCCCGCTCGCGAGTACCTCACTGCTCTCACTGTTGCTGCACTTGGCATCCATCTTGCTTTTCGTTTTGCTGCGGGCTTGACAACTACCATCTTCTTCCCGTGGCGTCAAAGATTAACGAGTTCTTGCCCGACATGCACAGCTTTCGCAGAATTTGAATTTGAATTTGAATTTGCTACAGGCGTGACAACCAGGGCCTTGGCAATATCCGCTGTTTACACATTTACTGGTACTGTAGCCGTACCGCATGCCTTGCCCCTCCCCCCCCCCCCCCCCTCCCCCCCCCCTAGTGACAAGTGTCTTTATCTCCAAGTAGCACCAAGGATGGACTAATTTTTGCTCGACGAGGTGGGGGAAGAAGAGTGGCTTGGCATCGTTTTGCAACCGGGGTCCAAGAGCCCACCACCTACCCACCCAAACCCAGAAATCTAAACCCACCCAACCCAAACCCAAACAGCTGCATTGGAATGCCCGTCATTAGAGCTTCATTTTGCCCGTCATTAGAGATGGCAGACGCACTACGCGTGACGACTGCTATCTTCTTCCCGTAGCGCAAAGGATCGACCAGTTCAAGCCGGACATGCACAGCATTTGCAAAATTTGAATTTAAATTTGAATTTGAATTGTTACTCGGTTTTCAGCCAACTCTGATCGACCAGTTCAAGCCGGACATGCATTTACCAAAGGACGTTCATACAGCTTACAGACTTGTTACAGAGCCACTCCTTCTTACAGACCTTTACAAACCTTGTTACAGACCTGTTACGGGGGTACCTCTGTCAAAGGTCTGCAAAAAGGTCTGTAAAAGCGAGTAAATGGCCCGAATATTGATAGTTATGGCTCTTATTCTGCGTAGGCTGTGCATTCCTAGCCTGAGTCATCTCATGGAGGCTAAGAGGACAACCGGCACTACAACCGTACTGTCAAGATTACCCTCAAGTACTAGTGCCTATCCTGACAGTACGGTTGTAAAGTACGCAGGGTGCGCCTCCTCTTCTGTAGGAGTGGCAACGCCATTCGAACTGAATCCTCGGTGTCGCTGGTTTGTATTGGGAGGCCCACCTCCTGGGGAGAAACTTCTTTCACAACTAAAAAAAGGACATCCCCATAGATGTTTGTTGGTGTGAGTTGGATTCATTATATTACATGATAGGACATGATTTTCATAGCAGCATCTAGGCAGATCCTTGAGCCAGCCTCTCTCCAGGCCTAAGCGCCAATATTCCGGCAGTGCCTATGACTACGCCAGCATCTAGGTCAACGAGGTTGCTGTAGGCCAGGCTGGACAGCCAGCCAGGGGAGCTGCCTAGAAGTTGCTGGTCTAGAAGCCAAGAAGCTGCTGGCCTAGAAGCTACCTAGAAGCTGCTGGCCTAGAAGCTGCTGGTATATGAAAAGAAAAGAAAAGCCACTACTCATCGGATGCATGCTGCCACGAGTTGCATTGGAGATCTTGTGTGAGTTGGATTCATTAAATTACATGAGGACAGGATTTTCATGCTAGAATATTGGCGCTTAGCCCAGTGGCTGGCTCAAGGACCTGCCTGGAAGCTGCTGGTCGTATCTGAAAAGAAAAGAAAGGCCACGACTCATCGGACGCATGCTGCTACGAGTTGCATTGGAATATTGTGTGAGTTGAATTCATTATATTACATGATAGGACAGGACAGGACATTGCATTGTCACCGTCAGGCCATTGTTGACCCAACTCTGCATTGCCACCGTCAGGCCATTGTTGACCCAACTCTGCATTGCCACCGTCAGGCCATTGTTGACCCAACTCTGCATTGCCACCGTCAGGCCATTGTTCGTCAGCCAACTCTGGGCTACCATGCTCCCCGTCTCCCAAGACCGAGTCCCCCTTGCGATATGTGTGAATGTTACAATCCAGGGGTAGGCCAAATAGGCTAAAGGGACTTGCCCAACCGTATAGGAAGGGCTTAAAAAGAAAAGGTACTGATGAACTGAACCCCAAACAATTGTTTTACTGACGGGGGACCTGAGTTCATGCCACAATGATGACTACCATGATTAAGTCCCCCCTCGCGATATGCTAGTTAACACCTGTCCATAGCAACGGAAAACTGGGAGCATAAAAGAAAAGATAACGCCTGAAGGGGCGTGGTGTTAAGGGGACCCTCCCTTTCGCCGCAGCTGGGGAAAGTCACCATGGCAGACATAGTAAGTGTCACCCTCCAGGCGGTAGGGACTCCTTCATGCGACGTGTGGCAAGAATGCTGGTACAGGAGGCAATAGATTATCTGTGCAGCTTAGAGATGAGTCTGTCTATGTGTTCGCGACTGATCCCGATTCCCCCGAGTCCCCCTTGCGATATGCTAGTTAACACCTGTTCATAGCAACGGTAAACATGGAGCATACGAGATTACTAGGCGCATGAGACAGTTTAAACTTGAACTTGAACTTGAACTTGGTTGACTTGAACTTGGTTGAGACAGTTTAAAGACTATGCATGAGGATTGGCTAGTACTGGATTGTAAATTCAAAGTCTCCCTGTGTGATACCCATATGTATATAAGTTTAGGGTATATTACTAGGTATAGTTCACCCAGTTAACCCTACGATTCTATCAGGGTACTTCAGGGGGACCCCCAGCTCTGCTGCCTGAGACGCAACCAATTGTATAGCCTGCGTCCTGCGACGCAACGGATCCTTCCTTCTAGGCGATGGTCTTTCCCCACGTTGCGCCCTGTGACGCAACGGACTCTTCGACGTTGAGTCTGCGTCGGAGGGCGCAGCGTCCTGAACAATACTGGTTTCTATCACAGAAACCAGGGAGCACAATAAGCAGATTACATCGTTTAAAGACATATCCAGCAGGTAACAGTACAGTCTGCTGGAAACCATGCAACAATCCTATCCAATCCGTGAACTTGTACATGTTTACATGGCTCCGAAGACGGCGTGCAGGCAAATTGCTGGCAAGAGCCATGTAACCAAGTTCAAGTTCAAGTTTACATGGGTCCAGTCTCGCCGTATTCAGCAGAACATCAACATTCAAACACATTAATCTGATCAGAATAGATTTGATTCAATGTCACAAATCCATCTGATTGCATTATGTAATCAGGAGTGTAGTGTAATAGTGTTTATACTCCCAATGTTAATTCCACCTGCAGACGGTGAGCAGCATGTAGGCTGATAGACCACGTATTCAATTTAATTCAATAGCACACGGCCATAGATACTGTAGGCAGAGGCAACTTCCCATCGCCTGCCAGGTCTTTATTGCACATGAAGTCACATTCATTTCTCTATGAAATGAATTTTACCCCAGAAGGTGGGTCTCCCGACAAAACCAGCACCACCCAGGATTCAGTTCGAATAGTGTTGCCACACCTAGAAAAGAGTGAGCACACTCAGGGCCGGCGAGACATACTGACCCACGACCAAACGAATGTGCACCACTACCCCTATTGACAACGGCAAACGAGCTCCTGCGTGAGTTTTGCAGTCTAGCCGGGTACGGCGTAGCAAAATAGGCTAAATAGACTTGCCCAACCTCAACATTGGGAAAGGCTGTGTATAAAAACAAGCACTGGTGAAATGAACCCCAACAAATCGAAAAATACGAGGGCCCGGAGTTCGAGCTATATGTAGATGATCGAACTTCAATTTTAAAGACAAACCACATGTATAATTTATAAGACAAAACACATATAAAATAAAAAAAAACGAAAATCATTACAATCTAGTAGCTAGTAGAAACGTATCCATCTGATTGCATTCTGCACTCAGGAGTGTGGTGTACTAACGTTTGTACTACCCATGTGTAGGGGTCTTCTATGTTATACAATATTAGTGAATAAATAAAATAAATTAGTCGGACGAGCCGTCTCACCAGAATTTCAAATTTATTTGAAAAACTTATACTATTTTGACAGTATAATAATAATAGTAAATATTAGTGTTTCAAACACTTATATTAGTTGCCGTTCCCTACCCATGTGCATTCCACATGCAGACGGTGAGCAGCTTGAAAGCTTATGTACCATGTAATCAATTCAATTCAACACCATATGGAAACTTGAAGACTTGAGAACGGCGAGCAGCCGAAATGCTTTGATTGACTTTTATCGATCTCGGATCGGCAAGTCAAATGCCAGACTATTCACTCACTAGTTGGTCGCTTAATTGTGAAATCATCTAT
>JACBWV010000099.1:14365924-14460924 GCA_013435795.1 Chlamydomonas sp. ICE-L | reverse complement strand
GCACTGAAAACTGCCACTGAACTCTTTCACGACTCACTGAGCTGCCCACTGGAACTGAACTGCACCTGACTTGCTTTTAGCAGCCTCGTTGCAGACTGAACTGCACGACCTGCAATGAACTTTCACTGACTGCACTGAGCTGCACCGACTGCACTGGCACTGAACTTTCACTGACTGCACTGAGCTGCACTGAACTGAACTGCACTGAACTTTCACTGACTGCACTGAGCTGCACTGAACTGCACTGAACTTTCACTGACTGCACTGAGCTGCACTGCACTGCACTGCACTGAACTTTCACTGACTGCACTGAGCTGCACTGCACTGAACTGCACTGAACTTTCACTGACTGCACTGAGCTGCACTGAACTGAACTGCACTGAACTTTCACTGGACTGCCTGAGCTTGCATGCACTGTTTAACTGCCTGAACTTTCACTGACTGCATGAGCTGCACTGAACTGAACTGCGCACTTTCACTGACTGCACTGAGCTGCACTGAACTGAACTGCACTGAACTTTCACTGACTGCACTGAGCTGCACTGAACTGAACTGAACTGAACTGCACTGAACTTGATTTCAGCAGCCTTGTTGCACTGCACTGAACTGCACTGAACTTGATTTCACTGACTCTCTGAACTTGCACTGAACTGCACTGAACTGCACTGAACTGCACTGAACTTTCACTGACTGCACTGAACTGCACTGAACTTTCACTGACTGCACTGAGCTGCACTGAACTGAACTGCACTGAACTTGATTTTAGCAGCCTTGTTGCACTGCACTGAACTGCACTGAACTGCACTGAACTGCACTGAACTTTCACTGACTGCACTGAACTGCACTGAACTGAACTGCACCTGACTTGATTTCAGCAGCCTTGTTGCACTGTTGCAGCCTCAGCTGCATCAGAGGCCTTGTTGCCTCAGGTCTGAGGCCTGAGGCAACAAGGCCTCTGTTGCAGCCTAAGCTCCATCAGAGGCCTTGTTGCCTTGTTGCACTTGTTTTTCACTGGACTGGAGTTCATAGGTCTAAATCATCTGTCCCCAAAGCCCCACGATTAGGCACTTATGGAGATAATGGAAATAAAATAATAACAATCACAGTATTAATAATATTAAAAATACTACTACTACTACTACTACTACTGCTACTAATAAGAATCACAACACCAACAACAACAATAATAAGATGCAAGATATAATCATGAATGGATTGAACCGCCTCTGTCCTCAGCTTCCGCACCAGGGTACTACATTTTGTCATTTTGAGTTACGCCTTTGACACAATTGCCTTCTTTGATGTTGCGCATTTGACTCTGAAACTGAAACTGAAAACAGAAGTATGCGTGCTGCGCCCCGAGGGAGCTTAAAAATTGTGTCAATAGCGCAGTTGGGTCCAGGTTTGGGTCGACAGGTCCAGGTCTGGGTCAAAGGGTCCAGGTTTGGGTCAACAGGTCCAGGTCTGGGTCAAAGGGTCCAGGTTTGGGTCAAACCCATAACCAGGCGTGCTAGCGTGCGTCGTGTATCACCCTGATCCCTAAAAAGCTATAAAAAGCTTAACAACGCTGTCCTCGGAGGAGGCCTTAAACATTTAAGATAGACAAAACCACTTTCAGATTTGAAAAAAAAGCCTCTGTCCCCAGTGGGGATATTTTTGAGCTCATATGTATGTGTGTGTAAGTGTGTTTGTGTAGGGGGCGACTGAAAAAATCCCTGCCTCTGTACTCAGTGGGCATTGTTTTGAGCTCATATGTATGTGTGTTTGTGTGTGTGTGTTGTGTGTTTGTGTGCGTATGTATGTGTGTGTGTATGTGTGTGTGTGTAAGTGTGTTTGTGTAGGGGGCGACTGAAATAATCCTTGCCTCTGTACTCAGTGGGCATTGTTTTGAGCTCATATGTATGTGTGTTTGTGTGTGTGTGTTGTGTGTTTGTGTGTGTGTGTGAGTGTATGTGTGTATGTGTATGTATGTGTGTATATGTGAGTGTATGTGTGTGTATGTGTGTTTATGTGTGTTTGTGTAGGGGGCGACTGAAACAATCCCTGCCTCTGTCCTCAGTGGGGATTGTTTTGAGCTCATATGTATGTGTGTAAGTGTGTGTGTGTTGTGTGTTTGTGTGTGTGTGAGAGTGTATGTGTGTATGTGTATGTGTGTGTGTATATGTGAGTGTATGCGTGTGTAGGTGTGTTTGTGTAGGGAGCGACTGAAAGATCCCTGCCTCTGTCCTCGGTGGGGATTGTTTTGAGCTCATATGTATGTGTGTGTAAGCGTGTGTGAGTTGTGTGTTTGTGTGTGTGTGAGAGTGTATGTGTGTATGTGTATGTGTGTGTGTGTATACGTGAGTGTATGGGTGAATAAGTGTGTTTGTGTAGGGGGGCGACCGAATAATCCCTTGCCTCTGTCCTCAGTGGGGATGGTTTTGAGCTCATATGTATGTGTGTGTAAGCGTGTGTGAGTTGTGTGTTGTGTGTGTGTAGAGTGTATGTGTGTATCAGTGTGTGTATGTGTATGTATATGTGTATGTATGTATAATGTGTATGTATATGGTATATTTTGTGTATGTGGATGTGTGTATCTGTGTCTGTGGTATGTGTATGTGTGTGTGTGTATATGTGTATCTGTGTGTGTTGTGTGGTATTGTCTGTGTGTCTATGTGGTATTGTATGTGTATGTGAATGTGTGTGTATATGTGTATGTGTATGTGTTTGTGTGTGTAGATGTGTATGTGTATGTGTATGTATATGTGTATGTGTATGTGTATGTGTATGTGTATGTGTATGTATATGTGTATGTATATATGTGTATGTGTGTGTGTGTATATGTGTATGTGTATGTGTATGTGTATGTGTGTGTATATGTGTATGTGTGTGTATATGTGTATGTGTATGTGTATGTGTGTATGTGTATGTGTATGTGTGTGTATATGTGTATGTGTATGTGTATGTGTGTGTAGATGTGTATGTGTATGTGTATGTGTATGTGTATGTATATGTGTATGTGTATGTGTATATGTGTGTGTATATGTGAGTGCATGTGTGTATCAGTGTGTGTGTGAAGGAGGTACCTGAAACAATCCCTGCCTCTGTCTTCGGTGGGGATTGTTTTGAGCTCTTATGTATGTGTGTGTAAGCGTGTGTGTGTTGTGTGTGAGAGTGTGTGTGAGAGTGTATGTGTGTATGTGTATGTGTTTTTGTATACGTGAGTGTATGTGTGTGTAAGTGTGTTTGTGTAGGGGGCGACTGAAAAATCCCTGCCTCTGTCCGCAAGTGGGGATTGTTTTGAGGCTCATATGTATGTGTGTGTAAGCGTGTGTGAGTTGTGTGTTTGTGTGTGTGTGAGAGTGTATTTGTGTATCGGTGTGGTATGTGTCTGTGTATGTGTATGTGTATGTGTATGTTATGATGTATATGTGATGTATATGTGTTATGTGTTGTGTATGTGGTGTTTATGTGTATGTGTTGTATATGTGTCTGTTGTGTATGTGTGTGTGTGTAAAAGTGATGTCATATGGGTTGTGTGTATATTGTGTATGTGTATGTGTGGTATAGTGTATGTGAGGTGTGTAGTGATGTGTATGGGTATGTGGTTTTTTTTTTGTAATAGGTGTATGTGTAGTGTGGTATTGGTATGTGTATGTGTATGTGTGTATGGGTAGTGTATGTTGAATGTGGGTAAGGGAGTGGTATTGTTTGTGTGTGTAGATGTTGTATGTCGTGTATTGTTGTATAGGGGATGTGTATGTGGATGGGTATGTGTGTGATAGTGAGTGCATGTGTGTATCGTGTGTGTGTTAGGAGGCACCTTGAACAATCCGCCATGTCTTCGGTGGGGATTGTTTTGAGCTCATATGTATGGTGTGTAAGCTGGTGTTGTGTTGTGTGTTGTGGGGGTGAGATGTGAGAGTTATGTGTTGTATGGTATGTGTGGTGTGTATACGTTGAGTTGTATTGTGCTGGGTAAGTGTGTTTGTGTAGGGGGCGACTGAAAAAATCCCTGCCTCTGTCCTCAGTGGGGATTGCTTTGAGCTCATATGTATGTGTGTGTAAGCGTGTGTGAGTTGTGTGTTTGTGTGTGTGTGAGAGTGTATGTGTGTATCAGTGTGTGTGTATGTGTATGTGTATGTGTATGTATATGTATATGTATATGTGTATGTGTATGTGTGTGTATATGTGTATGTGTGGGTATATGTGTATATGTGTATGTGATGTGTGTGTGTGTATATGTGTATGTGTATGTGTGTGTATATGTGTATGTGTATGTGTGTGGTGTGTGTATATGTGTATGTGTGTATGTGTGTGTATATGTGTATGTGTATGTGTGTGTATATGTGTATGTGTGTATGTGATGTGTGTGTATATGTGTATGTGTATGTTGTGGTATATGTGTATGTGTATGTGTGTGTATATGTGTATGTGTATGGTTATGTGTGTGTAATGTGTATGTGTATGGGTATGTGTTATATGTGTATTGTGTATGTGTGTGTGTGTAGATGTGTAGTGTATGGTATGTGTTAGGTGTGTGTATATGGGTATGTGATGGTATGTGTGTGTGTGACATGTGTATGTGTATGTGTGTGTATATGTGTATGTGATGTGTATGTGTATATGTGTATGTTGACTGTGGTTGTATATTGTGTATGTGTATGTGTGTGTGTGGTTAGATGTGTATTATTGTGTATGGTATGTAATATGTGTATGTGTATGTGTCTGAGTATGTGTATGTGTAGTGTATGTGTGTGTAATGTGAGTTGGCATGTGTGTATCAGGGTGTGTGTGTATGGAGGCATCCTGAAACATCTGCCTACTGGTCTTCGGTGGGGATTGTTCGAGTCATATTTGTGTGGTAGAGTGTGGGTGTTGTGTGTTGTGTGTGTGTGAGAGTGTATGTGTGTATGTGTATGTGTGTGTGTATACGTGAGTGTATGTGTGTGTAAGTGTGTTTGTGTAGGGGGCGACTGAAAAAAACCTGCCTCTGTCCTCAGTGGGGATTTTTGAGCTATATGTAGTGTTAGTGTAAGCGTGTGTGAGTTGTGTGTTTGTGTGTGTGTGAGAGTGTATGTGTGTATCAGTGTGTGTGTATGTGTATGTGTATGTGAGTATGTGTATGTGTATGTAGTATGATATGTATAGTGTATCTGTGTTAGTGTAGTGTGTGTATGTGTATGTGTATGTGTATGTGTATGTGTATGTGTATGTTGTATGTGTATGTGTATGTGTATGTGTATGTGGTGTATATGTGTGTGTGTATGTGTGTGTATATGTGTATGTGTATGTGTATGTGTATGTGTATGTGTATGTGTATGTGTGTGTATATGTGTATGTGTGTGTATATGTGTATGTGTATGTGTGTGTATATGTGTATGTGTATGTGTATGTGTGTGTATAATTTATGTGTATGTGTGTGTATATGTGTATGTGTATGGATGTGTTATGTGAATGTGGGTGTATAGTGTATGTGTATGGTTTGTGTGTGTAGCTGTGTAAGTTTATGTGTATGTTGTATGTACTGTAGTGTTATGTGTATGTGTAGTGATATTGTGTATGTGTTGTGTTATTGTGAGTGCCATTTGGGTAGTTATCAGTTGCGTGTTGTGTAGGATGGCACTATCTGAGAAACAATCCCTGCCTCTGTCTTCGGTGGGGATTGTTTTGAGCTCATATGTATGTGTGTGTAAGCGTGTGTGTGTTGTGTGTTTGTGTGTGTGTGAGAGTGTATGTGTGTATGTGTATGTGTATGTGTGTGTGTGAGTGTAGTGTGTATCAGTGTGTTGGTGTAGGGGGCACATGAAAACAATCCCTGGCCTCTGTGCCTCAGTGGGGATGTTGCGAGCTCATATGTATGTGTGTGTAAGACGTGTGTGGGTTGTGGTTTGTGTGTGTGTGATGTGGGAGTGTAGTGTGTATGTGTATGTGTGTGGGTATAAGTGAGTTGTAGGTGTGTGTGTTGATGTGAGAGTGATGTGGAGTGTATTGTGTGTGTATATGTGAGTGCACTGTGTGATCAGTGTGTGTGTGTGTAGGAGGCACTGAAACATCCTGCCTCTGTCTTCGGTGGGGAGTGTTTTGAGCTCTTGTATGTGGGTGTAAGCGTGTTGTGTGAGTTGTTGGTTTGTGTTGTGTGTGTGAGAGTGTATGTGGGTATGTGTATGGGGTGTATACGTGAGTGTATGTGTGTTGTGAAGTGTGTTTTTGTAGGGGGGACTGAAAAATCCCTGCCTCTGTCTCAGTGGGATTGTTTTGAGCTCATAACGTATGTGGTGTAAGCGTGTGTGAGTTGTGTGTTTGTGTGTGTGTGAGAGTGATGTGGTATCAGTGTGTGTGTATGTGTATGTGGATTGATATTATATGTATATGTATAGTGTATGTGTAGTGTTATTTGTGAATGTATATGTGTATGTGTAGGTGTTGTTTGTATATGTGTATGTGTATGTGTGTGTGTATATGTGTATGTGTATGTGTTGTGTATGTTATGTGGTGTGTATGTGTGTATGTTGTATGGTGTGTAATGTGTAGTGGGTATGTGTATTATGTGTAGTGTGTGTATATGTGTATTAGGTGTATTGGTATGTGTGTTGTAGATGTGTTGTGTATGTGTCTGTGTATGTGTATGTGTATGTGGATGATAGTGTCGTGTTGTGTAGTGTATGTGATAGTGGTGGATATGTGAGTGCCTGTGTGTGGGTTGTATAGCCGTGGGTGTGAGGAGGAAACATGAAACAATCCCTGCCTCTATTTTTTGGTGGGGATTGTTTGAGCTCATATGTATGTGTCGTGGTAAGAGTGTTGGGTGTTGTTGTTTGTGGTGTGTGTGAGAGTGGTATGTGTGTAGTGTATGTGCTGTGTGATATGTGAGTTGTAGTGTGGTAAGTGTGTTGGTGTAGGGGGCGACTGAACACATCCCTGCCTCTGTTATCAGTGGGGATTGTTTGAGCTCATACGTATGTGTGTGCAAGGGGTGTGAGTTGTGTGTTTGTGTGTAGTGTGAGAGTTGTTTGGTGTTATCAGTGTGTGGACGGTGTATGTGTATGTGTATGTGTATGTGTATGTTATGTGTATGTGTATGATAGTATATGTATATGTGTAGGGGAATATGTGTTGTTGTGTTAGGTGTATGGGTATGTGGTGTGTATGTGTATGGTGTGTGGTATAGTGTATGGTATGTGTGTGTCTATGTGTATGTGTATGTGTGTGTAGATGTGTATGTTAGTGATGTTTGATGTGTATGTGTGGTGTATATGTCTATGTGTGTATGGGTCCCATGTGATATGTGTATGGTGAGTGTATGTGTGTATCAGTGTGTTTGTGTAGGGGGGCACCTGAAACAATCCATGCCTATGTCATCAGTGGGGATTGTTTTGAGCTCATATGTATGGTGTGTAAGCGTTTGGATGGTGTGTGTGTGTGTGTTTGTGTGGGTTGTTGAGGAGTGTATGTGTGTATGTTGGTATGTGTGTGTGTTAAGTTGAGTGATGTGTGTGTAAGGTGTTGTTGTGTAGGGGGCGATTGGAAACAATCCCGGTCTGTCCTCAGTGGGGATTGTTGGTTGAGCTTCATAGTATATGGTGTGTAAGCGTTTATGTGAGTTGTGGTTTGTGTGTGTGTGAGAATGTATGTGTGTCTCAGTGTGTGTGTTATGTGTTATGTGTATGTGTATGATATGTCATAAATTGTATTGTATTATGTGTATGTATAGTATATGGAGATGGGGATGTGTAGGGGTAGGGGGGGGAGGGGAGGGTAGGTGATGGGGAGGGGTACCGTCTGGTATGTGTATGTGTATGTGTATGTATATGTGTATGTGTATGTGTATGTGTCTGGTGTGTATATGGAGTGAGTGCATGTTGCGTATCAGTTGTGTTGTGTGTAGGAGCACTTGGAAAAACACTCCCTGCCTCTGTCTTCGGTGGGGATTGTTTTGAGTCATATGTATGTGTGTGTAGAGTGGTGTGTGTTGTGTGTTTGTGTGTGTGTGAGAGGTAGGGTGTGTATGTGTATTGTGTGTTGTGTGTGTGCGTGTATGTGGTATGTGTATGGATGTGGATGTGTATGTGTATGTGTAGGAATTATATGTGTAGTGTATGTGTGTTGTAGATGGTGTATGTGTATTTGTTGGTAATGTGTATGTGTGCATGTGTGTGTGTGTATATGGGTATGTGTGTATGTATGCATGTATGTGTGTGTATATGTCAATGTGTATGTGTGTGTATATGTGTATGTGTATGTGTATGTGTATGTATATGTGTATGTGTATGTGTATGTGTATGTGTGTGGATATCTGTGGTATATTGTGTAGTTGTATATGGTATGTGTATGCGTGTGTATATGTGTATGTGTATGTGTGTGTAATGTGGATGGGTATGTGTGTGTATATGTGTATGTGTATGTGTATGGGTGTGTATGTGTATGTGACTGTGTGTGTATATGTGTTGTTTGTGTAGTGTTTGTGTGGGTAGAGGGTGTATGTGTATGTGTATGTGTGTTGTATTGTGAGGATGCATGTGGGTGTTATCAGTGTGGTGGGTGGGGTAGGAGGCAGCATGAATCAAGTGTCCCTGCCGTCTGTCTTCTGTCTTCGGTGGGGATTGTTTTGAGCTCCATATGATATTTGTGTGTAGCGTGGGTGGTGTTGTGTGTTTGGTGTTGGTGTGAGAGTGTATGTGTGTATGTGTATGTGTGTGTGTATTTGTGGAGTGTATGTGTGTAATCAGTGTGTTTGTGTAGAGGGCCCTGAAACAATCCCTGCCTCTGTCATCAGTGGGGATTGTTTTGAGCTCATATGTATGTGTGTGTAAGCGTGTGTGTGTTGTGTGTTTGTGTGTGTGTGAGAGTGTATGTGTGTATGTGTATGTGTGTGTATACATGAGTATATGTGTGTGTAAGTGTGTTTGTGTAGGGGGCGACTGAAGAAATCCCTGCCTCTGTCCTCAGTGGGGATTGTTTTGAGCTCATATGTATGTGTGTGTAAGCGTATGTGAGTTGTGTGTTTGTGTGTGTGTGAGAGTGTATGTGTGTATCAGTGTGTGTGTATGTGTATGTGTATGTGTATGTATATGTATATGTATATGTATATGTATATGTGTATGTATATGTATATGTATATGTGTATGTGTATGTGTGTGTATATGTTTATGTTCTTTGGTTTTTCATATTTTCTTGTTTACTTTGTGTGTGTGTCTCTGTTATGTGTTTTGTTAGTTTGGGTATATTTGTATGTTTCTTTGTGTTTATCTGTACCTCTTTTTCTTTTTATGTTTTCTTTGTTCTTTGTCCTTTGTCTTTTTTGTATCTTTTTTCTTTTCTGGTTTTTTTCTCTTTTTCTTTTTCTTTTGTCTTTTTGTTTTTTTCCTTTTTTCTTGTCTCGTTTTTTTTTTCATTTTTCTTTTTCTTTTTCTTTTTCTTTGTCCTTTGTATGTGTATGTGTATGTGTATGTGTATGTGTATGTGTGTGTATATGTGAGTGCATGTGCGTATCAGTGTGTGTGTGTAGGAGGCACTTGAAACAATCCCTGCCTCTGTCTTCGGTGGGGATTGTTTTGAGCTCATATGTATGTGTGTGTAAGCGTGTGTGAGTTGTGTGTTTGTGTGTGTGTGAGAGTGTATGTGTGTATGTGTATGTGTGTGTGTATACGTGAGTGTATGTGTGTGTAAGTGTGTTTGTGTAGGGGGCGACTGAAAAAATCCCTGCCTCTGTCCTCAGTGAGGATTGTTTTGAGCTCATATGTACGTGTGTGTAAGCGTGTGTGAGTTGTGTGTTTGTGTGTGTGTGAGAGTGTATGTGTGTATCAGTGTGTGTGTATGTGTATGTGTATGTATATGTATATGTATATGTATATGTATATGTATATGTGTATGTGTATGTGTATGTGTGTGTATATGTGTATGTGTATGTGTGTGTATATGTGTATGTGTATGTGTTTTTTTTTTATATGTGTATTTTTATGTGTATGTTGTATTTGTAATGTTTATGTGTCTTTGTTCATTTTGTTTTGTCTAATGTCCCTTTGTATGTTTTTTTCTTTTGATTTGTTCTTTTTATTTATTTTTTCTTTTCTTTGTCTTTTTCTGTGTTTGTACTCTGGATTTTTATCTATTTTCTTTTTCATTTTTCTTTTTTCTTTTGTTTTATCTTTTTCTTTTCTGTGTGTTTATCTTTTTCTTTTTCATTTTTCTTTTTATTTTTCTTTTCCTTGGTTTTTATCTGTGTTATTTTTCTTTTTTTTTTTTTTTCTCTTTTTCTTTTTCTTTTCGTTTTTTCTGTTTTCTTCTCTTTTTCTTTTTTTCTTTTTCTATTTTTTTCGCTGTTTCTTTCCTTTGTGTATCAGTGTGTGTGTGTAGGAGCACCTGAAACGATCCCTTCCTCTGTCTTCGGGGGATTGTGTTTTGGACTCATATGTAATGTGTGTGTAAGCGTGTGGGTTGTGTTGTGTGTTTTGTGTGTGTGAGAGTGTAATGTGTGTATGTGTAATGTGATGTGTATGTGTGATTGTATGTGGTTATCAGTGTGTTTGTGTAGGGGGCACCTGAAAAAATCCCTGCCTCTGTCATCAGTGGGGATTGTTTTGAGCTCATATGTATGTGTGTGTAAGCGTGTGTGTGTTGTGTGTTTGTGTGTGTGTGAGAGTGCATGTGTGTATGTGTATGTGTGTGTGTATACGTGAGTGTATGTGCGTGTAAGTGTGTTTGTGTAGGGGGCGACTGAAGAAATCCCTGCCTCTGTCCTCAGTGGGGATTGTTTTGAGCTCATATGTATGTGTGTGTAAGCGTATGTGAGTTGTGTGTTTGTGTGTGTGTGAGAGTGTATGTGTGTATCAGTGTGTGTGTATGTGTATGTGTATGTGTATGTATATGTATATGTATATGTATATGTGTATGTATATGTATATGTATATGTGTATGTGTATGTGTGTGTATATGTGTATGTGTATGTGTGTGTATATGTGTATGTGTATGTGTGTGTGTGTATATGTGTATGTGTATGTGTATGTGTATGTGTATGTGTATGTTGTAAGGTGTCTGTTCTGTTTTTGTCTTTTCCTCTTTTATGTGTGTGTCTATTGTTTCTTTTGGTCTTTTATTTCTCTTTTTATTTTCATGTGTATTTTTATTTGTTTTTATCTTTGTTTTTTCTCTTTTATTTTTTATTTGTTATTTTTCTTTATTGTTTCTCTTTTTCTTTTTATTTTTTTTTCTCTTGTTTATTTGTATGTGTCTTTTCTTTTTCTTTTTCTTTGCCTTTTTTGTCTCTGTGGTTTTTTCTTTGTTTTTATTTTTTTCTCTTTTTCCTTTGTGTCTTGTTTCTTTTTCTTTTTCTTTCTCTTTGTCTTTTTCTTTGTCTGTGTGGTGTATTGGTGAGTGCATGTGTGTATCAGTGTGTGTGTGTAGGAGGCACCTGAAACAATCCCTGCCTCTGTCTTCGGTGGGGATTGTTTTGAGCTCATATGTATGTGTGTGTAAGCGTGTGTGTGTTGTGTGTTTGTGTGTGTGTGAGAGTGTATGTGTGTATGTGTATGTGTATGTGTATGTGTGAGTGTATGTGTGTATCAGTGTGTTTGTGTAGGGGGCACCTGAAAAAATCCCTGCCTCTGTCATCAGTGGGGATTGTTTTGAGCTCATATGTATGTGTGTGTAAGCGTGTGTGAGTTGTGTGTTTGTGTGTGTGTGAGAGTGTATGTGTGTATCAGTGTGTGTGTATGTGATTGTTTTACATGTAATGTATATGTGATATGTATATGTATACATTTGTAATGTGTATGTTGTGGTTGTATATGTGTATGTTGTCATTGTTTGTGTATATTTGTATGTGTATGTGTGTGTGTATATGTTCTAGGTTCTACTTTTATTTGTATTGTGGTGTTTTAGTCAATGTGTATGTGTTTTTTTTCATATTTTTCTTTTTATTTTTATTTTTATTTGTATGTCTATGTTTCTTTTTATTTGTCTTTGTCTTTTGTTTTTCATTCTTTTTTTTTTTTCTCTTTTCTTTTTCTCTTTTTATTTTGTCTCTTTTTTTAATTATCTTTCTGTTGTGATGTGTTTGTATATATGTATGTGTATGTGTTGTGTATGTGTATGTGAATGTGCGTGTATATGTGTTTGTGTATGTGTTTGTGTGTGTAGATGTGTATGTGTATGTGTATGTGTATGTGTATGTGTATGTATATGTGTATGTGTATGTGTATGTGTGTGTATATGTTGTATTGTATGGTGTGTGTGTGTATAGGTGTAATTTGTATGTGTATTGGGGAATGTGTACTGTGTATGTGTATGTGTGTGTATATGTCAATGTGTATGTGTGTGTATATGTGTATGTGTATGTGTATGTGTATGTATATGTGTATGTGTATGTGTATGTGTATGTGTGTGTATATGTGTGTGTATATGTGTATGTGTATATGTGTATGTGTATGTGTGTGTATATGTGTATGTGTATGTGTGTGTATATGTGTATGTGTATGTGTATGTGTATGTGTATGTGTATGTGAATGTGTGTGTATATGTGTTTGTGTATGTGTTTGTGTGTGTAGATGTGTATGTGTATGTGTATGTGTATGTGTATGTATATGTGTATGTGTATGTGTATGTGTGTGTATATGTGAGTGCATGTGTGTATCAGTGTGTGTGTGTAGGAGGCACCTGAAACAATCCCTGCCTCTGTCTTCGGTGGGGATTGTTTTGAGCTCATATGTATGTGTGTGTAAGCGTGTGTGTGTTGTGTGTTTGTGTGTGTGTGAGAGTGTATGTGTGTATGTGTATGTGTATGTGTATGTGTGAGTGTATGTGTGTATCAGTGTGTTTGTGTAGGGGGCACCTGAAACAATCCCTGCCTCTGTCATCAGTGGGGATTGTTTTGAGCTCATATGTATGTGTGTGTAAGCGTGTGTGTGTTGTGTGTTTGTGTGTGTGTGAGAGTGTATGTGTGTATGTGTATGTGTGTGTGTATACGTGAGTGTATGTGTGTGTAAGTGTGTTTGTGTAGGGGGCGACTGAAACAATCCCTGCCTCTGTCCTCAGTGGGGATTGTTTTGAGCTCATATGTATGTGTGTGTAAGCGTATGTGAGTTGTGTGTTTGTGTGTGTGTGAGAATGTATGTGTGTATCCAGTTGTGTGTTGTTGGTATGTGTATGTTGTATGTATATGTATATGTATGTGATTGTATATGTAATATTGTGGTAGGTATATGTATATGTATATGTGTGTATGTGTATGTGTATGTTTATGTGTATGTGTATGTATATGTATATGTGTATGTGTATGTGTATGTGTATGTGTATGTGTGTGTATATGTGAGTGCCTGTGCGTATCAGTGGTGTGTTGTGTAGGAGCACTGAAAAAGCCCTGCCTCCCTGTCTTCGTGGGGATTGTTTTGAGCTCATATGTATGGTTGGGTGTAAGCGTGTGTGTGTTGTGTTGTGTGTGGTGTGTGTGAGAGTGTATGTGTGTATGGTTTATGTGTATGTGTATGTGTGGTGTGTGTGAGTGGTATGTGTGTATGCAGTTGTTTGTGTAGGGGGCACCTTAACAAGCCCTGCCTCTGGTCAGCAGTGGGGTTGTTTTGAGCTCCATGTATGTGTGTGTAGAGCGTGTATTATGGTGTGAGTGTATGTGTTTGTTTGGTGTGTAAGTGTGGTGTTTTATGGGCAACCTGAAAACATCCCTGCCCCTTTACCTCAGCAATAGCCGCGATGTCAGGGATACCCCCCCGCCCCCCGCCCCCCCCCCCCCCCCACACCACACACACACTCACACACACCACCACACCCCCCACCCCCCACCACCACACCACCACCCTCGGCCACAAACACCACCACACCCAACCCCCCTGCCACTACCCCCCCTCAACGCGGGCCCGAGGGAGGCCCCACCCAGAGGACCCGTCGAGACCTCCCCCATCGAAGCACCCGCGACCACCGTCCAGCACCGGCGGCCCAGCCACCACCCCCCACCCACACCCCCCGGCCTCCTCACAACTCTACTGCCGCAACATGTTCCTTAATACTTCCCCTAGTCTCCTTCCAGAGGTCATGCCTATGTGGAGCTCACTTTAGTCATTTTCCCGCGAGCACTAATTACTTGCGCATACGGGCTACCGTACCAGTAATAATAATAATAATAATAATAATAATAATAATAATAATACTTGTACTAATAGTAATAATAGCCTCTGTCCTCAGCATCCGCACCTTATCAGGGTGGCACATTACTTTAGCTTTCCGCAAGCACTTGAGTACTGCCTCCTTGGACTGTTGCCGAGGTAGCTTGTGAAAGTTTGGGGGCAGCTGCACGCCAAGCTCAGTAAGAAGAGCTGGTAGGTTTTGGGACTGGGAATCACAGAGGTGGATGGGTAAGTGATTAGGTAAGTGTGTGTGTAAGTGTGTGTGTGTGTAGGGGGCAGCTGCACACCGAGCTCAGTAAGAAGAGCATGCAGGTTCAGGGACTGGGAAGCAAGGAGGGGGATGGGTTGGCCTTGGTTAAGTTAAGTTTGTGTGTCTTTTGTGTTGTAAGTATTGTTGTTGTATGTGTGTGGTTTGGAGACTTAGGCATCAACGAGAGGTGGAATGTTTTTACTTTCCTGCTTTGAGTTTCGATTTTATTCCTTTTTTCTTATTCCTGTGTTTTTTTTTTTTGCTTCTTTTTTTTCTTTTTTTTTCCGTTGTAAGCCGTGTCCTATGTGTGTGTGTAAGTGTTTTGTGTTGTCGGTGTTGGGCAATCTTTCACACCGACCGTCGGTAATAGATAGTCTCACGGGAGTATTTTTGTTCCGGGTTTGGTTACTTCACTTCTTTTGTCCCTTTTTTTGTCCGGGGGTAGGATCTGTTCTTTGTCGTGGAAAGTTGTCTTTGAGAAATAATATGGTATTTTTACTGTCATATTTTGTCGAACGTGTTTTTAGACTTATGTTACTTAAAATTGTGCGTCGATGTGCCAAACATGCCATCTACAAGATTCAAGAGTTATACCATGCCTCTTCTTGCTTTTTATTTTCCGTGAAATAGGAAAAGATAGGGATAGAGAAGTTTCACAATGGGAGCCGGGGCGGATGTCTGGTTTAAATCAAATTTTAATTTTTCACTATGCTATTCGGCTTATAAATAATCTCGCTTTACTTCTGTTTATTTTGTGTGCTATACAGATATTGTTTAATCGCGTTGTTTTTTCGTGTTTATCTATTATGTAGCAACGGCATAAACTTGCGCCAGCCCAAAGAAGAGAAAGGGACTGCGAGCCAGTCATTAAAATACATGAGACACTCAATAGCTGGAACTAATTCTTAAGAATCAATATTTTCCGGAAAGGGATGCAGGGATTGTAGCGGCAAGGTGAAGGTCCCAATTAGCTAGTAATTTCGGGATTTTTGGTGTTGCACTTAGCTATTGGCTATGTTATTGAGTTCTTATTAGGAGAGGCAAGAGTATTATTTATCTTGTTATTAAAGGGAGGACAGGAAAAAAATGAAAATGGTGTCTCGTGTGTCTGTGTAGGGGCAGCTGCACGCCGAGGCTCGTAAGAAGAGCGCGTAGGTTTTTGGGACTGGGAATCACGAAGTTTTATTTGTTTGCCTTAGTTTATTTATTGTGCGTTTTTGTTTTCTTGTTTTTGCCTTGTTTCTTATGCTTAGTTCCTTGTTCCCCCGGCTACCTCTACTCTGTTCCGTGGCACTCTCCTATCTTCTTTTTTGGACTGGGAAATCACGGAGGGTGATGGGGTTTGGGCCTTAGTTATGTTCGTGTGGCGTGTTTTGTTGGTAGGTGTTGTGTAATTTGGTGTCCTGTGTAGGGGCAGCTGCACGCCGATCCGTTAAGAAGAGCGCGTAGGTTTTTTGACTGGGAATGCACTGAGGGGGAGGGTTGGCCTTAGTAGGTTATTGTTCGTGTTTGTGTGTGTTTGTGTAGCTTGTGTCTTTTTATGTTGGGCAGCTTCCTTCCGTATGGCTCGGTAATAAGAGCGCGTAGGTTTTGGGACTGGGACATAATCACGGAGGGGGATTGGTTGGCCCTTAGTTAGGTGAGTGATGCGTGTTGTTGTGTATGTTTGTGTAAGTGTGTCTGTGTAGGGGGGCGATACCCACCACGCCGAGCCTCTGTAAGACATATCTCGTAGTGGTTGTATGGGACTAGGGAATCACGGAGGGGGATGGTTTGGCCTTAGTTAGGTTATGTGCGTGTTTGTGTATTTTTTGTAAGTTTGTCTGTTTAGGGTCAGCTGCACGCCGAGCTTCGGGTAAGAAGAGTCGCGTAGGTTTTTGGGACTGGGATCACAGTAGGGGGATGGGTTGGCCTGGGTAGTTCGGTTTAGTGGGTTGCGTTTTTGTGTATTTTTGGTGGTAGTTGTCCCTGTGTAGGGGCAGCTGCGAACTCCAACTCGTAAGAAGAGCGCTTAGGTTTTGGACTGTGAATCAACGGAGGGGGAATAGGTTGGCCTATTAGGTTAGTGTCGTGGTTTGTGTGTGTTTGTGTAAGTGTGTCTGTGGAGTGGCACTGCACGCCGACTCGGTAATAAGAGCGAGTATGTTTGGGACTGGGGAATCATGGAGGGGGGAGGGGTTGTCCTTATTTAGGTATGTGCGTGTTTGTGTATGTTTGTGTAAGTGTGTTGTGTGGGGGGCGCTACACGCCCGAGCTCGGTAAGAAGAGCGCGTTTTTTTTAAAAGGTTTTGGGGGACTGGGAATCACGGAGGGGGATGGGTTGGCCTTAGTGTCGGCGGTTGATATTTTCCGTTTTTTTTGTTTGTTTGGTACTTTTTCTTTGTATGGTGTTCCTCTGCCTCCTCTCTGCTTTAAGAAGAGCGCGTAGGTTTTGGGAGACTGGTAATCACGGAGGGATTGTGTTTGGCCTTAGTTAGTTAAGTTTGCGTGTTTTGTATGTTTTTGTGTAATTTTTTCTGTTGTATTTTGCTGATCGGGGGTGTCAGCTACATCACCCTGTGTGAGGTTGGCTGACCGGTAAGAAAAGCGCGGAGGTTTTGGGCCTGGAATCACGGAGGGGGAGGGGGGTGCCTTAGTTTTTTTTAGGTTGTGTGGCGTGTTTGTGTAGGTTTGTGTACGTGTGTCTGTTAGGGGGCAGCTGCACGCCGAGCTTTCGGTAGAGAGCGCGTAGGTTTTGGACTGGGAATCACGGAGGGGGATGGGTTGGCCTTATTGGTTGTGTGCGTGTTATGTATGGTTTGTGTAAGTGTGTCCTGTGTAGGGGGCAGCTGCACGCACGAGCTCGGTAAGACTATCGCGTAGGTTTTGGACTTGGGAATCACGGAGGTGATGGGTTGGCCTTAGTTAGGTTTTTAGTGTGTTGTTTGTGTATGCTTGTGTAGTTGTTCTGTGTAGGGGGCCAGCTGCACGCCCGAGCTCGGTAAGAAGAGCGCCGTAGGTTTTGTGACTGGGAATCACGGATGGGGCTGGGTTGGGCCTTAGTTAGGTTAGTGTGCGTGTTTTGTGTGATGTTCTGTGTAGTTGTGTCTGTGTAAGGGGCAGCTGCACGCCGACTCGTAAGAAGACGCGTATGTTTGGGACTGGGGCATCACGGAGGGGGATGGGTTGCCTTAGTTAGGTTAGTGTGCGTGTTTGTGTAATGTTTTTGTGTAAGGTGTCTTGTGTAGTGGCAGCTACACGCCGAGCTCGTTAAGAAGAGCTCGTAGGTTTTGGGACTGGGAATCACGGAGGGGGATGGGTTGGCCTTAGTTAGGTTAGTGTGCGTGTTTGTGTATGTTTGTGTAAGTGTGTCTGTGTAGGGGGCAGCTGCACGCCGAGCTCGGTAAGAAGAGCGCGTAGGTTTTGGGACTGGGAATCACGGAGGGGGATGGGTTGGCCTTAGTTAGGTTAGTGTGCGTGTTTGTGTGTGTGTTTTGTGTAAGGTTCTGTGTAATGGGGCAGCTGCAAGAACGCCGGCTCGGGAAGAAGAGCGCGTTAGGTTTTGGGACTGGGAATCACGAGGGATGGGTTGCCTTAGTTAGGTTAGTGTGCGTGTTTGTGTATGTTTGTGTAAGTGTGTCTGTGTAGGGGGCAGCTGCACGCCGAGCTCGGTAAGAAGAGCGCGTAGGTTTTGGGACTGGGAATCACGGAGGGGGATGGGTTGGCCTTAGTTAGGTTAGTGTGCGTGTTTGTGTATGTTTGTGTAAGTGTGTCTGTGTAGGGGGCAGCTGCACGCCGAGCTCGGTAAGAAGAGCGCGTAGTTTTGGGACTGGGAATCACGGAGGGGGGATGGGTTGGGCCTTAGTTAGGTTAGTGTGCGTGTTTGTGTATGTTTGTTAAGTGTGTCTGTGTAGGGGGGCAGCTACACGCCGAGCTCGGTAAGAAGAGCGCGTAGGTTTTGGGACTGGGAATCACGGAGGGGGATGGGTTGGCCTTAGTTAGGTTAGTGTGCGTGTTTGTGTATGTTTGTGTAAGTGAGTCTGGGTAGGAGCCGCTGCATACGCCGACTCGTAGAGAGCGCGTAAGGTTTTGGTACTTGTGAATCACGGAGGGGATGGGTTGGCCTTAGTTTATAGGTATTGTGCGTGTTTTGTGTATTTTGTGTAATGTTCTGTGTAGGGGCAGCTACCCCGATCCTAAGAAGAGCGCGTAGGTTTTGGGACGGGAATCACGGAGGGTGAGGGTTGGCCTTAGTTAAGGTTAGTGTGCGTGTTTGTGTTGTTTGTGTAGTGTGCTTGTGTAAGGGGGCAGCTGCAACGCCGAGCTCTTTAAGAAAGCGGCGTAGGTTTTGGGACTGGGAATCACGGAGGGGGTGGGTTGCCTTATATTAGGTTAGTGTGTATTGTGCGTGTTTGTGTGTGGTTTGTGTAATGTGTCCCTGTGTAGGGGGCAGCTGCACCCGAGCTCGGTAATAAAGAGCGCGTAGGTTTTGGACTGGAATCACGATGGGGATTGGTTGGCCTTCGTTAGGTTCTTGCGTGTTTGTGTATGCTTTGTAGTGTGTCTGTGTGGGGGCAAGCTGCCGACGATCTCGGTAACAAGACGCGTAGTTTTTGGGACTTGGGAATCACGGAGGGGGTATGGGTTGCCTTAAAGTTAGGTTAGTGTGCGTGTTTGTGTATGTTTGTGTAAGTGTGTCTGTGTAGGGGGCAGCTGCACGCCAACTCGTCAAGAAGAGCGCGTAGTTTTGGGACTGGGAATCACGGAGGGGGATGGGTTGGCCTTAGTTAGGTTAGTGTGCGTGTTTGTGTATGTTTGTGTAAGTGTGTCTGTGTAGGGGGCAGCTGCACACCGAGCTCGGTAAGAAGAGCGCGTAGGTTTTGGAACTGGGAATCACGGAGGGGGATGGGTTGGCCTTAGTTAGGTTAGTGTGCGTGTTTGTGTATGTTTGTGTGCGTTTGTGTCTGTGTGTGTAAGTGTGTGTGTGCAGGCTTTGGGGCTGGGAAGCACAGAGGGGGATGGGTTGGCCTTCATTAGGTTAGTGTGCGTGTGTGTGTTTGTGTGTGTGTGTAAGTGTTTGTGTAGGGAGACAGGTAAGATTAGGCAGCTGAACACCCAAGTCAGCAAGAAGACGCGGTTGGGTGTGGTTGGGTGCGGATAGGCCAATTAGGTGAGTTCGGTGCGGATAGGCCAATGGGGTGTGGTTGGGTGCAGATAGGCCAACGGGGTGTGGTTGGGTGCAGATAGGCCGATTGGGTGAGGTTCGGTGTGGATAGGCCAATGGGGTGTGGTTGGGTGCAGATAGGCCAATGGGGTGTGGTTGGGTGCAGATAGGCCAATGGGGTGTGGTTGGGTGCTGATAGGCCAATGGGGTGTGGTTGGGTGCAGATAGGCCAATGAGGTGTGGTTGGGTGCAGATAGGCCAATGGGGTGTGGTTGGGTGCAGATAGGCCAATGGGGTGTGGTGAGCCCAAAATTGAGTGGATGAGCCTACATTTTAACTCGAATTTCAAACGAATACAAAACGACCACTCAAATAGTGTCTCAATCTACCACCTGCGCTTTTTTGATGAGCATCCCATCCTCATTCAAATTCAAATTACCTTGATGAGCTTCCCATACTCATTCGAATTCAAATTCAAATTACCTTGATGAGCTTCCCATAAAATTCAAGTTTAAATTCAAATTACCTTGATGAGCTTCCCATACTCATTCGAATTCAAATTCAAATTACCTTGATGAGCTTCCCATAAAATTCAAATTTAAATTCAAATTACCTTGATGAGCTTCCCATAATCATTCAAATTCAAATTACCTTAATGAGCTTCCCATACTCATTCAAATTCAAATTCAAATTACCCTGATGAGCTTCCCACACTCATTCAAATTCCAATTCACTTGATAAGCTTTCCATACTCATTCAAATTCAAATTCAAATTACATTGATGAGCTTCCCATAATTATTCAAATTACCTTGATGAGCTTCTTATACTCATTCAAATTCTAGTTACCTTGATGAACTTCCCATCCTCATTCAAATTCAAATTCAAATTACCTTCATGAGCTTCCCATACCCATTCACATTCAATTTACCTTGATGAGCTTCACATACTAATTTAAATCGAAATTCAAATTACCTTGAAGAGCTTCCCATACTCTAGGTCAATCGCTGCCCGCATTCTCAGCCTCTTTTCCTGGCGCTCCTAAGCTGCTGTAGTGGACAGGTCCTTGGATAGTCAATGCTCTTCTAGCCTTCATTCAAATTCGAGTTTTAGACGAATGACCACTCAAAACCAACTACTCAAATAATGCCCCATTTAACCACCTGCACTAACTTTGGTGAGTCTCTAGCCTAAATTTGAATTCGAATTTCAAACGAATACGAACCAAACACTCGAATATTGTCTCATTCAATCTCCTGCACTAACCTTGATGAGCTTCCCATATTCTAGGTCAATCGCTGCCCGCATTCTCAGCCTCTTCTCCTCACGCTCCTCAGCAGCTCGGGTGGACAGGTCCTTAGTCTGGCGATGCTCTTCTAGCCTTGCTTTCACGCGGTCTGGTACGTGAGACTGGGCTGAGCTGGAGGCAGGTGTGTTTGAGGGGGCTTTGGACATGCCCTCCTGTCGCTTCCTTTTCAGCAGCTCCCTCTCACGGGCCGCCTCCTCTCTTTGGACAGCGATGACCTGAAGGGGAGGTCGATTATGTTGAATAGATTCACACCGCACCACCCACCATACCACACATCACACCACGCCACACCACACCGCGCCACACCACGCCACACACCACATCACGCCACACCACACGCCATATTGTGCACTTGCGAGTTCAGAAAGTGAGATTTAATTATATATTCACATTGTGATATACCCTCTCACGGGCCGCCTCCTCTCGTTGGACAGCGATGACCTGAGGGGGGGGGGGTACGATTATATCAAATAGATTGCAGGTATGATTTATGCCTTAATATTAAATTACTATTTAATTATAAATGCGTATATATACATATACATCTACATACACACCACACCACACACCACATTGTGCACTTGCAAGTTCAGAAAGTGAGATCATATTATATATTTGCGCTGTCCCCCTTGAGTGCGCTTGGGCCCGTCCGGAGGGTCGTCGACCGGTACGGTAACTGGAATGTCGCATACGGTCCGGTTCCCTTAATCCCATCGTGGCACGTCCTTAGAGGTCATTGTGACAATTCTTGGATGCTCAAATTTTTATTTATTTGCGTTGTGATATATACCGGTGATTACATTGCTATACCAAGGTACTACTAAGCACGCGCGGCAGCGCGGTGCCGCGCGGCCTTTTTGAGCCCCTCTGCGCGTTTCGCGCTGTTTTTTCAACCCCCTGTGGGCACAGCGCGCAGTTTTTGCGCTTTTTGCACTAAAAAGCGCTGGCCAATTTGACATTTGTGCGCTTTAAGCGCTGGCCAATTTGGCAAGAAGTAGTACTCTGTGCTACACCATACATTGATTAAGCCCCTCTCAGTGATATACTATGGTCTAGTGGTAGACCAGATTGCTGGAGGACGAAGAGTCGGGGGTTCGACTCCCCCTTCGGTCGCTCTTGGCGTTGCAGGTCGCCGTCAACCGCGATGGTAGCTTGTCCAGTTGAGGTAGGAGACCGCTCACCACCCGCGTACGACGGGCTTCCTTAACACCACGCCCCACCAGGCGTTATCATTACATTGATTATTGTCCCAGGGCAGCTATGACCTGAGCAATGAATTTGTTGTTCAAATCTGAAGTTTGTTTTCTTCTAGCTTAATGGTGTTAGGCTTCCTACAGGAACAGCGTTTTTACAGCTTTCTATAGCTTTTATAGCTTTTTAGGGCCATAAATGGCAAAAAACAAAACTTCGAAGAAAAACAATGGGCCAAATCGGGGTCAAAAGTAGCGTTCGCTATATATAGCGGGGGGAAAATTCCCTAACCTGAGGGAGAGTATGTTCATATTTGCTCAAACTCGGAGTGGAAATATTTGCTCAAACTCGGACCAGAAATATTTGCCCAAACTCGGACTGGAGACTTGGCACCCTCCCTAAATCGCCCCTTATCAGCCTAATGAGTCCACGGTGCATCGCAAGCCACGCCAAAATATTGGCGCCGCGTAGGGCAAAAGCCAGGGTTTACTACTTCGTTAGGGCCAAGGTTCCAAACAAACAACTTGACACGTGGGAAACCCTGGGGGCTCCCGCCCCCCTGAGGGTGGGGCTTCCCTCCAAAACTGGAGCACAAGGTTTAAGCAAGCAGACTGCCCTCCCCCCAAACGCCACCCTCTCCACACACCCTCCATACCCATCAACCCGCCCACCTCTTGTCGCCTCTCCCGTTCGGCTTGCTCAATCTCGGAATTGATCAACAAGGTTTAAGTGAACAGCCTGCCCTACGCCCCAACACCACCCTCTCCACACACCCTCCCCCACCAACGAACCCACCCCAACACCACCCTCCCACACCACACCCATCAACCACCAATGACCTCACCCCAACACCACCCTCCCACACCATACCCATCAACCCACACACCTATTGTCGCTTCTATCATTCAGCCTGCTCAATCTCAGAAGAGATCAACAAGGTTTAAGTGAACAGCCTGCCCTACGCCCCAACACCACCCTCTGTGCGCACTCGCCACCCATCAATGAACCCACCCCAACATTACCCTCCCACACCATACCCATCAACCCACACATCTCTTGTCCCTTCTCCCATTCGGCTTGCTCAATCTCAGAAGAGATCAACAAGGTTGAAGTGAACAGCCTGCCCTACGCCCCAACACCACCCTCTGTGCGCACTCGCCACCCATCAATGAACCCACCCCAACATTACCCTCCCACACCATACCCATCAACCCACACATCTCATGTCCCTTCTCCCATTCGGCTTGCTCAATCTCAGAAGAGATCAACAAGGTTGAAGTGAACAGCCTGCCCTACGCCCCAACACCACCCTCTGTGCGCACTCGCCACCCATCAATGAACCCACCCCAACATTACCCTCCCACACCATACCCATCAACCCACACATCTCTTGTCCCTTCTCCCATTCGGCTTGCTCAATCTCAGAAGAGATCAACAAGGTTGAAGTGAACAGCCTGCCCTACGCCCCAACACCACCCTCTGTGCGCACTCGCCACCCATCAATGAACCCACCCCAACATTACCCTCCCACACCATACCCATCAACCCACACACCTCTTGTCGCTTCTCCCATTCAGCTTGTTCTATCTCTGACGGGAGCCCCTGCTGACGTGGTACCGCCACCTCCACCTCCTCCTCCTGCTGCCATTGTTGTACTGCCTCCTTCTTCTTCTGCTGGCCCTTTGTCTGATCACTATCTGCCCCTGCTGCAACACCACGGGGATTCTCCATCCCCTTCTCTCCTTCGCGTTCCTTCACCCCCAAATTTGAATTTGAATTCAAACCTAGGTTGGAATTGGGGTCCGAAGCTTGATTAGCCGCCCGGTGGGGGACAAAGTGAGGACGAAAAAGGCGCTTGGTCGGACGTGCTTCTACAGCTGTTTCTTCCTCATCTTCTTCCTCCACGGTCTGTGCTGCTGCTACCCAAGCTGCTGCGGCTCCTGCCCCTGCCCCTGTTGATGCTGCTGCTACCCCTGCCCCTGCTGCTGCTCCTGCCCCTGTGGATGCTACCCCTGCCCCTGCTGCCCCTGCCACTGCCCCTGTTGATGCTGGTGCTACCCCTGCCCCTGCTGCTGCTGCTCCTGCCCCTGTGGATGCTACCCCTGCCCCTGCTGCCCCTGCCGCTGCCCCTGTTGATGCTGTCATGTGCGCTTCCGCGGTGCGCACTGCTGCTCCTGCTGCCGCCGTTGCCGTTGCCGGTGCTGGCCTGCTTCCTAAGTCGGGTACCGCTACACCCACTGACCCCTGGTCCCTAACACCAGCCAAGGGGGTGGCCTTCCTCTCACCCAACTCCTTTTTCTTGGAGTTGGTCCTCTTTAGCAAATCATTCACTCGGTCTCGAAGACTAGCTCCGTCTCCCAACCCAAGCTTTACTGTAGAGCTCTTCTCAATCTTCTTCTTCTTCTTCTTACTCCTCTCTGAAGCACACTTGCGCTTTTCGTAACCTGCGTTGCTTTTATCATCAGCACCAGACTTGCTCCTTTCCAAACCAGACTTGCTCTGATCGGAGCCAGGCTTGCTCAAATCCAAACCAGGCTTGCTCTTACCAGAACCAGGCTTGCTCTTTTCCAAACCAGGCTTGCTTTTTTCTAAACAAGGCTTGCTCTTATCCAAAGCAGGCTTGCTCAAATCCAAATCAGGCTCTACAGGCAATACAGGCTCCATGTTGCAGGTCTCCTGCATCCCATCACGACCAGTCTGCACCCCTGCGCCGGGCTCCCGCTCCTCATAGCTGTCATCCCTCACCTCATAGATGCCATCCGCCATCTCAACACAATGCCACTGCTCCTCATGCTCTGCCCCGTCCAGACCTACACTGGGCTCCTCCACTTCATAGCTCGCTACCCCATCCCCAGAACGGTGCCCCTCTTCCTTGTGTGTTACATCGTCCACGCTTACACTAGGTTCCTTCATGTCACAGCTGGCGTTCTCCACCCCATCACGGCCAGCCTGCACCACTGCAGTAGGCTCCTGCACCTCGTAGCTCACTACCCCCATCCCAGCACGTTGCCCCTCTTCCTTGTGTGTTACATCGTCCAAACCTACACTAGCTTCCTTCATCTCGCAGCTGGCATTATCCACCCCATCACAGCCAGTCTGCACCCCTGTGATGGGCTCCTGCACCTCATGTCTTGCATCCCCCATCCCCAAACAGTGCCCCTCTTCCTCATGCCTCAAGCCGTCCACACCTGCACTGAGTTCCTGTACATCACATCTCACATCCCCCACCCCGGCACTGGGGCCCTCCTCCTCATCCCCAACGCTATCTACACTTACACTGGTCCCCCCCTCCTCGTGCCCGCCACCTCTCCGACCACCACTCGGCTTCCGCATCGCATTGTTGGCATCCTCCAACCCTGTACTGGGATCCTGCACCCCATGACTGCCAGCCTGTGCACCCTGCACCCCATGACTGCCAGCATGTGCACTCTGCACCCCATGACTGCCAGCCTGTGCACCCTGCACCCCATGACTGCCAGCTGTGCACCTGCACAGCCTGTGCAACCCTGCACCCCATGACTGCCAGCCTGTGCACCCTGCACCCCATGACTGCCAGCCTGTGCACCCTGCACCCCATGACTGCCAGCCTGTGCACCCTGCACCCCATGACTGCCAGCCTGTGCACCCTGCACCCCAATGACTGCGCAGCCTGCTGGTGCACCCTGCACCCCATGACTGCCAGCCTGTGCACCCTGCACCCCATGACTGCCAGCCTGTGCACCCTGCACCCCATGACTGCCAGCCTGTGCAACCTGCACTCCATGACTGCCAGCCTGTGCAACCTGCACCCCATGACTGCCAGCCTGTACAACAGCTCTGGAATCTCTCCCCAACCCAGTTGCATCCCCCAACCCAGCACCTGGCTCCTCCTCCTCATGCCCGACACCAATCCCACCTAAACTCGGCTGACTGACAGTCTCCACACCCCCAATAAGATCCTGCACTCCATGAACCACATCTAGCTCCTCTGTGTCCAACTCGATCACCTCAGAACCACCATCCTCGACGGCTACGCCGGGTTCTGGGCAGCCATTCTTTCTATCCAGACCACGGACACCGCCGTCGTTAGCGAATGGACTCATTTGCGGAGCTCCACGTCCAGGTACCGACACCCGGGGTTCCCTCACTCCATGCCCTGCCTCTCCCAGCCCTACGCTAGGCTCCCCCGCCTCACGTCGGGCACAAAGGGGTTCGGGGTTGGGTTGGGGTTGGGGGTAGGGTTGGGGGTAGGGTTGGGGTTTGGGTTGGGGGTGGGGGTGGACAAGTTCGTCTTCCCCACTCCCCCCTCTCCTGTCCCCTTCCCCTGCCCCAGCCACCTCCCCACTACTCCCTGCTCCTCCCACCCCCCCACTACCCCCTCTCGGCGCGAAGAACAGATCACAAATGTCTTCTGTGTCCGCCCTTGCACCGCCAAGGCCAGGGCCCCCACCAGGGTGTGGGACGGGAGCAAAGAAAAGGTCACAAATGGCTGCTCCGTCTTCAGCCCTGGCACCAGCCCCTCCCACATGGGCGGGCGACTGAGGAGGGGACACCAAGTTCACAGAGTCAAGCGCCATGGGTGATTGAGGAGGGGATGAGTCAGAGTCAGACGACACGAGGTCAACAGCATTGGGGTCAGGTTCCTCCTGGTTACTCTCACTGTGGCCAGGCTCCTTAGGTTTAGGCTTCTTGTGCTTAGGCTGCTGCTGCCCAGGCTCCTTATGCGTAACCTCCTTGTGCTTCCTCTTCTTTTCTTTCTCCCTCCTAGATTCTGTTGCCTTAGCTTTGTCTCCTTTCCTAGTGGTGGCAGGAGCTTTTTTCCCATTCTTCTTGACCTCCCCAAGCACAGCTGCAGACGCCTTGTCTTCTCTCCTCTTTTTCCTCTTTTCCGCCTTCCTCTTCTTTAACACTAACACCGATGGTTCCCATTCTTCACCCGAAGAAAGGGAATTTGGCTTGGCCTTGCGCACCTCCCTTTCGGCCCTCACCCACTTCAGCCTTTCCTTCAGGGACACATCTAGCATGCCGGTGGCACTAGCTGGACCTGGTGCTGTGTCCCACTTGACTCCTTCCTTTGATGGCGTGTCTAACAAGATGATGGCCCTAGCTGGACCTGGTGCACCCATCTGCCTGCCTTCGGCTGTACCTGGTGTCGTGTCTAGCAAGGCCCTAGCTGGACCTGGCGTACCCTTCGGCCCGCCTTCCTGCGTATCTGATGCTGTCCGAAATTCTTTCTTCTTCTTCTTCTTCTTCTTCCTGGGAGTAACAGACTGGGGGTCCGTCATTGTGGTGGGCTTCCCACCCTGGCTGCCAGCACCAGCGCCAGCATCGGCATTAGCATTAGCAGCAGCAGCACCAGTACCACTAGCACCAGCAGCACCAGCATTGGCAGCACCAGAAGCAGCACCAGCATTAGCAGCAGCAGCAGCACCAGGATCACTAGCACCAGCAGCACCAGCATTGGCAGCACCAGAAGCAGCACCAGCATTAGAGCCAGCATCAGCAGCAGGGCCATCGCCAGCACCAGGCTCTGAGGGCTTTGCCTTTTGAGTATTGCCCCAGCTCTGAAGTAAGACGCGTAGCAGACGAGAGTTCTTGGCGACTCGTTGATGTTGTTCTTCCCTTTGTTGGTTTTTTTCTTCTTGCTGCTGCGGCTGCTGCTGATGTTGGTTTTGATGTTGGTTTTGCTGCTGCTGTTGCTGTTGGTGCTGTTGGTGCTGCTGGTCTTGCTGCTGCGGCTGCTGCTGTTGTTGGTTTTGATGTGGCATTTGCTGTTGCTGTTGGTGCTGTTGGTGCTGCTGTTGTTGCTGCTGCTGCTGTTGTTGCTGCTGCTGGTTTTGACGTGGCGGTTGCTGTTGCTGCTGCTGTTCTTGCTGCTGCTGTTGCTGCTGGCTTTGATGTGGCATTTGCTGTTGCTGTTGGTGCTGATGGTGCTGCTGTTCTTGGTGCTGCTGCTGCTGTTGGTTTTGATGTTGCTGTTGCTGTTGGTGCCGTTGGTGCTGCTGTTCTTCCTGCTGCTGCTGTTGTTGCTGTTGGTTTTGATGTGGCGGTTGCTGTTGCTGCTGCTGGCTTTGATGTGGCGGTTGCTGTTGCTGTTGGTGCTGTTGGTGCTGCTGTTGCTGCTGCTTCTGCTTTTGCTGTTGGTTTTGATGTGGCGGTTGGTGTTGCTTTTGGTGCCATTGGTGGTGCTGTTCTTGATGCTGCTGCTGTTGTTGCTGCTGGTTTTCATGTGGCGGTTGCTGTTGCTGCTGCTGTTCTTGCTGCTGCGGCGGCTGCTGCTGCTGCTGCTGTTGGTTTTGATGTGGCGGTTGCTGTTGCTGTTGGTGCTGTTGGTTTTGCTGTTGCTGCTGCTGCTGCTGCTGGTTTTTATGTGGCGGTTGCTGTTGCTGTTGCTGCTGTTGGTTTTGCTGTTGCTGCTGCTGTTGGTTTTGATGTGGCGGTTGCTGTTGCTGTTGGTGCTGTTGGTTTTGCTGTTGCTGTTGCTGCTGCTGCTGGTTTTGATGTGGCGGTTGGTGTTGCATGTCAGACAGCATCAATTGTACATGCTTCAACATCACTAACCGCTGCTGCAACTGCTCTGTCTTCAGAGCTCTGTCCACCTGACCATGCGTGGAAGTAACTGTTGCTCCTCCTCCTGCTGCTGCTGCTTCTTCTTCTGCTGTTGTTGTTACTACTGCTGCTGCTGCTGCTGCGGCGGCGGCGTGAGATTGCCATGCGCCAGCATCATCTGCTGCTAAGGTAACTCCATGCCCATGCCCTCTCCCAGGGAGGCGTTCGCGAAGTCCTGCTGCTACTGCTGCTGCTGTTGATGCTGTTGTTGTTGTTGTTGTTACTACTGCCATCGCTGATGTTTCTGTTTCTGCAGCTGCTGCTGCTGCTGCTGCTTCTGTTGCGACTGCTCCCGGTGCTACTTCCGCACCGCTCAGCTCACCCAAGCCAAGCATTTCATCTTCCCCACTGCACCCCTGTTGCGGCTTGGGCCCAAGGTCGCCCAGGACACTTCTGGTGGAATCCTGGCTTTGGCCAGGTGCCCTAATAGAGCTCAGCTTGTGGACCATCGCCAAGAGGGACGTTAGGTTACTATGTAGGCTGCCGTAAGCAGCCCTAGCTGTTGCTTGGTCTGCTGGACTGCCTGCAGCAGAGGCAGCCCTAGCTGCTGCTTGGTCTGCTGGACTGCCTGCAGCAGAGACAGCCCTAGCTGCTGCTCGGTCTGCTGTGCTGCCAACAGCCAAGGCAGCTGCAGAGGCAGATGCTTCTTCTACATCCTTCTGCACCATCTCTTGAAGTGATGAGCCTGTGGGGTGGAAGGTGATCGATCAGACAACACAGCAGTGGATGTGTGAATATGTGGGTATGTGGGTATGTGGATATGAGGGTATGTTGGGATGAGGGGATGAAGGGATGTGGGCGTGTGGGGAGACAGGCCTAGAGTCAGCAGCTGCAGAGGCAGATGCGTCTTCTTCATCCTTTTGCACCATCTCTTGAAGTGATGAGCCTGTGGGGGGGAAGGCAATCAATCAGACAACACTGCAGTGGGCGTGTGGGGGGACAGGCGCAGGGGCAGCAGCAGCAGGGGCAGATGCTTGAGCTACATCCCTTTGCACTACCTCTTGAAGTGGTGAACCTGTGGGGTAGAAAGTGATCAATTAGGCAACACTGCTGTGGACATGTGGGCATGTGGGGATGAGGGGATGTGAGCATGTGGGTATGTGGGTATGACGGGATGTGGGCATGTGGTCGTATGGGGGGACAGGCGCAGAGGTAGCAGCGGCAGAAGCAGATGCTTGAGCACCACATCTTGAAGTGATGAACCTATGGGATGGAAGGTAATCAATCAGATAATTCAGCAGTGGATATGTGAGCATGTGAGCATGTTGTTACAGTCCAGGGGTAGACTAAATAGGCTAAAGGGACTTGCCCAACCGTGACAGAAAGGGATAAAAAGAAAAAGCATTGATGGACTGAACCTCAAATAGTCGTTTTACCAACGGGCGCCCTGAGTTCTTGCTACAGGGCCTGTGAGCATGTGGGCGTGTGGGGGGACAGGCGCAGAGTCAGCAGCAGCAGGGCAGATGCTTGTGCTACATCCCTTAGCACTACCTCTTGAAGTGGTAAACCTGTGGGGTAGAAAGTGATCAATCAGGCGACACTGCTGTGGACATGTGGACATGTGGGTATGAGGGTATGAGGGTATGTGGGTATGTGGGTATGTGGGTATGTGGGTATGTGGGTATGAGGGGATGAGGGGATGAGGGGATGCGGGTATGTGGGTATGTGGGTATGTGGGGATGAGGGGATGTGGGTATGGGGGTATGTGGGGATGTGGGGATGTGGGGATGTGGGGATGTGGTTATGGGGGGATGGGGGGGTGAGGGCATGACAGGATGTGGGCAAGTGGGGAGACAGGCGCAGGGGCAGCAGCAGCAGAGGCAGATGCTTGAGCTACATCCTTGTGCCCAGACTGTTGAAGTGATGAGCCTGTGGGGAGGAAGGATCAGACAGCACTGCAGTAGATATGTCGGGATGTGGGGATGAGGGGATGAGGGGATGAGGGGATGACGGGATGTGGGCGTGTGAGGAGACTGGCGCAGAGTCAGCAGCAGAAGAGGCAGATGTGTGTACATCCTTGAGCCCAGCCAGTTGAAGTGATGAACCTGTGAGGTGTCGAATAATTAGGATGTTCAATATCTTGATGGTCGAAGGTGGTGATGGTAGCGGTGGTGGTGGTGGTAGATGTGGTGGTGAATCTGGAGCCCATTGAAAATAAATTCCAAAGACATACCTTGTTTATAATGTAAAAGACAAACCACATTTAAAATTAAAAAGACAAAACTCATTACTATTCTGCACACAGGAGTGAGGTGCAGTAAAATTGAAAATTGAAACTTAGTACGCCATGCCACAGGCGTGAGATTGAGTAAACCCTCCCGTTTGCATGCATGTGCGCATACTGCAGATGGCTACCATGTTGGGTTTATTTGGTTTCGCAGACCTTCTGCGCCTGAGCTTGGACTACCGCGCGACAACACGGAGGGAAGTTCTCTACCTCTTCCAAGGCGCCAAATCTGAGATTTGGTGAACCTGGCCAGGGCTCCAACCTCAGACTCGTCTGATCGTCCACAGGGTAATACTATACTATACTAAACTATACTATACTATACTTTACGGCCCAGAGCTCGAAACTTGATATCTTACTGGTCTACAAAAAACCGCACGGTATCATACGACATATCATACAATCAGGGATATTTTTTCCTGCTATATATATAGCGATCGCTAGTTTTGACCCCGTTTTGGAAAACATATTGCTGCAAAAAAGTAAAAACAAATGGCCCAAGTGGCCCCAAAAAGCTACAAAAAGCTATAAAAAGCACTATAACGCTGTCCCTGGAGGAGGCCTACAACCATAAAGCTAGAAAAAACCCACTTTCAGATTTGAAAAAAAATAACTGCATACATTTACAATGTCCTTCACTCTTTTTACCGCATATCCATCATTATTAGATCATACATAGTCATCATTAGTATATATATATATATATATATATATATATATAAGCTGCACAGAGAATATATTGCCTCCTGTACCAGCATTCTTGCCACACATCGCATGAAGGAGTCCCTACCGCCTGGAGGGTGACACTTACTAAGTCTGCCATGGTGACTTTTTCCAGCTGCGGCGTACGTGAAGGTCCCCTTTACACCACGCCCCTCCGAGTTATCTTTTTTTTACAGTGCCCCTACCTGATTGCCCTGGGCTGCTCTGGGGCGCTGCCACCCAAACCCCAAGAGCTCGAAGCAAGGAGCCCGGGGGGGGCGGGGGGACATTTCTGACTAGTTTCAAGAAACAGTGACCCTACCTGATTTCTCTGGGCTGCTCTGGGGCACTAGGAAATGCTCCTCAATGCCAGATCTGAGAAGCAGCTTCTTCAGGTTCTCCATCCCAGGGTGGAGGTGGGTGAGCACTTGTGATGACACACCCTACCAGAGGAGAGAGGGAGAGGGTGAGGGTGAGGGTGAGGAGAGAGAGGGGTAGGGGTACGGTTGAAGGGGGTTTTGGGTGATGGGGTGAGGGGTGGAGGGATGTTGTTAGGGGTTGAGGAGTTTATGAGAGGAAGGGAGGGACGAGGGTTGAGGGGTGGGGAGGAGAGAGAGGGTGAGGGGTGAAGGAGAGAGAGGGTGAGGGGTGTTGAGGGGTGAGAGTGAGGGGAGAGGGGCGGAGGAGAGGTGGTGAAGGGAGTGACGAGAGGTGAGGGCGTGAGGGTGAGGGGTGAGGTTGGGGGTGAGGGGTGAGGTGGTGAGGAGGAGAGGGTGAGGGTGGAGGTGGAGGGTGGAGGGTGTGGAGAGAAAGGGTGGAGAGGATCATCACTGGGTGGAAGGGAGGAGGTGGGTGAGGACTTGTGATGACACACCCTACCAGAGGAGAGAGGGAGAGGGTGAGGGGTGAGGGGTGAGGGGTGAGGGGTGAGGAGAGAGAGGGTGAGGGTGAGGGGTGGAGGGTGGAGGGGCATGGGCGAAGGAAGGGAGCGGTGAGGAATTTGTGATGACCACACACTACCAGAGGGCGAGGGAGAGGGTGAGGGGCGGGCAGGGGCGAGGTGGTGAGGGGGAGGGGGTGAGGAGAGAGAGGGTGTGCAGGGGCGAGGGAGTGAGGCGGTTGAGGGGTGAGGGTGAGGTGTGAGTGTGAGGTTGTGAGGTGTGAGGTGTGAGGTGTGAGGTGTGCGCGGGTTAGGGGTTAGGGGAGAGGGTGAGGGTTGAGGGTAACGGGTGAGGGGTGGAGGGTGAGGGGTGAGGAGAGAGAGGGTGAGGGTGAGGGGTGAGGGGTGAGGGGTTGGGATGGAGAGAGAGGGTGATTGTGAGGGGTGAGGAGAGAGAGGGTGAGAGGTGAGTGGTGAGGGTGAGGGGTGAGGGTGAGGGTGAGGGTGAGGTGTGAGTGGTGAGGGGTTAAAGGAGAGGATATACAAGGTGAGGGTGAGGGGTGAGGGGAGAGGAGAGACAAGGTGAGGGTGAGGGTGGAGGGTGGAGGGATGCAGAGGTGGAAGGGAGGAGGTGTGAGGACACACTATACCCTAGGAGAGAGGGAGAGGGGTGAGGGGAGAGGGGGTGAGGGGGTGGTGGTGAGGAGAGAAGGAGAGAGAGAGGGGAGAGTGAGGGGAGGAGAAAGAGGGTAAGGTGAGGTGAGGGTGAGGAGTGAGGGGGTGAGGGGTGAGGGGTGAGGAGAGAAGAGGGTGAGGGCTGATGTGTGGAGGGAGGCGGGGTGAAGGGTGGAGGTGTGAGGAACACACCGTACCATAGGAGAGAGGGTGAGGGTTTGAGGGGTGAGGGGTGAGGGGGTGAGGGTGAGGGGTGAGGGGTGAGGAGAAAAGAGAGGGTGAGGGGCGCGGGGTGGGGGAGAGAGGGTGAGTGTGAGGGAGGAAGGGCGGGAGGTGGTCAGGTGAGACTTGTGAGGACACACCGTACCATAGGAGAGAGAGGGGAGGGGTGGGGGGTGAGGGGAGAGGAGAGATAGGGTGAGGGTGAGGGTGGAGGGTGGAGGGATGTAGAGGTGGAAGGGAGGAGGACTTGTGAGGACACACCGTACCCTAGGAGAGAGGGTGAGGGGTGAGGGGTGAGGAGAGAGAGGGTGGGGGTGAGGGTGAGGGCGAGGGTGAGGGTGAGGGTGAGGGTGAGGGGTGAGGGATGAGGGGTGAGGAGATAGGAGGGTGAGGTTTGAGGTTGAGGGGTGAGGGGTGAGGGGTGAGGAGAGAGCGGGTGGGGGTGAGGGGTGGAGGAGTGGAGGGATGCAGGGGTGGAAGGGAGGAGGTGGTGAAGATGTGTGAGGACACACCGTACCATAGGAGAGAGAGGGTGAGGAGAGAGAGGGTGAGGGTGAGGGTAGGAAAGGGAGGAACTTGTGATGACACACCCTTACCAGAGGAGACAGAGGGTGAGGGGTGAGGGTGAGGGGTGAGGGGTGAGGGGCGAGGGGCGAGGGGCGAGGGGTGAGGGGTAAGGGGTGAGGGGTGAGGGGTGAGGAGATGAGAGCGGGTGGGGGTGAGGGTGAGGGTGAGGGGAGGGTGAGGGGTGAATGGTGAGGGGTTAGGGGAGAGGAGAGACAAGGTGAGGGTGAGGGTGGAGGGTGGAGGGTGGAGGGATGCAGAGGTGGAAGGGAGGAGGTGTGAGGACACACCGTACCCTAGGAGAGAGGGTGAGGGGTGAGGGGTGAGGAGAGAGAGAGAGAGTGAGGGTGATGGTGAGGGGTGAGGGATGAGGGGTGAGAAAAGAGAGGGTGAGGGTTGAGGGTTGAGGGTTGAGGGTTGAGGGTTGAGGGTTGAGGGGTGAGGAGAGAGAGGGTGGGGGTGAGGGGTGGAGGGTAGAGAGATGCATGGGTGGAAGGGAGGAGGTAGGTGAGGACTTGTGATGACACACCCTACCAGAGGAGAGAGAGGGTGAGGAGTGAGGGGTGAGGAGAGAGAAGGTGTGGAGGTGTGGAGGGGTGAGGGTGAGGGTGAGGGTGAGGGGTGAGGGTGAGGGGTGAGGAGAGAGAGGGTGAGGGTTGAGGGTTGAGGGGTGAGGAGAGAGAGGGTGGGGGTGAGGGGTGGAGGGTAGAGAGATGCATGGGTGGAAGGGAGGAGGTGGGTGAGGACTTGTGATGACACACCGTACTATAGGAGAGAGAGGGTGAGGGTGAGGGTGGAGGGTGGAGGGATGCATGGGGGGAAGGGAGGAGGTGGGTGCGGACTTGTGATGACCACACCGTATTATAGGAGAGAAGAGGGTGAGGGGTGAGGGTGAGGGGGGGAGGGTGGAGAGATGCATGGGTGGAAGGGAGGAGGAGGGTGAGACTTGTGATGGACACACCCTACCAGAGGAGAGAGGAGGGTGAGGGGTGAGGGGTTGAGGGGTGAGGGGTGAGGGAGAGAGAGGGTGAGGGTGAGGGTGAGGGGAGAGGAGAGAGAGGATGAGGGGTGAGGGGTGAGGTGAGGGGCGAGGGGCGAGTGAGGGGCGAGGGGCGAGGGTGGAGGGATGCATGTGTGGAAGGGAGGAGGTGGGTGAGGACTTGTGATGACACACCCTACCAGAGGAGAGAGAGGTGTGGAGGGGTGGAGGGGTGAGGAGTGAGGGGTTTGGGTTTGGGAGGCAAGGGTCAGGGGTCCGGTAGCTCACATCCCACCCACCAACATTTTGTACCAACACCCCATCCCACCCACCAACACTTCTCTGTCCACTTCCCACTCCACCCACCAACATTTTTCTACACCACCTTCCATCCCACACACCACTTGCTTATCCACTTCCCATCCCACACACCGATATGTCTCTATCAACACCCCATCCCACCCACCAACACTTTTATGTACCCCCCCCCCCCCCCCCCCCCCCCACACACACACACACACACACACACACACACTCCACTCACACACTCCACTCACCAACATTTTTCTATACCACCATCCATCCCACGCACCACTCGCCTATCCACTTACCATCCCACACACCGATATGTCTCTAGCAACACCCCATCCCACCCACCAACACCTCTCTGCACCCCCCCACACCACACCCACCCACACACCCACACTCAACTCACCAACATTTTTCTATACCACCTTCCATCCCAAACACCACTTGCTTATCCACTTCCCCTCACACACACCAACATGTCTCTATCAACACCCCATCCCACCCAACACTTCTCTGTACCCCCCTGCCCCCCTCCCCCCCCACACTCCACTCACCAACATTTTTCTGTACCATTTTCCATCCCACACACCACTTGCCTATCCACTTCCCATCACACACACCGATATGTCTCTATCAACTCCCCATCCCACCCACCAACACTTCTCTGTCCACCTCCCACTCCACTCACCAACATTTTTCTATACACCTTCCCTCCCACACACCACTTGATTATCCACTTTCCCTCGCACACACCAATACGTCTCTTACAACACCCCATCCCACCCACCAACACTTCTCTGTACCCCCCCACACACACACACACACACACACACACACACACACACACACTCCACTTGCCAACATTTTTCTATACCACCTTCCATCCCACACACCACTTGCATATCCACTTTCTATCCCATACACCGATATGTCTCTATCAACATCCCATCCCACCCACTAACACCACTGTTTCTTGTAGTAGCTTCTGGCCAGCTCCATTAGCCGGCCCCTGGGTCAATCCCAAAGCTATGAGCTGCCTCGGAATGCTTGCCCTGTCAGCAATCAGACGCACTAGCTAGCTTCAGATTTGGCTCAAGGGCGGGGGAAAGGAGCTGCCTAGAAGCTGCGACTCGTAACCCCCAAAAGAAAAAGTGACCAACAGTTATCCGTGATCCTCCCACCAAAAAAGTGACCAGCAGTTATCCATGCCCCTCCCACCAATAAAGTGACCAACGGTTATCCGTGCCCCTCCCACCAAAAAAGTGACCGACAGTTATCCGTGCCACTCACCAACAAAAAAGTGACCAACGGTTATCCGTGCCCCTCCCACCAAAAAAGTGACCGACAGTTATCCGTGCCACTCACCAACAAAAAAGTGACCGACAGTTATCCGTGCCACTCACCAACAAAAAAGTGACCGACAGTTATCCGTGCCCCTCCCACCAAAAAAGTGACCGACAGTTATCCGTGCCACTCACCAACATATCTCTATCCATTGACTGAGGGCTGTCGTCCTTGCGGCCGCTCATAGCAGTAGCAGCCGCGTGTGCTGAGCACGGATGGTTTGCTAGTGGCTTGGCTTGAGGAGAAACTAATAGTGCATGTGGATCTACTGCTTCCAGATTTCAGACCTTCGACTAGGAAGAGGGTGAGCAGCCCAGAGTTGGCTGAAAAGACAATCTAACCTGGCTGAATAGACAATCCAAGTTAGAGTTGGCTGAAAGGACCCGGAGTTGACCCAGACTTGGCTGAAAAGGAAATCTAACCTGGCTGAATAGACAATCCAAGTCAGAGTTGGCTGAAAAGACCCCAAGTTGGCCCAGAGTTGGCTGAACAGGCAATCTAACTTGGCTGAAAAGACAATCCAATCCAATCCTACTGGTCACACTTCCTCCTCCCTGGTCCGTTGTGCATGCCAATTGACAGTCAGCTGAGTCAGGTAAGTGTCGGCTTGGACTCTCTGAATTGCTCTCCAGTGGCAGTGTGCGTGCCCATTACCAGCTAGCACTTGTTTTGAAGGCGGCGTCAAGTGATAACGCTGTATAAGCACGCTGTGAATAGATCCTGTGTCAGGGCTTAATGCGTCCTTAGGTGTGCATGCAGGTGTAAACTCTTTTTTGGGAGAGGCAGAGCTGACAGACACTCTTCTCAAGGAAGGTCAGTCAATTCCACTCCCAGCTACCGATGGACAGCGTTCGAGTAGAAACGAAGTCAGGAGCGTTGGTATGACTGGTAGAGAGAGACAAGGTAGTGAGTTCAGTTGGCTTGCGAGAGCGAGGGTAATCTGGTGTATGCGATTGGAACGGGAATGCTCTACGCTAGATCATTACTTGCGCAAGAAACGGGTGAGATCGGGGAGGCATAGGTCTATGTTGTATGTTGTTGTATGTTGTCGGTAGCTGGAAGGCAGGAATTCTGAACTTGCCCAATGGGGGCAGCCATCTGGGCAGCATTGGGAGAGGCAACTGGCAAGGTTTTGCTGACCCGCCGACCTACGACCTTGCGTTTGAACTGTCTCCGGAACCAACGGCAGTACAGAGTGTCGTTTGGGCCCACTGGCAAGCGCAATCGAAGCGGGAAATTGGCGGAGAGTGTAGGCATCGGAAAGAAAGGTGGCAACGGACTGGATCTGGCCGAAGCCAGTTAATTGGCTGGCGTGCCAGGCTTCGTTTTTTCGGTCGGTCGGTCGGTCGGTCGGTCGGTCGGTCGGACGGACGGACGGACAATCTCGGGGTGAATCTGAGGGCTTTCGCCCCCAAGGAGAGGGGGAGCTCCGCCAAAAACTTGATTGAGCTCGCTCTACCGTCCTAGACTGAGCGCAAAAGCTGGGAGCCAAAACGAGTCCACAAAACTGCATAGTTCCCTAGTCTCTCCCCCTTGCAAGGGTTGCTTGGTGAAGTGGTTAATCGGTTGCTTTGGTGGTGGTGTGGGGGTGGGGGGGGCGGGCGGCCATCGGCCAAGTTGCAAGAATCGAGGCGGTACCTAGGACCTATTCCGGGGTCCTAGGTTTCGCCTCGACTCTTGCAACTTCTTCTTCCTGAGTTTGAACTCCTACAGCATTCATATAGAACCTGATTCCTAACTTTATTTCCATTGTGGAACTTTGTGGAGCGCCTGCGAGGTGCATCCTCTTGTATATCAGTATGTCAGGTGGGTAGAGGGGTCTTGCGGGTGGGGTAGGAAGTAAGCTTCCGCATGATATCACCGAACAAGGACGTAGCAATGTTGTGATTTCTCCTAACCGTATAAGGAGGATATGTGTGTGTTATAAACAGCGGCCATCGTCCCCTGGCAACTGACGCATTGACACCCAGCCGTGGGTGGTTTCGCACCTGCCCTCTTCCGCTAGTCGGTAACCCCTGCAGCAGCTGCTGCTGATGATGCTGTTGCTGTCGTTCCTCTTTCTTGCTCATCTACCAGTTTTATTCGCCCCTGCTGCTGCTACTCCGGCAGCTACTGCTGCTACTGCTACTGCTGCTGCTGCTGACGTTACTCTCTCTTGCTCATCGACTAAATCCGCTCGATGTGTGCGTGTTAGTCCTCGTAGATTCTGTATTTGCGTTCCAACTTGCTACCTCGAGCAACCAAAACATAGATCTATGCAAACAAGGTTTGCTGTTAACTCTGCCTCGGGCACTAAATCGACAGTCCAGTATCTGCGACAATCGCAGTTGCACTCTGGACCATGCCTCGTCGTTTCATCTCGGCTCCTGAAAACGCTTGTCCTGGCGTCAGCTTTTTGAACTAGAACTGGATCTTAGTTGCATCCAGCCTGTAAGGCTGCTCGCCATCTTCTGCAGTAATATCAACATTCAGCATATAACTCTTGTCAAAAGGTAATTGGTCCAGTCTCTTCTTACAGTCAGTAGTCTTGGAGTCTGCTACTTATCTCTCAACAATCGTGCCTGGTCCTTTCTGAAATTCCGAGGTGTTGGGCCCCTCCCTCATTTTACATTCCTTCTCCCTGCTCCTGCGGTCACTTCCCTGGCGTCTGCTATCTGGCTGTAAATTACCGCCCACTGCCAGTGAGCCAGTTATTTTCGTTCCCAATCTCAAATGTACACACACACACACACACACAGTGCCCACATCCACATCTACACACACACACTCATTTGCAGATTCCGAATCAGAATCAGATGAAGCCCCTTACACTGGTGCCTTTGCCGCCCTGGCGGAGATGGATGGAGACCCAGATGGTTGGGAAACCGCGATCGCAAAAAGTTCCAAAGCCAAAGCCAAGCCAAATACTCAGCCTAGTACTTCCAATACATCAGCCAAAGCACGTCCTACCCCGGCTATTGCCCCCAAGACTGCTTTCAAGCCTTCCAAGCCTGCCTTGGGCCAAGTTAACACCAAGAGCTATAACCCCATCGCTGCTGCGCGCAAGCCTACGCACAATGCTCAGGGTCGTCCTTTGACAGAGGATTATTATAAGAGTTTTATGAAAGTGTACAAGCACTTCCGGACAGGGGAAGTGGTGAGTAGGGTAGACTGGAGAGGGTCTAGGGAGAGGGGGGAGGCCGGGGGGGGGGGGGGGCTTGATGATGAGGGGTATAAGGGTAGACAGGGTGGCCTTGATTTGTTGCAGAGAGTTGTGATAGTGCAGGGTTTTTCTTTTCGGATTTCTATAGCAGCCTCTAGGGATCTTCCTGAACCAACCACTTGGCTACACAGAACTATTTCAGCGCTTCTGGAAAGCTGATTGTATCAGCTTCAAGGTGATTTAGGTTGCGCCAAGTTTGGCTGAATAGCCAATCATGGGAGCTGCCTAGAAGCTGCTGCTCGTAGCTGAAAGAAAAAAAACTGTGACTGTCTGCAAGCACGTCCACGCAGGGGAAGCGGTGAGATTGAAGGGGGGGACAAGGGGTGGGTTCGGGGGTAGTAAAGCTTTACGCAAAATGTTCCTGAAACTCTGTAAGTGTACAAGCACTTCCTTACATGGGAAGTGGTGAGCTGTGTGGGTGTGTGGTGGGAGGGGGGTGAGAGAGATGAGAGAGAAACTTATTGCCCCCCACCTAATCTAAACCGAAACTGATCCCTTCCCACCTAATCATTCCTTCTAAGCCTTATCCCTCCCCACCTATCCCTCTTCTCCTTATCCCTCCCCACCTTATCCCTTCCCACCCTATCTTACCCCACCTAATCCCTCCCCACCTTATGCCCCCTCCCTTCTCTAATCCCTCGTCTACTTATCCCATCCCCACCTTTATCCCTTTCCCAACCTAGCTCACCCACCTAACCCTCCCACAATTTCCCTCTTCTCCTTATCCCCCCCTCCTTCGCCGTACCCTCTTCTCCTTATCCCCTCCCCACCTGTTCCCTTCCCACCCTATCCTCACCCCACCGAAGCGGCCTCCCCCCTTATCCCTCTCTCCTTAAATCCGCCCCACCTTATCCCTCTTCTCCTTATCCCTCTTCTCCTTATCCCTCTTCTCCTTATCCCTCCCCACCTTATCCCTTCCCACCCTATCTCACCCCACCTAATCCCTCCCCACCTTATCCCTCTTCTCCTTATCCCTCCCCCACCTTAGCCATCGTGCTCCTTATCCCTCCCCACCTTATCCCTTCCCACCCGTAGCTCCTCACCCCACCGAATCCCTCACCACTTTATACCTCTTCTCCATTATATCCCTCCCCACCTTATCCCTCTTCTCCTTATCCCTCTTCTCCTTATCCCTCCCCACCCATTATCCGCGGCCCACCCTGCTCACCCAACCTAATCCTCCCCACCTTATCCCTCTTCTCCTTATCCCTCCCCACCTTATCCCTCTTCTCCTTATCCCTCTTCTCCTTATCCCTCTTCTCCTTAGCCCATCTTCGCTTTATCCCTCTCTCCTATCCCTCCCCACCTAGCCCTTCCCCACCCTATGCACCCCACTAATCCCCTCCCCACTGATCCCTCTTCTCCTTATCCCGCCCCACCTGATCATCCCTCTTTCTTCCTTATCCCTCTTCTCCTTATCCCTCTTCTCCTTATCCCTCTTCTCCTTATCCCTCCCCACCTTATCCCTTCCCACCCTATCTCCCCCCACCTTATCCCTCCCCACCTTTCCCTCTTCGCCGTATGCCTCACGCCACCTGATCCCTCTTCCGCCTTATAATCCCTCTTCTCCTTATCCCTCCCCACCTTATCCCTTCCCACCCTATCTCACCCCACCTATATCCCTCCCCACCTTATTCCCCTCCAAGCCCTCCCCCCCTTAGCCCTCTTCGCGCTTATTCCCTCCCCACCCTTATCCCTCCCCAACCGTATCCCTTTCCCACCCTATCCCCCCCCTTCCTACCACCCTATCTCACCCCACCTTATCCCTCCCCACCTTATCCCTCTTCTCCTTATCCCTCCCCACCACCTCCTGCCCCCCAGGTTGCGAAGTTCCACGTGACTGAAGTGGTTCTGATTAAGTTGAATGGCGACGTTGTCCTTGACACAAATGGCTACTTCACGGTGACCACTCTGGCCGCGATGAATACTGTCCTTAGTTCTATCGGTATCAAATTAGAAAGCAGTAACCCAAATACGTCTCTCGGCAAATGGACGGTAACCGACACCTATGGCAGTGAGGTGTATAAGGACAAAATGATAGTGCCAGCCAGGAGTCCTGCGGACAGATCTAGGGGTGACCGTGTGATGCAGCGGTGGACATCAGCCAACCCGGGACTTGCCCCCGCCCCTGCCCGACAGCCGGTCACACCAACCCGGCCAGGTGCAGTGTTGTCTCGCCCCCCGGCCATGGTCGCCCCTAGCTACCAGGCAGTGTATAACAAGGCCCTGGGGCTCAAGGCGGGCGGTGCAGTAGGGCGTGGGGGTGCTCCTCAGCCCCAACCTGCCAACCACGCCGCGTACTCCCCTGTGTACAACGCCCCCATCGCTCCCGCCCCGTACGGCCTAGGCCCGGCGTCTCACCCCGCGGGCTCCGGAGGCCATGACGATGAGGACGATGATGCAATTTGTGTTGTGTGCATGGAACACCAACGTTCCATCATCTTCCTGCCCTGTGGTCACCTTGTGGTTTGCGGATACTGTTGTGCAAGTGTGGTCAGCAACGGCTGCCCTGTGTGTAGGGAGCCCGTATCAGAGGCCATCCCTTTAGCTCCTGTGTCCTGATATCCAAGGTACTGGAGCTTGCTATCCAAGGTACCTAGAGCTGTATGCCTCAGCTTTGCACCTTTAAGGTCTGGATTTCTAGATATTGAGATCTGAGATCTTGAGACCTGAGATTTTGACCCCCGAGGTCTTAACCTGCGTTGACCCAGCCTTTTAGGCAGCTCCTTTTCCCTGTCCTTGGACAAAACTTGAAACTAGCTGTGCGTCTTGAAGCTGACACAAGGGGCATTCTAGTGCATCTAGAATCTTTGGGTTGGCCCCAATGGATGGCAAGTGGAGCTGGGTAGAAGCTTCCATGCGTCGCCCAAAAAAGAAACAATGACTGAAGCCATAAGCTCTGCCTGCTGGACTGGTAGCGCTGAAGCTAACTCCAAGGAATATGTGAATTTAATGCCTAGTTATCTCTACGACACATATAAACATTTGTATGTGCGTGCAACCTGTCGACCTAGTATATGTCAGTTACTGCACATGCCTCCAGGGGGTAGCCAATTAGGCTAAAGAGACAAGCCCAACCTCAGAAATCAAGATAACTTTAAACTCTTTCATTTTTGGACTACGCGTAGCAGCTTCTAGGCAGCTCTTTTCGCCTGTCTTTGGTCCAAACCTGAATCTAGCTAGTGTGTCTGGAACGTGGCAATACGGGAATTTCAATGCAACTGAAAGCTTTGCTCTGGACCCAGTGGCTGGCTGTTGGAGCTGGCTGGAAGCTGCCATGCGTAGCCCAAAAATGAAACAGGGATGATTTGAGTGCACTAATTGAAGTCTCCACTACACTGGCTTCTTGATGCTCAATGTACATATCTTATCCATAATCAGTCTGCCTCTTCAAATTCATGGGGAAGCTCACTTAGGTGTAAAACACCCTGACGAAAAAGACTTCAACTTTAAGTTGGTTACATGGCTCCATGCTCGCCGTCTTTGGCAGTAACATCAGCATTAAAAGACAAATAGAACGTGGAATTGGTCAATATCCTCCAGGCATAGGTTTGTATGCCATCTACCCCAATGCAAAGGATGGTTGGAAGACCCCCCAGATGTTGTGGATGGAGAGGGCTTGTCTTCGGTCAACTATGTCATGTATATGACAATGAATGTAATGCAGATATAAGCGTGTATGAAGCTGATGTAGACGCTGATTTTATTTTGGACTGCTGTGTTTGATTGATTGATTATCTATATTATGAGGCCTACAACCAGCAAGCTAGAAGGAGAAGAAAACTTTCAGATTTGGAAAAACAAGTTCTGTGCAGCGTTGCAAGCGAGGCTACAAATTAGCTGAGAGTGATCGCAACGGAGCACCAGGTGGCAACGGAAGCCAGTTAGCTATGAGACCGTTGGCAGACGTGTCAGGCTTAGTCTCGGTTAGATGGTCACACAGACAGGAAAATGGGTAACCCTGGGGGCTCACGCCCCCTTGACGAGGGTCTCCGCCAAAACTCCCTGTTCCTTAGCGTCGAAGATGACGATATGAGGCTCAATGAATGAGATGAAAACAAACGGGGACTTTGGAAGAGCTTCTAATATTTACGTGTACATAAAAGTGAATGGGATATTAACTGGAATTGATAACCGTATCATTTACCACCTAATGGATTTATGGGTAGCATAAACACTACTTCACCACATTCCTGGCCACAGAATGAAATTCCAGTTGGTGTATCAGCCTATGCATACAGTGCATAAATAAATAGTACGCCTTATTCCGAGGTGTGAGGTTGGGAGGGCCAGCCCGTTTTCTTTCACTGGGGCCAAGCACCAAACGAAGGGGGGGGGGGGGGGGGGGGGGGGGCTATCACCCCCCATACAGTGCAATAATGTCAATGCTGTTGTTAGGTTGACTAATATACTACTCTAACTAAACGGCGATTATTTTGGAGGGCATGCCGACCGGCTCATTCTTCAGCTGAGGACTAGGATTTTATTTGATTGGTTCGTGGGTAGGTGCATGTTGTCAGTTTGTCACCCCTGTCATATTATCAGCTTGAATACACTCCAGAGAGTGGACAGAGATGCTTGCGTGAGCAGACGCGCCAATCTATACACGGAGACGAGAATAACGTTACAAGCACAGGTGACCCATCAAGGGGCACCAGTGGTGAAAGGGGCGGCAGCCAGGAACCTAACAGGGTACAGGCCAGACCGGTGACGCAGCCAACAGGAAGCTGTCACTGAGTCACTCAAGGATGAGCAGCCTACGGGAAGCTGTCACTACGGGAAGCTGGCACAGTACTGGCAGAGCCGATAGTTCTAAGGAAGTACATAAGAAGTCACCAACTCATAAAACGCGTGAGAGCACCGCAATTCATGCTGACACTCCACCTATGACACAGGTGACATACAATACTACTTCTCCACCTATGGCACTGGGGACACAGAACTATATGTAACAGATAAAAAAAAATCAAAGAACTCCGAAAAATCGAGAGAACTTGAAATGAAACCCAAAGGGTTAAAGGAAGGAATGAAACAAGGCAAAAACAAAATTTTGCCAAGGTAGAAAAGGATGAAAAACCGAATATCAAAGTTGGGGAACAACGGTATAGAAAACCCGATCCGGGAATAGGAACCTAACGCCAATCAATGATAACCAAAGAGACAGATTGAAATATCGTGGGAGAGCAGCACACGAGAGAATCAAAGCCTAAAGGACGCAGACACGAGGACACTAAAGTCCGCTAGTAAAAAAAAATCAATGGAAAAATCCACTACCTTAAAAACTATTCTTATTATAGAATTCATGACTAGGCTGGGATGAAAAAAACATGATGAACTGGTTTCTTACTCAAAGATGGAAGTAAGAAAATGTATGAAAGTTAATTATCATAAATCCCCAGCTACGGCACTAACCAAAAACAGTCTAGGAGGTGGGTATCGCACCGCAAAGAACTCATGCACTCAAGACAAACCAAGCGCCTAACCACAAGCAAACCAAACCTGCAGCAACTGAAAAAATCCAAAGGATGCGAAGTTAAATTCCAAGAAACTCGTAACCAACAAAGGAAACAAAGTTCAATGAACAATAGAAGGGTAGATGTACAACCATAGTACATAAAACCTATTGTCCACTTGAAAAATAGTAAACGCAGAAAAAGGACTTCAAAGAATTTACTGCAAAGGATAGATTGAAAGGGCGCTTGAAATACATTCGGAAAACAAGAAAGAGGTGAGCGCTGGTACATCTGCAAGGACAACTGCAAGATTACCCAGCCCACCAATTCACCGTAAAATCCGAAGGGAAACAACTACAACACTCCACAAAAATTATAATCACTGGAGGGGCTGGTGATCTAAAAACTGTGTGGAGTAAAAAACAATAGCTAATCTATGATGAGCTCCACCGAATGAACCATCTGCCTATGGAACTAAGAGACAGAAACCATCAAGACGCTATAACGGTGGTCTGAATTAATTACCACCTTCCGCCAAAACCAAGAAAGACAGCTGAAAGGAAGCTGCCTAAACAAAGCGTCGTAACGCTCCACCAATCTAGACTACCTTTAGGCCCTTAGGCCCTTAGGCCCTTGGACCACCATGGGCATGCAAGGATGCCATCTCATCCTTCATAGCAAGCAGCCACTAATCCCTGTCAGGGTTGGAAGGAAGCATGGCAGCTTTATAAGTTAGTTCAGATGAGGTAGAAATATATGCTCCCACGTACAAGCAGTGTACTTGTACATGAGCAGCACGGGTATCAGCAGTATCAGCAGTAACCGGTAGTGAAGCCCCTAGCGCAGCACTAATGCCTGGTTGAACAAGGCCGGCATTCTTTGCCTCTATATCAACGAAGCCTGGGTCGACCGGAACACCCCAGCCATACGCAGTATCGGAACCAGACCAGTGTTCAAGATCATCACTCACACTTTCGGTGACGGCTACATCATCACATGGGCTTGACCCGGATAATCCACCAGGGATGGCAGGAGGCGAAGGGATTAACAACACCTGCGAGCCATCCGAGGTGGCCGGAGGTTGGCGACTATCAGTCAATGGACCTGTGACAGGCTCCACTATGACCTGAGGCTGTCTTAATCCTAGAGCTTCGCCGACGGAACGTGGCGCAGAGGATGGCCTGGCGTTCCCCTGAGATTCGGGTAAATTAAAATTCGGAAATACAACTCCCACCCGCCCTAAAACTTCACACACAATACAGCATGATCAGTCCCTGGTCTGGAATGCAATCTGGATACACCCCACCCAGGACAGCCATCAACAATTGGGGTTGCTAAAGGGCGTAGGGAATTACCGGCTACACTAACATATCACCGTTTGATGACAGGAGGGATGCAAGCGGGCACGGGGACCCATACTAATGGGAGAGCCCAGGAAGAAAGTTTAGACTGAACTGGATATAGAGAGTACATCACTACTCTCTACTACTTGGCGCAACATCGGAAACCCAAATATAATAACCCTTACTCACCAGGGAATACCCAACCAGTCTACCAAATAACGCCCTTTCGACTAGCTTGTTGCGTTTCTTCCCATTGACTAAGGTGACATAGCAAGGGCAACCAAACACACGCAACAATGACACATCAGGAACCACACCGTAGAACATCTCATAAAGAGTATGCCACCCTAGTTGTACAGCCGATTGACAAGATAACACACTAGCACTCTGCTGAGCAGTGTCATCATCAACAACTCATGCACTGCCACAGCTAATCGAGATCAACCATGCCTCTATACCACTTAACTAAAAATTCCTAAGCCCTATCAGAACTCAAACACTTGAACACAAAATCACGTAGCTGATGCATACACCTAAGGGGGGAACCAGGGGCGCGGTAAGACAAAGTAGGGACCTAAGTCGAACCACGGAACGCACCCAGGGGTCCCAAGTAGCCTAAGAGAGAAAAATATCCACCAAGAAATCACGCCAAAGAAACTCCACTTCGGCCTGTAGCATGGGCGGAGTCCGGCGCTGCGAGACCTGGGATCACAGAAGGTGAGGAAGCGTTAGGGCGAATTCGAGATTTGAGGTATGGGAAAAAGGAGACGAGGATGAAAGTGCAGCAAGTCGCACCTAGTGCAGAAAATCGCACCAATGGGCAGAAAATCGCAAATCGCAAGGGCAGAATTCGAAAATTTATCGCTAGGATGCGAAGAGCAGAGCCGAGGCATGTAAAGGTCCTAATATCCCGCCGTCGATGATCAGTCAATCCCAAGTCCCCCCCTCTATAGCTCGACTTACCCGGTTGGGGGGTAGAGGGAGCAGCACCCGTAGTGGTGCTGACCATACCCCCCTGCTTCCTACCACCTCCAGAATCTCCAGGTCCAGACGCGTAGGTCGTCCTCCTCTGGCGAACCCTACGGCAGTGCCGTCGATCCGCCAGCTTGATCGAAAAAATTCTCCAGAAGGGAGCACAGAGCCACTAGAGCGCAAGCTCATGCCAGTAGCCGACCATCGGCTGGGCAGAGCAAAGGGGGCACAGACGACGTAGACATCAGCAGGGAGCTGGTCGGCTTGGCAAACTCCGGGTTCGCAGGCAGAGCCTCAAACACCGGAGAAATGTTAGCGACGTCAAGGACGCGAGCAGACGAAGACAGGGTATCTCCACCGATGTCCAGGCTAGTCGCCGACTTGAGTCTGCACGTCACAGGCATCTACGACAGACGGGAGGAGGCGACAGACGGCAGGGGGGGAAAAGGAAGAGAAGATGGAGGAATGACTGGGGGGGGGTGGCTTCCACGATGGCGGAAGGATCCTCGTGACCTTTAGCAGAGGCCGCTGGCGCACAAACATCTAGCCAATTTGTCGTCATGTCAGGACTTCGGAACTTCCAGAATGAAGCTCGTTGAAGCCAAGTAGAGGACGACGCATAAGATGCATTGCAAAGCAGTGGTACCATGATGAGCCCGATAACCTATCAGCTTGAATACACTCCAGAGAGTGGACAGAGATGCTTGCGTGAGCAGACGCGCCAATCTATACACGGAGACGAGAAAAACGTTACAAGCACAGGTGACCCATCAAGGGGCACCAGTGGTGAAAGGGGCGGCAGCCAGGAACCTAACAGGGTACAGGCCAGACCGGTGACGCAGCCAACAGGAAGCTGTCACTGAGTTACTCAAGGATGACGCAGCCTACGGGAAGCTGTCACTACGGGAAGCTGGCACAGTACTGGCAGAGCCGATAGTTCTAAGGAAGTACATAAGAAGTCACCAAGTCATAAAACGCGTGAGAGCACCGCAATTCATGCTGACACATATCATCTTAATTACATGGTTTATCAGCCAACTCAAGGCTGCTCACCGTTTTATAAGTTAAAGTCGCCCTAGTGGCCCAGTGAAATACCCACGGACCCACGGTAACCAGAAGCCATACTAAGCGGATTAGACATTTTAAAGACTGGTCCAGTGTTGGAGCACGACTTGGTGTATGTGTACTGCTGTGGGGCAGGACCCCTGTAATGGCCAAGTAGCAATGATTTATTAACCAGCTCTTGTTGTGGCTGTGTCGCTTAATGTCAAACCATGTAACAATGAAGAATGATACTTCGTCCCCTGTCGTTTAGACAGCCCCTATAGTGTTCTATCATCCAGGTCTAGAGCTAGTTAGCGAGGAGACAAGGAATGGAACCATGTGTATGTTGCTACAGTCCAGGGGCATACCAAATACGGTAGGCTTAAGGGACTTGCCCAACCGTGACAGGAGGGGCAAAACGAAATGGCACTGATGAACTGAAAAACCCATAACAACAGCAAAAAAATAAATTCAGCAAGCTAAAGCATAGCAAGTCAACCTGTCAGTGCTCAAGTATTTGAATTTGCATTTAAATTCTTAGGTTTTCCAGCAAACTCTGGGCTGCTCAGTGCTCGCCGCTTTCCAATTCCAGGTCCCCCCGTGCAATACCCACTGAAACCAGGGAGCGCACTAAGTAGATTAGACAGTTTAAAGGCTTGTCCAGGTCATGTATTCGCAGAATCGAACAACAGCAACATGAAGAGCCAGGGATCAGATCACCAGATTAAGCAAGTTAATAAGCGGTAGATATTCTATTAGCCAAGATTATATGAATTGAATTGAATTGAATTGAATTGAATTGAATTGAATTGAATTGAAGTGAAGTGAAGTGAAGTGAAGTGAAGTGAAGTGAAGTGAAGTGAAGTGAAGTGAAGTGAAGTGAAGTGAAGTGAAGTGAAGTGAAGTGAAGTGAAGTGAAGTGAAGTGAAGTGAAGTGAAGTGAAGTGAAGTGAAGTGAAGTGAAGTGAAGTGAAGTGAAGTGAAGTGAAGTGAAGTGAAGTGAAGTGAAGTGAAGTGAAGTGAAGTGAAGTGAAGTGAAGTGAAGTGAAGTGTTGCATGTTTTGTCAGCCAACTCTGGGCTGCCATTTTGTTGGTTACACAGTGAAGACTGAAGTAGAAGGAAGATACACGCAACGAGTGCGCTTATATAGAAGACGGGAGTCTGCAGGAAGATCCTGCAGACCCGTGTAGGCCACAGCTAGCCTGTGGCCTAGCGGCAGGCAACTCGGGACCTGGAGAGACCAGGTACCGGTATGCATTATGCCGACTCAGTGTCCGACGTATATCGGACAATAACACCCCCCCCAACTTGAGGTATTCTTGAGCTCAAGAATTCCTGAAGTTAACTGAGGGGCATAAGAAATTAATATAGATATAAAAGAAATACAATGACTAAGAGCTGGTCTGCTTCGGTCAAGAACTTGGACAATAAGATTATTAAGGTCAAGACTAAAGGGAAGGAGGCACTTGGAAAGTCTCGAAGTCAGTAAGTCACTATATGTGGCTGTACATTGGTCAGGCTTGTCAAGAGATCAGATGTAAGGTAATCTGGACTGTGGCAAGGCGGGCTGGCACAGTCAAGGTGGTAATCTTATCTAAGAACTCTAAATCACTGGCCTAGGTTGGTACAGACTTAAACTAAAGTAAGTCTGTAAGGGGAAAGAGAATTTACGGTCATACCTGAGGGCATCTAACTTATTCCCCCACTAATTGGGAAGTCGAGATCCTGCAAAGACTTGTCAAATCAAGAGTGACATCAGGATAACTAAATCAGAGACTGGCAGGACTAAGTGTGATACATCCCACCTAGAAGTCATTTGGAATGCTTAAGGTCAGCATACTATTCCCCCCATAATTTGGGGGCTCTAAATGGATCCACAAATTACGGATGACATTATGAGAAATAACTTAAGGTAGACATCCTCCGCTAGCTCAGAACTATCCGTCCAGATGGAAGGATAGGGTGAGGTACTTCCGGTATCATTTATAAGATATAAGAAGGTAGGCTTGACAGTAAATACAACTGTCTTCCAGAGGGGAGATACATGCTAAGAAGTCAATTGAAAACAGCATGTAACTAGAGGTCCAGGTCGGCAAGAAAACTAGTCAGACTGCTGTGTTAGTACATGGCAGGACAGGATTTAAATTCCTAGAGTGTTCATTGCTATTAAAAAATGACTAGCAGGGGGCACATTGAAATGCCAGGTGCTGGGAAGTCATCCAGGGTCAGTAGCTTGGCTGCCATGTTGCTAGAGTTGACGCCATGTCGCTAGGAGCCGTTGAGAGGGTAGAGGGCTTGTAGGGCCTGCTGGGGAGCTGCAGGTCATTTGCGTACTTCTAGGGAGCTGCTGGGGAAATCAATCGGACTCTACTAGGGAGGTGCCAGGTGGGTAGGAATTGCTGTGACATTCATATGAGGTGAGTGTAACCATGACTACGGCAGAAAAGACTAGGATGGCTGCAGATCAGGGAAGCTGCAGATCATGGCGGCTGCAGATCAGGGAAGCTGTCTATCAGAGTGGCTGCAGATCAGTTCAAAGACAATTATGTGACATGCAGATGTATTCAGCAAGCGAGGGTATCGCTCACAAGTGCTGGGGATCTGCATGTGCATGAGGGTCAATGTGACCATTGCATGGTGGTCTGCATAAAATAGCGGTACTGCGATTTATGTAGATCAGTGTGTAGATTAGATCATAATGCAGATCAGCGGCAGATCAGTGTGCAGATCAGATCATAATGCTGATATCAGTGGAGCAAGAGGTTATCAGATCAGTTCATACCCCCCGTTCAGAGTTCAGCTGTTGACATCCCCTCACAAGGTTATCATTTATCCTATGTCCACAAGCGAGGGTATCGCTCACAAGCTTAGCATTTATCCTATGCCCACCAGGGTGTGTGGCGCCTTGGTTGTCCTATTATGGGAGTGGGGCCAGGGCAGGGAGAAAGTACCATGGAAGGCAGAGGTGATGAAGGGGTGGTTGATGATGACGAGTTCAGCCAGAGCATCAGTGGGAGTGGGAGGCGTTGTGACATGCTCAGTGGATGTGGATGTGGATGTGGATGTGGATGTGTGTGTGTTGTCGCTGTCACGTGTGCTAGATGTACTTGCATAGGTAGTGGCGTGGACAGTGAGTATGGGTGTGTCTCCAACACGTGTGCTGGATGTACTTGCATATGCACTAAGGTTCCCCCCATGCAAGTGAGGATCAGCAGAAGCTGCAGATGAGTGTGCAGGTGTGTGTGCAGGTGCATGTGTAATGCCAGGTGTCCAGGGTTGGAGTGGTGGTGAGTTGTGGAAACCAGCTGCAATGCAGAACTCCGTCCATGTGGATGGTAGATCTTGGACTAGTGACCAGTCTAGGGGTATTGCTGGGAAAACTGGTGGTGGTTGTAAGCAGATAAGTTGGAGAGGTTGGTTTGATTCACTACCTGGGTCTGCATCTGCATCTGCTGGGACTATCCAATCTGGTCTATCAATCAGGTTCCCCCCATGCAAGTGAGGATCATGGAGGGAACTGCACCCATCAGGAGCTGCTGTGTGTGGGGGTATCAGCTTGGATAACACTCCGGAGAGTGGACAAAGATGCTTGCGTGAGCAGACGCGCCAATCTATATATGCGGAGACGAGAATAGCATTACAAGCACTGGAGACCCATCAAGGGGCACCAGTGGTGAAAGGAGGCGGCAGCCAGGAACCTAACAGGGTACAGGCTAGACCGGTGACGCAGCTGACAGGAAACTGTCACTGAGTCACTCAAGGATGACACAGTCTACGGGAAGCTGTCACTACGGGAAGCTGGCACAGGACTGGGAGAGCCGATAGTTCTAAGGAAGTACAGAAGTAGTCACCAAGTCATAAAACGCGTGAGAGCACCGCAATTCATGCTGACACTCCACCTATGACACAGGTGACATACAACACTACTTCTCCACCTATGGCACTGGTGACATAGAACTATATGTAACAGATTAAAAAAAAAAAATCAAAGAACTCCGAAAAATCGAGAGAACTTCAAATGGAACCCAAAGGGTCATAGGAAGGAATGAAACAAGGCAAAAACCAAAATTTGCCAAGGTAGAAAAAAAGGAAAACCGAATATCAAAGATGGGTAACAACGGTATAGAAAACCCGATCCGGGAATAGGAACCTAATGCCAAACAATGATAACCAAAGAAACCGATGTAACCAGAAAAAAATGACCCTAAGAAAAAGCGGTCATACCAAACATCCGGACAAACCTCCAGAACACAGCAGGATCAAGGGGCTTGGTGAAGGGGTTAGCACAGTTGTCCTTGGTGTTAACATAGGCAACATCCAGTTGACCATCCTCCACGAGCTCCTTGATGTAGTGATGAATAACATCAATGTGCTTGTTGCGAGGGAGGAGCTGCCAGTCATTTGCCCAACTCAGAGACCCTAAGTTGTCACCCTGAATGGTAACCAAACCACAAGGCAGACCCAGATCCACCCTCAACTTCTTCAACCATTGCACCTCCCTGGCAGCCTGAGACAGGGCCTGATACTCAGCCTCACTAGAGCTAATGGTAACAGTAGGCTGCCTTTTGCTCATCCAGTTCACTATGCACCCCCCAGCTAGCACAGCAAAGCCAGTCTGAGACCTCCTGTCAGACCCATCATCAGCAAAGGATGAGTCACTAAAGACAGTAAAAGAGAACTCAGGGCTGTGGGTGTAAGTGAGTCCCAGGTGGGAATGTGTCCTCAAATACAAGAGCAAACGCTTGGCTGCCCCCCAGAGGGGAGCAGTAGGGTGAGCAGAAAACCTGGACACGTAGCTCACAGCAAAAGAAATATCAGGCCTGGTGCAAGTAGCCAGGTAAAGCAAAGCACCCACAAGAGAGAGGTACTGGCTATTTGAGGTCAGGGGGTCTCCAGGAGGGTCAGTGACGGTGCACTAGGCCATGGGGGCACCAAATTTGGGCTTGGTAGCAGCAGTAAGACCAAACTGCTCCACCAGGTCAATAATGTAGGAGTGCTGGGAGAGGTTGACTTGAACACACCTGCCGTCAGAGTCAAGTGTAACAGCCATGTCCAAGGAGAGGAACTGAACCGGTACACCCATTTCTTTGACCTCCCAGCCAGCTTTGTTCATAGCCTTGATCAGCAAAGCATACCTATCCAGCTCACTAAAAGCACAGATAAAATCATCAACATAGGTCAGGACATAGCTCCACCCACCAATAGAATCCCTCCTAAAATACAGAGCAGGTTCTGCCTTGCACATAGTAAAGCCATGTGCAACCAAAACCCGCTTGACATCCATACTCCAAGCCCTGGGCGCCTGTTTCAAACCATAAAGAGACTTGATCAGTTTGCACACAAGGGGAACACCGTTAGGACCAAGTACCTTAAAGCCCTCAGGCTGGTGGCAGTACAGGTCCAGACCAGGTTCTAGCTTAGCATTCAGAAATGCAGTCTTGATGTCCAGCTGCCGAACAAACATCTTCCTATGAGTGATGGCAGCAAGGAGCACCCTCAGACCTGCTTTAGAAGAAACGGGGGCATATACATCATGAAAGTCCAGCCCAGGACGCTGCAGAAAACCACGGACCACAAAACGTGCCTTGAAGCGCATAGAACCATCAACCCCAACCTTCTTCACAAATAACCACCTGCCAGACAGGATCCTCAGCTTAGGAGGCTGTGGAGTGAGAGCCCAAGTACCATGGGCATGTAGGGACGTCATCTCATCCTTCATAGCAAGCAGCCACTGATCCCTGTCAGGGTTGGAGGGAAGCATGGCAGCTTTGTAGGTTAGTTCAGCGGAGGTGGAAATGTATGCTCCCACGTACAAGCAGTTTACTTGTACATGAGCAGCGGGGATATCAGCAATATCAGCAGTAACCGGTAGTATAGCCCCCAGTGCAGAACTACTGCCTGGTTGAACAAAGCCGGCCTTATTTGCCTCTATATCAACGAAGCCTGGGTCGACCGGAACACCCCAGCCATACGCAGTATCGGAACCCGACCAGTGTTCAAGATCATCACTTGCGCTATCGGCAACGGCTACATCATCACATGGGTTTGCCTTTAAGTGTTTGAGATCTGAGAGGGCTAAGGAGTTTATAGTAAAGTGGTTTGAGGATTGGCTGATATCGGTTGGGGCAGTGCATGAGTTATCCTTGGCATACACTGCACAGCAGAATGCAACTGTGGAGAGGTACAATGGGGTCTTACAGTCTATAGCTAGGAGCATCCACCTGGAGTCTAAACTTTCTAAGTCTTTCTGGCCCTATGCCTTCCTAGCTGCTTGTTACCTTCGTAATCGTCTGCCCAATCAGGGAGAAAAGACTCCACACGAGCTGTTCTTTGGGGTTATGCCTGATGTGTCGTTGTTGCGTGTGTTTGGTTGCCCTTGCTACGTCACGTTAGTCAATGGGAAGAAACGCAACAAGCTGGACGAAAGGGCGTTATCTGGTAGACTGGTTGGGTATTCCTTGGTGAGTAAGGGTTATTTTGTTTGGGTTCCTAAGTTGCGCCAGGTAGTAGAGAGTCGTGATGTACTCTTCTATGAGCAGTTTGATCATAACTGTATTCCTGGGCTATCCCCTTATGACGGGTCTCCATATGTTTCTCGCATCCCTGCCGCTATCAACGGACACATGCCTGAGTCTGCGGTTAATGCCTTAGACCCTTTGCCAACCCCAATTGTCGACCGCTGCCCTGGTCATGGGATGACCTTGCGTCCCAGGTCAGGGGCTGATGGTGCTGTATTGCGTGTGAAGGTACTGGGCGGGCGGGATTCCAAAGTTCCTTCAGATAAGATTTTACCCGAATCTCAGGGGGTCGCCAGGCCCTCCTCTGCGCCACGTTTCGTCGGTGAAGCTTTAGGATTACGACAGCCTTCGATCATAGTGGTACCTGGATCAGGTCCATTGCCTAATAGTCGCCAACCTCCGACCACCTCGGATGGCTCGCAGGTGTTGTTAATCCCTTCGCCTCCTGCCATCTCCGGCATGGTATCATGCTGTACAACCAGCAGCCTGTTGAGTACTGGTCCTGTCTAGAGGACTATAGGCAGTTAGACATTCTGAACATAGCACTCCCTCAGTCTGATGCCAGGCACCCTGGTTGGTCCCGGCACACTCCCCAGTTTCCTACCAATGCTGCACTTCCGCGGCGGCAGAAAACTGGTGGTGGTTCTGGATCTAACAAGAGGCGCCTGGAATGCACTTGGGGACCATGCCCCCATAAGGATGGTCACTCGGAGGAACGCTGCTGGACGAAGTACCCGCACCTGAAAAGGGACAGGGATGGTGCATCGCGTCCTGGACCGATGCCTGTTAACCTGGCCCTTCCTGGTACGCTTACTCCAAGGCAACTGTCCTCCTTGCAGGCTCAGATTGATGGGTTTGCTATGCAGAAGTAGGAGGTAAGCTCTGTCCTATTCTCCTGCACCTCGAAGTTCTCTAATGTGTGTAGCCCGAGCCTGTCTGAGGGTGTCTGGCATGTGGATTCTGGAGCTGGAATGTCTATCACAGGTGATAGGTCTTTGTTCACTGTGTTTAATGTTTCTCAAAATCAGCCATCAGTCCGATTAGGTGATGGAGTGGTTCAACGGGCAGAAGGTATGGGATCCATTGTGTTATGTAGTGATTGGTTGTCAACATCAATCACTCTAACTGATGTTCTCTACATACCTCACTGTCCGGTGAACCTCCTGTCAGTAAATGCTGTGGCTCATTCTCTCCAGGAAGGCGAATGGAGGTTGTTAATCCCTTCTCTCCTGCCACCTCTATCAGCTTGAATACACTCCAGAGAGTGGACAGAGATGCTTGCGTGAAGCAGACGCGCCAATCTATACACGGAGACGAGAAAAACGTTACAAGCACAGGTGACCCATCAAGGGGCACCAGTGGTGAAAGGGGCGGCAGCCTGGAACCTAACAGGGTACAGGCCAGACCGGTGACGCAGCCAACAGGAAGCTGTCACTGAGTCACTCAAGGATGACTCAGTCTACGGGAAGCTGTCTCTACGGGAAGCTGGCACAGTACTGGCAGAGCCGATAGTTCTAAGGAAGTACATAAGAAGTCACCAAGTCATAAAACGCGTGAGAGCACTGCAATTCATGCTGACACTCCACCTATGACACAGGTGACATACAATACTACTTCTCCACTTAGGGCACTGGGGACATAGAACTATATGTAACAGATAAAAAAAAATCAAAGAACTCCGAAAAATCGAGAGAACTTGAAATGAAACCCAAAGGGTTAAAGGAAGGAATGAAACAAGGCAAAAACAAAAATTTGCCAAGGTAGAAAAGGATGAAAAACCGAATATCAAAGTTGGGGAACAACGGTATAGAAAACCCGATCCGGGAATAGGAACCTAATGCCAATCAATGATAACCAAAGAGACAGATTGAAATATCGTGTGAGAGCAGCACACGAGAGAATCAAAGCCTAAAGGACGCAGACAAGAGGACGCAGACAAGGGGACACTAAAGTCTACGATGGAAAAATAAAGTCGATGGAAAAATCCACTACCTTAAAAACTATTCTTAGCATAGAATTCATGACTAGGTTGGGATGAAAAAACCATGATGAACTGGTTTCTTACTCAAAGATGGAAGTAAGAAGAGTTATGAAAGTTAATTATCATAAATCCCCAGTTACGGCACTAACGAAAACATACTAGGAGGTGGGTATCGCACCGCAAAGAACTCATGCACTCAAGACACACCAAGCGCCTAACCACAAGCAAACCAAACCTGCAGTAACCGAAAAAACCCAAAGGATGCGAAGTTAAAATTGTCAAGAAACTCGTAACCGACAAAGGAAACACAGTTCAATGAACAATAGAAGGGTAGATGTACAACCATAGTACATAAAACCTATTGTCCACTTGAAAAATAGTAAACGCAGAAAAAGGACTTCAAAGAATTTACTGCAAAGGATGGACTGAAAGGGCGCTTGTAATACACTCGGAAAACAAGAAAGAGGTGAGCGGCGGTACATCTGCAAGTACAACTGCAAGATTACCCAGCCCACCAATTCACAGTAAATTCCGAAGGGAAACAACTACTACACTCCACAAAAAGTTCTAATCACTGGAGGGGCTGGTGATCTAAAAACAGTGTGGAGTAAAAAGAAATAGCTAATCTACGATGAGCTCCACCGATTGAACCATCTGCCTATGGAACTAAGAGACAGAAACCATCAAGACGCTATAACGGTGGTCTGAATAAATCACCACCTTCCACCAAAACCAAGAAAGACAGCTGAAAGGAAGCTGCCTAAACAAAGCGTCGTAACGCTCCACCAATCTAGACTACCCTATAAGACAGTCGAGGCGGTGCTGAGGAATAGGCACCCACACATAGGGCCATGTTAACCTACGTATGAGAACCAGCAGCACCTAAAACAATGAATCCTGGGTTGACTGTAACACCCCAGCCATACGCAGTATCAAGCTAGACCAGTGTTCAAGATCATCACTTACACGTTCGGTAACGGCTACATCATTACATGGGCTTGATCCGAATAATCCACCAGGGATGACAGGAGGCGAAGGGATTAACGACACCTGCGAGCCATCCGAGGTGGTCGGAGGTTGGCGACTATTAGGCAATGGACCTGATCCAGGTACCACTATGATCGAAGGCTGTCTTAATCCTAAAGCTTCACCGATAAAACATGGCACAGAGGAGGGCCTGGCGACTCCCTGGTGAGTAAGGGTTATTATGTTTGGGTTCCGATGTTGCGCCATTCGCCTCCTGCCATCTCCGGCAGAGTGGACAGATGTGTCCTCGACAGGGACACAGAGTGCTGCAGCATGTGATGTGTGTAGTGCTGGAACATGGTTGTCGACAGATAAGGATGGCATTGTATCAGCAGGTGAGGGTGCATGGTACATGGTTGCCTCATGCACGCGAATAGCAAGATCAGTAGGTATGCCCCAGTGGGTCCAGAGTGTGGAGGTGGGGAAGAATTCTCTTACCCATTTATCATGGAGTTGCTGCATTCTAGTCTCATATTCCATGTCATAGATCTGACGTTCCAAGTTTTGGATTGTATGGTTTTGTTCTTGGATCTCATGGTTTTGGGCTTGGATTGTATAGTTCAACTCTGAGATAATGGGGTTTGGGGCAGGGTTTACTTTACGGGCAGGGACAGTCCTAGGGGCAGGATCATTCCTAGGGGCGGGAACAGTCCTAGGGGCCTTCCTAAGGGTAGGGACAGTACTAGAGGCAGGTACAGTCCTAGAGGTAGGGACAGTCCTAGGGGCAGGAACAGTCCTAGGGGCAGGAACAGTCCTAGGGGCCTTCCTAAGGGTAGGGACAGTCCTAGAGGCAGGGACAGTCCTAGGGGCAGGGGCAGTCCTAGACGCGGCACATATGCTGGCAGGCTGGGGTGCAGGGGCTGTAGCATCACTATCATCATGGCTATTTGTAACACAATCTGTGGCTAGGGACTTATTGCCATAAAAGGCTCTCAAGTACCACATAGTGTGGTTGGGACTAGAGATATTTTTGCTTTTCAGCATATGTTTAATGCCAGGGGACAGATGCTCATTAATGATTTTCATGGAGCTGGCGATCTCATGACATAGTAGCCCTAGGCGATTACCTAGCCAGGGACTGCCAGGAGGCAGAAGCTTGTCGTCAATGAAGATGTCCCAAAAGTCGAAGCCCTCTCCATCAAAGATCATGATGCACAAGGATTAGACGACGGCTGAAGCGAAGTCCAGCTATAATAGCGTCCGCAATGATCAGAAGATTCCCCCCATTCTAGCTGTAGTGGCTATCACAGCCGGAATGTGATGATTGTAGCAGGTTACGAAGGATATGGGGGGGGGGGGGGCTTGCAAAGGTTGTCTGTTCTTCAGTCTTGGTCGTGTGTTCGGAGGCAGGGGGAGGTGGCGTTGGTAGTAGCAGGGGGGGTAAGGGGTGACGGATTCAGTGAGCGGAAGGGGAGGGTGGGTGGGGGTGGGTGGCTTGCGATGGCGTGCAGGGCTGAATATCTCCTCGGCACAAACAATCTCAATCTCAATCTCAAAGGATTGGTAACGCTGTGTATGATCTAATGGGTTAGCAACTCACGTCAAAGATCTACTCAGACTCCTGGACTGCGTCTACGTTTCGTCTTGGATGGATGGTAGAGACAACGGGAGAGTTGTGTGGGCAGTAGGCGAGGCAGCGCAGGTTAGATTTCTCACGTGAACACGTAGACAATCAGGGCCAAAAGCAGTACTCAAGTCGTCGAGCTAGTCTGAGGGAAAACTATCACCTTGTGCAGGGCAGAAGATCGTCCTTGGCACAGGCGCAGTGGCGTTGCTTCGGTTAGCGTTCAGGGACCATGACCTTTTGTTGGTTACACAGTGAAGACTGAAGTAGAAGGAAGATACACGCAACGAGTGCGCTTATATAGAAGACGGGAGTCTGCAGGAAGATCCTGCAGACCCGTGTAGGCCACAGCTAGCCTGTGGCCTAGCGGCAGGCAACTCGGGACCTGGAGAGACCAGGTACCGGTATGCATTATGCCGACTCAGTGTCCGACGTATATCGACGTAATTATCAGCTAGTAAGAACTCCGAAGAGTGGACAGAGATGTTGCAGCGGAACAGACGCGCCAATCTATACACGGAGACGAGAATAGTTACAAGCACAGGAGACCCATTAAGGGGCACCAGTGGTGAAAGGGGAGGTAGCAGACAGGACCCTAATAGGGTACAGGCTGAACGGTGACGCAGCCAACAGGAAGCTGTCATCACTGAGTCACTCAAAGGATAAAGCAGCCAACAGGAAGCTGTCACTACTGAGTCACTCAAAGGATGACACAGTCTACGGGAAGCTGGCAGAGCCGATAGTTCTAAGGAAGTACATAAGTAGTCACCAAGTCATAAAACGCGTGAGAGCACCGCAATTCATGCTGACACTCCACCTATGACACAGGTGACATACAATACTACTTCTCCACCTATGGCACTGGGGACATAGAACTATATGTAACAGATTAAAAAAAGAAAATCAAAGAACTCCGAAAAATCGAGAGAACTTCAAATGGAACCCAAAGGGTTATAGGAAGGAATGAAACAAGGCAAAAACCAAAAATTTGCCAAGTTAGAAAGAGAGGAAAAACGAATACCAAAGATGGGTAACAACGGTATAGAAAACCCGATCCGGGAATAGGAACCTAATGCCAAACAATGATAACCAAAGAAACCGATGTAACCAGAAAAAAACATGACCCTAAGAAGAAGCGGTCATACCAAGCATCCGGATAAACCTCCAGAACACAGCAGGATCAAGGGGCTTGGTGAAGGGGTCAGCACAGTTGTCCTTGGTGTTAACATAGGCAACATCCAGTTGACCATCCTCCACCAGCTCTTTGATGTAATGATGAATAACATCAATGTGCTTGCTGCGAGGGAGGAGCTGCCAGTCATTTGCCCAACTCAGAGACCCTAAGTTGTCACCCTGAATGGTAACTAAATCACAAGGCAGACCCAGATCCACCCTCAACTTCTTCAACCATTGCACCTCCCTGGCAGCCTGAGACAGGGCCTGATACTCAGCCTCACTAGAGCTAATGGCAACAGTGGGCTGCCTCTTGCTCATCCAGTTCACTATGCACCCCCCAGCTAGCACAGCAAAGCCAGTCTGAGACCTCCTGTCAGACCCATCATCAGCAAAGGATGAGTCACTAAAGACAGTAAAAGAGAACTCAGGGCTGTGGGTGTAAGTGAGTCCCAGGTGGGAATGTGTCCTCAAATACAAGAGCAAACGCTTGGCCGCCCCCCAGAGGGGAGCAGTAGGGCGAGCAGAAAACCTGGACACGTAGCTCACAGCAAAAGAAATATCAGGCCTGGTGCAAGTAGCCAGGTAAAGCAAAGCACCCACAAGAGAGAGGTACTGGCTGTTGGAGTCCAGGGGGACCCCAGGAGGGTCAGTGACTGTGCATTTGGCCATGGGGGCAGCAAACTTGGGCTTGGTAGCAGCAGTAAGCCCAAATTTCTCCACCAGATCAACAATGTAAGAGTGCTGGGAGAGGTGGACCTTAACACACCTGCCTTCAGAGTCAAGTGTAACATCCATGTCCAAAGAGAGGAACTGAACCGGTACACCCATCTCTTTGACCTCCCAGCCAGCTTTCTCCATTGCCTTGATCAGCAAAACATACCTATCCAGCTCACTAAAAGCACAGATAAAATCATCAACATAGGTCAGGACATAGCTCCACCCACCAATAGAATCCCTCCTAAAATACAGAGCAGGTTCTGCCTTGCACATAGTAAAGCCATGTGCAACCAAAACCCGCTTGACATCCCTACTCCAAGTTCTGGGCGCCTGCTTCAGACCATAAAGGGACTTGATCAGTTTGCACACAAGGGGAACACCGTTAGGACCAAGTACCTTAAAGCCTTCAGGCTGGTGGCAGTACAGGTCCAGACCAGGTTCCAGCTTAGCATTTAGAAATGCAGTCTTGATGTCCAGCTGCCGAACAAACATCTTTCTATGAGTGATGGCAGCAAGGAGCACCCTCAGACCTGCTTTAGAGGAGACGGGGGCATATACATCATGAAAGTCCATCCCAGGACGCTGCAGAAAACCACGAACCACAAAACGTGCCTTGAAGCGTAGAGAACCATCAACCCCAACTTTCTTCACAAATAACCACCTGCCAGACAGGATCCTCTGCTTAAGAGGCTGTGGAGTGAGAGCCCAAGTACCATGGGCATGAAGGGACGCCATCTCATTCTTCATAGCAAGGAGCCATTGATCCCGTTCAGGGTTGGTAGGAAGCATGGCAGCTTTATAGGTTAGTTCAGTGGAGGTTGAAACATATGCTCCCACGTACAAGCAGTTTACTTGTACATGAGCAGCGGGGGTATCAGCAGTAGCAGCAGTATCAGCAGTAACCGGTAGTATAGCCCCCAGCGCAGAACTACTGCCTGGTTGAACAGGGCCGGCCTTATTTGCCTCTATCTCAACGAAGCCTGGGTCGACTGGAACACCCCAGCCATACGCAGTATCGGAACCAGACCAATGATCAAGATCATCACTTGCGCTATCGGCAAAGGCTACATCGTCACATGGGCTTGACCCGAATAATCCACCAGGAATGGCAGGAGGCGAAGTGTTCAACAACCCCTGCGAGCCATCCAAGGTGGTCGGAGGTTGGCGACTATTAGGCAATGGACCTGTAACAGGCTCCACTATGATCTGAGACTGCCTTAATCCTAGAGCTTCACCGACGGAACTTGGCGCAGAGGAGGGCCTGGCGACCCCCTGAGATTCGGGTAAAATCTTATCTGAAAGGACATCGGAATCCCGCCCGCCCAGTGCCTTCACACGCAATACAGCACCATCAGCCCCTGACCTGGGACGCAAAATCATCCCATGACCAGGACAGCGGTCGACAATTGGGGTTAGCAAAGAGTCTAAGGAATGAACCGCAGACTCAGGCATGTGTCCGTTGATAGCGGCAGGGATGCGAGAGACGTACGGAGACCCGTCATAGGGAGATAGCCCAGGAATACAGTTATGGCTAAACTGTTCATAGAAGAGTACATCACGACTCTCTACTACCTGGCGCAACTTTGGAACCCAAACAAAATAACCCTCACTCACCAGGGAATACCCAACCAGTCTACCAGATAACGCCCTTTCGTCCAGCTTGTTGCGTTTCTTCCCATTGACTAACGTGACGTAGCAGGGGCATCCAAACACACGCAACAACGACACATCAGGCACGACCCCATAAAACAGCTCGTAGGGAGTCTTGTCTCCCTGATTGGGCAGCCGATTACGAAGGTAACAAGCAGCTAGGAAGGCATAGGGCCAGAAAGACTTAGCTAGTTTAGACTCCAGGTGGATGCTTCTAGCTACAGACTGCAAGACCCCATTGTACCTCTACACAGTTGCATTCTGCTGTGCAGTGTATGCCAACGATAACTCATGCACTGCCCCAACCGATATCAGCCAATCCTCGAACCACTTAACAATAAACTCCTTGGCCCTATCAGATCTCAGACATTTAAAGGCAAACCCATGCAGCTGATTCATCCATCTGAGGATGATAGTTTGGACTGCTAAGGGAGCTTCATCCCTGGTCCTCAAGCACAGTACCTCAGCATAGCCAGAGTATTGGTCTGTGAGGCACAGAATATAAAACTCCCCACGCAGGCCCCTAATATGAACTGGTCCCATGATATCCAAGTGAAGCCGTTGGAGAGGTGCACGGATCTCAGTTTTGCTTTCTTTAGGAAAAGGGAGACGTTTGCCCTTAGCCTTCTGACAAGCATCACACGGGATCTTAGCCATCCGTCGCACTTGACCGAGACTGAGGGGTAAGTTCTTAACTATACCCTTCTCGACAAGTTTTTGCATGGCATCATAGCCGGGGTGACCCAACCGCCTATGCCACAACCATGCAGGAGTGGTAGGGATAAAAACTCCACCGTCCTCATCAACATCAAGTGCAAACGCTGGATAATCGTCAGCAACTCTGAAACAGCGACGGGAGGTGCTACAAGGCCTACATGCAAACTTGTAAACACCATCACTGGAAGCAGGGAAAGACCAGAGAACAGAAGAGCCCTGAGTGGCAGTGCAACTAAGACTATCAAAAGAAACCTGGCAGTGGAGAGAATGAGCCACAGCATTGACTGACAGGAGGTTCACCGGACAGTTAGGGATGTAGAGAACATCAGTTAGAGTGATCGATGTTGGTAACCAATCACTACATAACACAATGGATCCCATTCCCTCTGACCGTTGAATCACCCCATCACCAAATCGAACCGTATGCCCAACAGCAGAAGCCTTATACACAGTGAACAACGACTTATCACCTGTGATGGACATTCCAGCTCCAGAGTCCACATGCCAGACACCCTCAGAAAGACTCGGGCTACACACGTTAGAGAACTTCGTAGTGCAAGAGAATAGGACAGAGCGTACCTCCTAGTTCTTGGACATGGCGTACCCATCAATCTGAGCCTGCAAGGAGGACATCTGCCTGCGAGTCAGCGAACCTGGAAGGGCCAAGGCAATGGGCACGGGTTCACTGCCCGGTACACCAGCCTTGGTCTTTCGCAGGTGCGGATGCTTCGTCCAGCAACGGTCCTCCGAGTGGGTCGTTTTGGAAAGACAGGGGCCCCAAGCGCAATCCAGGCGCCTCTTGGTAGCCCCGGAACCCTGAGCACCAGGCCCCCGGCCACGCTGGAAAGCAGCATTGGCAGGGACTTGGGGAGGGTCGCGGGACCAACCAGGATGCCTGGGATCAGACTTGGGGAGAGACACATTCAAGAAATCTAATGACCTATATGCTGCAAGACAGTTCCAGTAATCAACAGGCAGCTTCTGGTACAGCAACGTACCAAATTGTAGCCGCAGAGAGTCGAAGCGAGGGTGAGTGATGCCCTGAACAATAGTGTACATGGCATGACGCTGAGTCTGTGGATACCCAGCACTGCGGAGGTCAGTGCACAAACCGCGGACCCTGCGAAAGAAATCATCCACAGGCTCAGAATTGTTCATGGACGCACGCTGAAGCTCGACGAGCATGAGAGGGACACGAGCAGCAAGGGCATCAGACTGCTGCCTCCGGGTATGCAAAAAGATATCCCGAGGAGTGGCAAAATCCTGATACACCTTGACCATCGCATCCGTCATGTTCGCAAGCATCATAGTGAGACACATGAACTCCTGACGTTCCAGGGGCAGAGCACTAAAACCCAACAGTGCAGGATCTACACGAGACTCACCATGAGAGGCTGAAGTTCCAGCAGCAGGAGCAGGGGAGAGAGATGCTAAAGACTTACGAACAGACAGAAAATACTCAGCCGCAAGACCAGCGTCATACGCGCGCTGGTCATCTATGTTCCTAACCTCAGGCAGGGACCGCGCAAAACTCACTACCAGCTCGAAATCAGGCTCTACAGGACAGAGAGGACGGGGAACTGGCAACCACTGGTAACCCTTCAGATCAGCATCCCTACGCCTCACACCACCAAAAGTAACCCCAGTAGCAGGTGGATATCTAATCCCCTCCGGAACAGGCCCTAGAAAAAACCGGCACTTGAGACCTAGCTCAGTGAATGCCATCACACGTCGAACACGACCCTAGGTATCAACATTAGCCTGAGTGGCGTGGTAATCCATCCTACCGTCCAAGATGCCATCCAGAGATCCAAGCTCGGATTGAGCCCGGCGGACAAGACGGTAGTCCCGCAGCAAAAGCACAGGAGGAGGTCCACCAGAGAGCAGATGCTCCAAGAATCGGGAGACCGCGAAGTCAAAGACTGGAGGGGGTGGGGGCCCTGGAGGGGGGCAGATCCACAGGTGGGGGAGGAGGAGGAGGCTCCATGGAGGGGGGGCCAGCAGCAGAAGTGCGTGAAGCCGTAGCAGCAGGCTTCTCGTCGAGCACGAGAGTGTGGTAGCCAGAGGGCCAATGTATCGCCCTTCTATTCGCCCTTTTTTTTGTTTCGTTGCCTACTTCGTTCGGTATCCCTGTTGTCATATGCTAGTGTGATTCAACATATACGTTACAGGGGAATGGTAACGTTGTAAATTAAATATGAAGTATGTTATTATGGGTACAGTGAACGCCTGCGTGGTCATTTCGCTACGAGGGGGTTTCCTAGCCATCGCTTGTAGCCTTTTTTTGCTAGTTCATTCGTTTTTCTTTCCCCTTTTCACTCTAGGGAAAGTGTGGCGGATCTAGGGGCCATGATCCTGCGGCCCCTTTGATTTGTACTTAAATAAAAGTGGTCCGGTGCGCTGACAGTTCATACTCAAAAACCATACAACAAAATAACCTTCCTTCACTCAACACACTTACAGTGCGCAGGTCCTTGCTTCAAACTTCGACTCAGCTTTCTGAATCCACGATACGCAGGGGATCGGCGATTGCAGCAAAAGAAGGCTGGGCGGGGGCATTGGCCACCTCCGGGTTAGACCCGGTGGGAAGTGGGCATTAGGCAGAGGTGCAAAGGTGCATGACCAAAGGGGCTGGCTATTTAGCGTTACGCAAAGTGCAGGGTGTAGGCGGTGTAAGGCAGAGTTTAGGAGGCGGGCCGATGGATGGGATAGGCAGGCTCAAAACATTGGCGAAAACAGAGGAAGGGGAAGTCGTCAAAGACTCGAGTAGCAGTTAAGTCGGAAGTCGCTCCACACGAAGTTCGCCACTTTAGCACTCTGGGCAAGCTTCAGAGTCGGAAATGGTTGGCAGCACAGTAGTCCTTGAAAATCCTGCTCACCTTCAGTCAAGGTAATTGTCAGACTGGCAGCCACCCCAAAACTGGGCAGGTTAAGTCTTGCAGTAGGTTAGTAGTTGGCAGGGCCAGGGAACCCGTAGCATTACTGATGATCTGGGTCGGAAACACAGGGGCCACCCCCCAACGATCATCAGAAACATCCTCAACCTCAACAAAGGAAGAGGGTTTGGACAAAAAGGAGAAGAAGGCGGAAAGATGGAGGTATGACTGGGGGGGGTGGCTTCCACGATGGCGGAAGGAGACTCCTCTCCGGCAGCAGAGGCCGCTGGCGCGCAATCATCAAGCCAATCAGTGGGAACCCGAAACTTCGGAGGAAGAATAAGGTCGCAGCCATTGCTAATAATGACGCTGCTCATGCCGCGCGACCAAGAAATCCCATTGTGTTCATTGAGTTTCTCAAAGCCGGCAGGAGGCCCACGCGGAAGTTGCATTGAAAAGCAGTGGTAGTGATAACGAGCCCAGTAACCTATCTCCGAAGAGTGGACAGAGAAGTTGCAGCGGAACAGACGCGCCAATCTATACACGGAGACGAGAATAGTTACAAGCACAGGAGACCCATTAAGGGGCACCAGTGGTGAAAGGGGAGGTAGCAGACAGGACCCTAATAGGGTACAGGCTGAACGGTGACGCAGCCAACAGGAAGCTGTCATCACTGAGCACTCAAAGGATAAAGCAGCCAACAGGAAGCTGTCACTACTGAGTCACTCAAAGGATGACACAGTCTACGGGAAGCTGGCAGAGCCGATAGTTCTAAGGAAGTACATAAGTAGTCACCAAGTCATAAAACGCGTGAGAGCACCGCAATTCATGCTGACAGTAATGATATTCGCCTTCGCTACCAGAAGCTGTTTACAGATATTTATAGGCATGTCCAAGAGGATACCGACTTAACCGTATGGAATGTGGAATTCTGCGATTCCACATTCAGAACCTTTATGAATAGAAATGGCACTAAGTCTTTTTGGAGCAACCTAGCCGACTACCTTTCTACTTGTAGAAGAGCAAGACAGGAAGCCCTGGACTGCTTAGTGGCACCGTTATTTATTATCCCTTTTTTTCTTCTTGTGACTTCTCATTGTTAGCTTCTTACCCTCCGCCACTGTAAGTGGTTGAGATCTGGGTCCTGCTCTAGGGGGTTTAATACCTACGCCACAAACGGTGGTTGGGAGTTTGGTTTGTTTGTCCTCGACACACACCTGATTGTAATGGGGTTTTTTGCTTTGTGGGTGCTTTTCTTTTTGTTTAAAGCACAGAGTCTCATACACCCTCGCGGTGTCAAGTAGACTTTAACATGTATAATGTAATGTAATGTAATGTAATTAATGTAATGTAATGTATGTAATGTAATGTATGTAATGTATGTAATGTAATGTAATGTAATGTAATGTAATGTATGTAATGTAATGTAAGTGTAATGTAATGTAATGTAATGTATCGGACAATAATATGCCAGGATTCACCTGATAAGGTGTTGCACATTTGACAGCCCGGGAGCACAGTAGACTTTGCTAGTCCCATACAGGGTTGTTCAAGACGCTGCGTCCTCCGTCCCAGACGCAATGTCGAAGGTTCCGTTGCGTCTCAGGGCTTATTTAGCCTCATGCAACACAGGACCCCCCTCAGGGTAACGCCCGAGAAAAAAATCGGTAATCTGATTAAATGATCGCTGTAGCAAGAACTCAGCCCCCACGTCGGTAAAACGATTGTTTGGGGGTCAGTTCATCAGTGCTTTTTTTTTTTAAGCCCTTCCTACACGGATGGGCAAGTCCCTTTAGCCTATTTGGCCTACCCCTGGACTGTAACATACATACATTACACGCCCTATTCATCAGGAGAGAAAGTGGGTCTGTCTGTCTACTTCCACCCATGTGATTTCATTCTGTACTCCTGAAGTTAGGAGTGTGGCTTTAAGTGTACCTTCTGTATTCTGGAACTTAGGAGTGACCATACAGACAACCCAAGCGTAAACGATTCAGTAGTGGTGCTCAGGGTCTCCGAGGTATTGTTGATTCATTGGACAGGGAAGTTACATCACTTCAGGTGGACTTGAAGTACCAGGAAATCACGGATAGCCGACTTAGACGGAGATGGGGACTTCACTTGCTGCTGGGCAGGGAAAAAGCTGCCAGTTGCTAGCAGCATGGAAGGAAAAAAACCGTCCTGGTTGCTAGCGGCATGGAAGGAAGAAAACCGCCTCGTCAGGAATTCGCGCCCCCAGGCTGTATGCCTGGATTTTGATGCCGGTACTTGGAGATTTTCTGGATGCGCATGCTCGTAATGCAGCAACACTGTCGCATCTCTCAGGAGACGGGAAAGAAAGCACGGAAGAAGTGTCGAAGTGATGATGATCAAGGTTTCGTTACGCCTGGTGTCCGACAGCCCACAGCCTGGCGGAGTCAAGGAGGACTTCTAAACATCACAAAAACAATGAAGGCCCGCTGCACCTCTGCCCCATCTTGACGGAGGCGGAAAAGAGCGAACGAAAAGACGCGACGAAGAAGTTACGCTAGTTTGGTCGCGCCCTGTGCCTATGCTCGCCTGTCCCGCCAGCTCAGCTGTACCGCGCCGTAACCGTAACTGGCGGGCAGCTCAGCAGCAGTACAACGCCTGAACCGCTTCACATCTTATCAGTTCTCCTGCCTCCGCATAGTTTTGTTTGCTCGAGTTTGTAGTTTCGTAGGTCTTGAATCACAAGGATTCAGGGATCGCAGCGCATCGGGAGCCAGGAGTAGCTCTGTTCATAAGTCCGCCTCTGAGCCCGTAGCCCGTCCAGTCAATCTCCGGAAAGTAGAGCAGGCGAGCAGCGCGTGCCACTTGACCTATTTATCGCATCAGGTAAGCATCGAATAACAGATTGCGCTGGTAATCAATCAATCCCACAGTAAGAAGCCTGAGCCAACGGAAACTTAGACCTGAACCCACCGGATATGGACTAGGGAGGTTATCGCAATGTGACGCGATCGCTCACCTATTTGCAGCCACCTAGTGCTTATATGCATTCCCTCAACAATAATTGTTATGCACATTCCTTGCGCATGAGCCGGAGGTGGTCGCTGCCCCTCTCCTGTCTCAACTTCACCTCGCCCGCCTAGCTCGCACCAGCCCATCCTAAGCCAGCCTTACCCTTAGAAACCTTGCGAACACCATGCTGATTGTTGCAGTATCTCCTCATCAGAATAACAATCATCCATAATCTAGCTTTGCGGAATGATGCTGCGATGGGCATTCGAGGCTCATTTTGGTCACCAACCCACCCCAACTTAACCCAACCCTCGCACCGCCCACTTCTTCCCTCAAACCCTTCCTCTCCCCCCCGCGACGCCCTCCACCTCCACCAAACATAGCACGACGTGCTTCAGCCATCCATCAAGGCTCGTGCTCACCACCTACCCCAGACCCAATCGCCCCACCAAACCAAGTCCACTTCTTCCCTCAAACTTTCCTATCCTTCACCGCGATGCCTTCAATCTCCGCCAAACATAGCACGATGCTTCGTTTGTTCTGATTCAAGCATCATCAAAACACTCGAGGCTCACGCGCACCGCCTCTCCCAACGCAATCGCTCAATCCCAGTCCCGCCAGCCTCCTTGCTCGAAACCTTCCCACACTCCACTGGTTAACACCCACTAGAATTATCTGCGCTCTGTGACCATCGCTCACGATGCAAGCTTCGCCCGTTTCACCTACCCCAACCAATTCGCCCAGCCCAATCCACGCTGAGCCCTTTCACCTCCTCACCCTCGATGGTGTGCGTTAACTCTCGCCAAAACCGACTATATCCCCGTTGTTGCCGGTCTCCGAGGTCGATACTGACCACCTTCCCGCCTAAATATCCACGTTTGCATGACCTTCAGACGATACATTGACTGTCGCAACTCAATACCCCACCCCACAGCCATCAAGATTGCCCCTTCTGAGTGTATGTTCCATTCCAGGGGTAGCCTTCCAACTACTAGCAACCTATACAGACATCCCATCCCCCCTCCTCCTCATCCCTAACAAATCCCCCCATCCATCCTCTGCAGATTCCTTCCCGGCCCTAGAAAATTTATTTCCCCCCCCAAGCTACAGCCTTCCCTATGCAACGGCCAGACTCCAGAGTAAGAATGCACAGCATGATGATCCAGACCTACCCACCAGCCGAGGGTACCCACCAGCAGGTCACCGACGATTACGGCCTTTTCAAGGTCACACTAGACAAGCTGTTGACGGCGATGGGAATAAAGCTGAAGATACCCAAGGTTGGAGGCCAGGAGGTTGACCTCCACCAACTGTACAAGGAGGTCACCACCCTAGGGGGTCTGGACCTGGTGATCAGCAGGAAACAGGCACGTTCTTCGATTTGAAACCAACATAGCATAGCATAGCATGCATATAAATAGCATAGCATACATATAACTTGCATAGCATAGCATAGCATGTAGGCAGCAGGCAGTATAACCACAGGCACCACCCTAGGGGGTCTGGACTTAGTAATCAGCAGGAAGCAGTTGTTTTTAAACTTTAAACTATAACTTTCTCTTGGTTACATGGCCCCAGCCACTCCCAACGTACATGCAAAAACACATGCTTATATCTCTTCCACGCACCCACCCACTCACCCACCCACCCACCCCACCTCCTCCTCCACTCACCCACCCACCCACCCACCCACCCCCCTCTCCTTCTGCAGTGGGTCACTGTCTGCGAGCCCTTCAGCTTCCCCTCCTCCTTTACCAACAAGTCATTCGTCATCAAGAAGCTGTACCTGAATGCTCTCCATCACTATGAGCAAGTATACTTCCACCGCAACACCGGTCCAGTTTTGCCGCCGCCCTGCACCGGTTCGGAGCCAGCGGTCATCCTCGGATCCAACCCATACGACCGAAACGGAATGAAACGCAAACCAATGGGCCCCTTTGGTATGATGGGAGGCTACTACTCCTCCCAGTATGGCCCCAACATGGGCTACTTCGGACCCCACGGTATGCTAGGTCCCCATGGACACCCGTCGGCTATGCATCACACTCCAGATCTCCTTCCAGGTACATATTTTTACTACTACTAGCTACTTGCTACAATTTCTCTGCTACCCATCATCCCCCCCCCCCCCCCCCCCCCCCCACACACACACACCACACACACACACACACACACACACACTCCACCCTACCCCACCCTACTCCAGACCTCCTTCCAGGTACATATTTTGTGGGTACTGGCTACTAGCTACAATTTCTCTGCCACTCATCAAGTCATCATGTTCCCCCACCCCACCCCACTCTACTCCAGACCTCCTTCCAGGTACATATTTTGTGGGTACTAGCTACAATTTCTCTGCTCCCCCCCCCCCCACCCCCTACCCTACTCCAGACCTCCTCCCAGGTACATTTTTCCCACCCCCTCCCCACCCCAAGGGGCAGATACATATTTACATTGGGATACACAAGCTTACACACCATCCCCCCCCCACCCCCCCCACCCCACTACACCACATCACACAACCTCCACCTACCCGACCACTACCATCAAGACCTCCCCCCCACCACCATTAAGGTCCACCCCACCCCTACCCACCACCATGTCCTTCCAGGAGCCCGCTTCTCCGGCACTGTGGACTCAATCAATGACGGTGTTTTCAACCTAACCCTCGAGCTCAGCACCGGCCAGCGCATCCAAGGTGTAATGTACTGCAAGCCCCCCCCAAGCAGCTACTCCCAGCAATACAAGGAGGGCACAGTGGTGACCGGATCCCAGAACCTGGGTGGTGGTGAATCGAGCATGGCGCACTCCAGCCACAGCCAGCAGCAATCGAGGGCAGCTACGGAGGGGCAGGTCCATAAGCGGATGAAGACAGAGCATGCGGCAGATGGACCTGTACCACCACGCTCAGCATTGTTCTTCTTCGCCAGCAGTGTTCCCCACACAGAGGTGTGTGATCGACTCTCTCCCTTTTGCCTCTCATCCCTTTTGCATTGAGCTACCAGAGGGACAGCATGGCACTTGTGCACATTCGTATGCACATATTTATATCGCCCCGTTGTTCTTCTTCACCAGGAGTGTTTCTCAAGCAGAGCTAGCTAAGCCCTAGACCTCACACCAGATTACAGAATGCAATGACTTTTGACCTTGACCTTGACCTTGAACTCGGTCACATGGCTGCAGCTTACAATATGGATACTCATACTCATACTTGTGAACTTATACTTATACTGATGCTCATGTAATGATACTTATAAACTCATACTTCTACTGATGCCTATGAACTGATACTTATGAACTCATGCTCATACTTGTGAACTCTTACTCATGCTTCTGAATACCCATACTCATACTCATTCTCACATCCTTACTCACTTGCCCATGCCTCTGCATCTCCCCTCAGGTCACCGCCGCTTTCCCCAACATGGACATCACCCAAGCAACTGTTCAGATGGCCTCTGAGCGCTGGGGCCGCATGAGTCTAGAGCAGCGCCAACCCTTTCTGGACAGATCCAACGCAGACCGCCTTCGCTTCGAGGCTGAGACCGCCCGCATGTCCAGTGCTGGTTGCCCCCCCGCTGCTGCCCAGGCCCCCCCAGCTGCTGCTGTGTCAGCGAATCTGCCCAAGGTCGAGGGGGGTGAACATGCGTCTCGGCCTCAGCACCCATATAGCCAAGGGGCGAACAACTCCCAAGCCCATCAAGGCTACACCTTGCCTCCAGACCCTCGCTACAGGACTACCCACATGCCCCATATGCTCCCACCCTCCCACCCAATGGTCGTGGTTCTCGCAGCCGCCCACGCCAAGGCAGTGTCTGCAGCATTGGAAGCTGGCGCTGAGCCCCCTCCCCCTCCACACATGCTAGGCCTTCCCCTGGGGCCCTACCTCCAACGACACACCAACCCTGCTCCCTCGCACCCTCACAACAACCCTGCTCCCCCACAACCCAAAACCGAAGCAGAGGACTACTTCAGCCAGAAGTCAACCTACCAGTCCTCGGAGTGTGACCTGTACAGGCAACCCTTCTCCTACCACGCCGAAGACTCTTGTGGGCCTAGCAACGTAGACCAGTCTGGGCAGCAGAAGGCCTATAGCCACAGTAATGTTGACCATGTTGACCAGCCTGACCAAAGGGCTTACAGCCACCGGGACATGCTGCATGAGGCTCAGACCCTGGACTATGCCGAGGACAGTGCTATGCTTCAGCAACTGATGGACGCAGGGCCTTTGGAGGGCGGGGGGCAGCACGGGGGTCTCGAGGACTCCCTGGAGGATGACTATAACAGCATGGTGCTCTTTGAAGCTAAGCACGATGAGCAGGATGCCGAATTTGCCAGCCTGCTTGTGGACGCCAACTTCTCGAACGAGGGCAACGGCAGGCAGACCATGTCCAGCGTGCTGGACCTGGGTGCAAGCGACGATGCAGACTGCTTCAGGGCCTGTCACAAGGAAATGCAAGAGGGTATGGATAGACTGCATCCAGAGAACAGGGAGCAAGCCACCTTTGGATTGTCTTCCAACAGCAAGCGGCGGGATACCAACCCCAGCATGCAGGGCACTACAGCATATGCCGACAGTCCATACTCTGAGCATGAGCACAACTATCAGACTGATGGCTTCAGCCCCGACCTTGTTGGCAGAGATGGATATCCCGCATTCATGTCGAACATGTTTGACACCACTGGGGATGCTTTGGATACTTTGTCATGAGCGTTGAGGCACACTAGGTTGCTGAAGGTTCGGATGAAGAGAGAGGCTAACCTTCAGTGCAGGCTAACAACTAAACCCTAAACTTCCACTGTTTTTCTTTTTGGCTACCAGCAGCACCTTCTTGGCAGCTCCCTGACACAGACACTGGGCAAAACCGAAATATTCCAGGAGTACCGAGAAGCTGACGATATCAGCTTTCAGGTGCCTAGGTTGCTGAAAGTTTTGATGAAGAGAGAGCCTGGGGAGCAGCCTAGAAGGTACTGCTCGAAGCTGAACAAGAGTCGGGGCTCCAGACCACATAGGCCTTGGCCCTATGTGTCTGTGTCTTCACTCGAGAGTGTTGACCTAGATAGAGCGCACAGTACGCTAGAATGTGGTTGCTTGGTTTGGGGCTGTAGTAGTACCTCGTGGTTGGTGGTTTGGAGCTGGGGTATTAGGTTTGTGGTTGGTTTGGGGCCGCAATAGTAGGTGTAGAATAGTACATGCTTGTGTGTTCTGGCTTATTAGGCTAATTAACACGTAAAATAACGTTTTCCTCCAGATAGAGTTGACTGGATTCTTTCCTTTCTCCCCTCTTCATTGGATGGCAAGCAATAATAATAACGTGTGCTTATAATTTGATTGTTACACGGATTTCAGCCTACTCTGGGCTGCTCACGGTCTTCCAATCCCATCCCCCCCTCACCCCCCACCCCCCATGGGCTGAATAGTCCAGGGGTAGCCAAATTGGCTAAAAGGCTGCATAGTCTAGGGGTAGCCAAATTGGCTAAAGGACTGCATAGTCCAGGGGTAGCCAAATTGGCTACTGGGCCGAATAGTCCAGGGGTAGCCAAATTGGCTAAAGGGTTGAATGGTATATCAACCATCAGGGTGCATGCACGTAGGCCCCCAATAGCTTTTCCCCTTAGATTGACTTAAAATTACCAGCTTTTTTCCAGGGCGACACTTGTGGCCAGGGTAGCACTTGTGGCATGCTAGAAATTTTGAATTTGGATTGTTACAAGGTTTTTCAGCCAACTCTGGGCTGCTCACCGTCTTCCCATTCGGAGTCCCCCCGTGCGATACCCACGGAAATCAGGGAGCACACAAAGCGAATTAGACGGTTTAAAGACTTGCCCAGGGCACTTGTGGCATGCTTTGAACCTAGCTGCTTTTGTTCAGGGCGATACTTCTGGCATGCTTTGAACCTAGCTGCTTTTGTTCAGGGCGATACTTCTGGCATGCTTTGAACCTAGCTGCTTTTGTTCAGGGCGATACTTCTGGCATGCTTTGAACCTAGCTGCTTTTGTTCAGGGCGATACTTCTGGCATGCTTTGAACCTAGCTGCTTTTGTTCAGGGCGATACTTGTGGCTTGCTTTGAACCTGGCTGCTTTTGTTCAGGGCAACACTCGTGGCCAGGGTAAACTTGAACTTGGTTACATAGCTTCAGCCAGCAATTTGGCTGCTGGCCGTCTTCGGCAGTTAACAAAATGGCCAGGGCAACACATGTGGCATGCTAGGAACCTAGCTCCGTAGCTCGTAGATTCATTCAATATTCATTCGGCCATGAGATGAGCTGGCTGTGTGGGAGAGAGATTCAAAACAGGCTGCCTTGGACTTCACCCCTAGACCCCTAGGTCTGCTACCTAGACTGATAGGTCTGCTATGTAGACTGATACGTCTGCTAGCTAGACCCCTAGGTCTGCTACCTAGACTGATAGGTCTGCTACCTAGACTGATAGGTCTGCTACCTAGACTGATAGGTCTGCGACATAGACCCCTAGGTCTGCTACATAGGATGACCTTGTCCGTAATATCTGACCCCTTATTGATACCTTGCCCACATGATTGATATCTGACCCATCCGATGATTGCTGTCCATGACCGAACCCCAAAATGGTGGGGGGAAGCTACCCTCCAGTGAGCTACCCTCCACAAGCCAGATCTCCTATGGTTGAGGTTTTAGGGTTTAAGTTATATGGCTTGGGGTATAGGAGATCTGGCTTGTGGAGGGTAGCTCACTCGAGCGTAGCTTCCCCCCTCCCCCCAAAATGAGGTTTATTGATTTGTTACTATCCATTTATTGATTCATCCCCTGTCCTTCCCAGGGCCAAGGTTAGTTGGTGTGCAGACTAGTGTATGTGTTCATTAATTTGTGACATTGTCAAACAGGCCATTCTTGGCTCAAGACAAGGTGTCAATGTGCTCTACTTCAAACTTTGTGTGTTACAGTGTGTGTGATTCCATTGATTCCCGTTTCCTTTGTCTACAAACAAATGCATTTCATTTTGGCTTGTAAAAGTGTTTCGGATCGTTGTTGCCTTTTCAGGCTGGGGGGTCTGTGCTGCTACCTGACGATGAGACAATTCGACGCTCCACAGCCAGTGTTCCTTTTAATAATTGGATACACGATGATGTGGATATATTTATGCATCTGCAGACACGGCCAGCAACATTTTTCCTCACTCGAACTCGGTTACATAGCTTTAGCCAGCAATTTGGCTGTTAGCCTGCTTATATCTTTACCGGGAAAGTGTAAAATCAATTTTTTCTTCTTCTTCTGGACGAAAAACGTACACAAGAAACTTAAAAAACCCATAAAAAAAGACGATCACATTTTTCATGGACGAACAGAGGAAGTTTCGCTCGGCTTTCAACTTCTGGATCACATCAGGTAATGTAGAGGAAACATTTTACCCTCAGAGGGGCGACACTGAAACTGGGATGTGCGTTTTTACACGCACACCATTTTGACAGATTGATCTGAGTCTGACTGAGACGCGCATGTGTTTTCCTGTTTTTCACAGGTTTGTACGCACATTGTTTTGTGGGTGGTGGTGTTTGTGTGGGTGGGTGGGGGTGGGGGCACTGCGTGTGCTTAGAGGGCTTTGAACTTGAACTTGAACTTGGTTACATAGCTTCAGCCAGCAATTTGGCTGCTCGCCGTCTTCGGCAGTAAAAAATATTATTACCAGAAAATGTAAACTCGAACAAATCACTTTTTTTTCTTTTCTTATTAATTTATTAATCATAGAGGGCTTTGAATAACATTGGCAGGAACATACATCTGTATATCTTTGAATAAAACCCCTAGTAAAAGTTAAACCCTATTACTGATTATTATAAACCCTAAACTCTGTACCAATTCCCAGAAATGTGTCCCATACGGTTTGAGATGTGAGCAGTGTACTTCCAAGCGCGCGCTGGCGCACTGCTTTTTTTAGCTCGCGCAGTTTTTTGCGGCACCGGGCCCCCTAGCGGGCGCAGCAGCGTTTTTTGCGGCTTTTTTGTCAATACAAAGCGCATTTTGTGTTTTCAGTGGCGCTAAAGGACCCCCCCCCCCCCCCCCCACCCCCCCACCCCACCACCCCCCACCCCCCCCCCACCCCAACCCCCGCCCACCCACCCCCCCCCCCCCACCCCCCCCCCACCGTGGGGTGGGGGCCCCCCCGCCCCACCCACCCCCCCCCCCGGCCTCCCCCCACCCCCCCCCCCCACCCCCCCCCCCCCCACCCCCGCTCCCCCCCCCCCCCCCCGCAACCCCCCCCCCCCCCCCCCCCCCCGCCCCCCCCCCCCACCCCCACCCCCCCCCCCCCCCCCCCCCACACCACCCCCCCGCCCCCCCCCCCCGCCCCCCACCTCCCCCCCCCCCCCGCCAACCACCCCCCCCCCCAACCCCCCCCCCCTCCCCCCACCTCCCCCCCCCCCCCCCCCCCACCACACACCCACCCCCACCCCCCCCCCCCCCCCCACCCCACCCCCCCCCCCCCCCTTTCTTGTTGTTTTGTATTTTTTTTGTCTTTTTTTATTTTTTTTTTGTTTTATTTTGTTTTAGAGGGGGGGGGGGGGTTTTTTTCTCTTTATTTTTCCTTTTTTGGTTTTTTTTCGTTTTTTTGGGTTTTATTGTTTGGGTTTGTTTTATTGTTTTTTTCCCCCCCCCCCCCCCCGCCCCCCCCCCGCCCGCCACCCCCCCCCCCCCCCCCGCCCCACCCCCCCCCCTCCCCCCCCCACACCCCCCCCCAACCGCCCCCCCCCCCCCCCCACCCCCCCCCACCCACCCCCCCCCCCCCCCCGCCCCCCCCCCCCCCCCCCCCCAACCCCCCCCCCCCCCCCCCCCCCCTGCCCCTGCCCCCCACCCACCCCCCCCCCCCCCTCCCCACCCCCCCCCACCCCACCCCCCCACCCCCCCCGCCCCCCCCCAGCCCCCACCACCCCCCCCCCGCCACCGCCCCCCCCCGCCCCCCCCCCCCCCCCCCCCCCCCCCCCCACCGCGCCCCCCCCCCACCCACCCCCCCCAGCCCCACACAACCACCCTCCCCCCTCCACCCCCCCCCCCCACCACCCCACCCACCCCCCCCCCTACCCCGCCCCCCCCCCCCCCTGCCCCCCCCCCTCCCCCCCCCCACCTCAGCCCCCCCGCCCCCCCCTCCCCCCACCACCCCCCCGCACCGCCCCCCCCCCCCCCCCCCCCACCCCCCCACCCCCCCCCCCCCCCCCGCCCCCCCCCCCCCCCCCCCCAGCCCACCCCCACCCCCCCCCACCCCCACCCCCCCCCCCCGGCCCCCCCCCCCCCCCCCCCCCACCCCCCACCCCCCCCCCACCCCCCCCCCCCCACCCCCCCACCCCCCCCCCCCACCCCCCCCGCCACCCCCCCCCCCACCCCCCCCCCAACCCACCCCACACCCCCCCCCCCCACCCCCCCCACCCCCCCCCCCCACCCCACCCCCCACCCACCCCCCCCCCCCCGCCCCACCTCCCCCCCCACCCCACCCCCCCCCCCCCCCCCCCCACCCCCACCACCCCCCCGCCCCCCCCCCACCCCCCCCACCCCCCCCCCCCCCCCACCCCCTCCCCCCCCCCCCCCCCCCCCCACCCACCCCCCGCCCCCCCCACCTCCACCCCCCCCCCCCCACCCCCCCCCCCCCCCCCCAAAAACATTTTTGTCTTTTTTTGTAATGGTTTTTGTCTAAAATGATTTGAAGTTATGTAGTTTGTGGTTTTAGGCATTATGTATAATTTTGTAGAGTTGCAATTGGAAACCTTGAATGTTCCCATGGATGTAAGTTCTGGATGTCTCGCCGTTTGAAGTCCTCCTGTTACGGGACACCCGCACGGTTTGGAGGGGTGGGTGCCAGTGTTGTTCAGGACGCTGATTCCTGCATCACAGACGCAATGTCGAAGGGTCCGCTGCGTCGTGGACGCAGATCCAGTGGGTCGGTTGCATCGCAGAAGCAGATTTTGGAGAGTCCGTTGTATCTCAGACTCTGAGAGGGTCTGGGTGCGACGCACATGTAGCTTTGGGGGAGGGGGGGTGGGTGGGTGGGGGGTCCCTTGCCGTCGCAGACACAGATTTTGAAACCGGTTGTGTCGCAAGAAGCAGATTTTGAAACAGGCTGCGTCTCGAGAAGCAGATTATGGGGGTCCCCTGAACAACCCTACTGAGTGCTGGTGTCAGGCACAGGGTACTACATAGCGCACAGGGTACTACATTTTGTCGAACTGGCCAGCGCTTAAAGCGGACAAACGTCAAATTGGACAGCGCTTTCTAGTGCTGAAAAGCGCAAAACTGCGGGCTGCGCCCACAGGGTGGCGGAAAAACTGCGCGAAACGCGCAGCGGGGCTAAAAAAACGTGCGCAAAATCGCGCTGCCGCGCGCGCTTTGTAGTACCCTGCTCTGAACAGAGTCGTCATAACATGAGTCACGTCTTTTCTTGTCCTTGTCGGCTATGACCATCAGCTTCTAGGCAGCTCCCCTCAGTGTTTTGTATTTCAGATTTCTGTAGACAAGTTTGTGTAGCTACTTGGGCTACTCATGCCTGAGTAGCCACTATCTGCAGCGCGAAGCGCCGCGGATCTTTATGGGGGTCCAGGGGGCGATTTGTTTTTAGGGGGTCCTTCAGGAATCATACATATTGCACATAAAAAAACTGCCCCCCCTGCCTGGCTGTCCATATAGTCCTGAAGCAACCTCATGCCTGTAGATTCTGACGACATTGTTAGCTTTCCAGCCCTGCCGAGCCCAGTGGCTGGCTCAAGGAGCTGTCTAGAAGCTGCTATGACAAGCTGACTAGAAAAGCCATGAACTCATACAGAACCCACCTCCCGCTGACCTAAGGACGCCTATTCCCTCGTTCTGAGTGACAAACTGCCACTGGCCATGCAAAGCCAGGCCAGATCAGCTTCAGGCCAAATCCAGCCCACAGGGCCAATTCTCGAAACTATAGGCTTTATCGCAGGGCTGATTCCCCAAACGATTGATTTTATCACAACTTGCGAAAAATAGCACTTCACAAGAACCCCTGCCACCTACCCACCCACCCATTTATTTTTACTGACAAAGACGGCGAGTAGCCAAATTACTGGCTGAAGCTATGTGACCAAGTTCAAGTTCAATGGATCTCCACCCCAGGTATAAATGGTGGTTGTGTCAAGCCCCCTGAATATTTAAACCGTACTGACAGGATAGCTAGTAGTACTTGAGGTCAATCCTGACAGTACAGTTGTACAGCCAGTCGTCTAAGCAGTGCGGCTGTAGTGTTATCCTCCATGAGAAGACTTGGGAGTCTTTTCATGACACCATCCACCAACTCCCGTCCTTCTATGGTTCTCCACACATCCGAGGCACAATTAACGGTGGTTGGGCCCAGCCTCCGCTACTAGTACTCTTCTGCTTCCTTATGTTGCTATCCTAGTATCTCTTGTAAGAGTACAAACCTATGGCCAGACCAAGTCCCTGCAGTCCCTGCACCGGATACTAAACAAGTTAACCAAGTTCAAGTTTAAACTGTCTCAACCAAGTTCAAGTTCAAGTTTAAACTGTCTCAACCAAGTTCAAGTTCAAGTTTAAACTGTCTCAACCAAGTTCAAGTTCAAGTTTAAACTGTCTCAACCAAGTTCAAGTTCAAGTTCAAATTCAAACTGTCTCAACCAAGTTCAAGTCAACCTAGTTCAAGTTCAAGTTTAAACTGTCTCAACCAAGTTCAAGGCAACCTAGTTCAAGTTCAAGTTTAAACTGTCTCAACCAAGTTCAAGTCAACCTAGTTCAAGTTCAAGTTTAAACTGTCTCAACCAAGTTCAAGTCAACCTAGTTCAAGTTCAAGTTTAAACTGTCTCAACCAAGTTCAAGTCAACCTAGTTCAAGTTCAAGTTTAAACTGTCTCAACCAAGTTCAAGTCAACCTAGTTCAAGTTCAAGTTTAAACTGTCTCATCCAAGTTCAAGTCAACCTAGTTCAAGTTCAAGTTTAAACTGTCTCAACCAAGTTCAAGTCAACCTAGTTCAAGTTCAAGTTTAAACTGTCTCAACCAAGTTCAAGTCAACCTAGTTCAAGTTCAAGTTTAAACTGTCTCAACCAAGTTCAAGTCAACCTAGTTCAAGTTCAAGTTTAAACTGTCTCATCTGCCTAGTAACCTCGTATGCTCCCTGTTTTCCGTTGCTATGTACAGGTGTTAACTAGCATATTGCAAGGGGGACTCGGGGGACTCGGGATCAGTCGCGAACACATAGACAGACTCATCTCTAAGCTGCACAGAGAATCTATTGCCTCCTGTACCAGCATTCTTGCCACACGTCGCATGAAGGAGTCCCTACTGCCTGGAGGGTGACACTTACTATGTCGGCCATGGTGACTTTCCCCAGCTGCGGCGTAAGGGAGGGTCCCCTTAACACCACGCCTTCCAGGCGTTATCTTTTTATATGCTCCCAGTTTTCCGTTGCTATGGACAGGTGTTAACTACACTATGTCCATTTTGGGCTACTAATGGCAGCTTCCCGCCAGATCCATTAGCCAGCCACTGAGTCAAACCCAATGCTTGAAGCTGCATTGGAATGCTTGTCATATGAGCTTTCAGACGCAGTACCTGGCTTTTAGGTTGGCTCGAGGACAGGGAAAGGGAGCTGCCCAGAAGCTGCTACGCGTAGCTAAAAAATAAACAGGGATAACTAGCATATCGGTAGGGGGGACTCGGTCATCGCAAGGGGGAAGTCATCACTGTAGCACGAACTCAGGGCCCCCGTCGGTAAAACGATTGTTTGGGGTTCAGTTCATCAGTACTTTTTTTTTAAGCCCTTCCTATGCGGTTGGGCAAGTCCCTTTAGCCTATTTGGCCTACCCTTGGACTGTAACATACACACATATCGCAAGGGGGACTCGGTCTTGGGAGACGGCGAGCATGGTAGCCCTGAGTTGGCTGAAAAATGACCTGACGGTGGCAATGCAGAGTTGGGTCAACAATGGCCTAACGGTGACAATGCAATGTCCTGTCCTGCCCTATTATGTCCTGTCCTATAATGTAATATAATGAATCCAAACTAAGCAAGATTTCCAATGCAACTCGTAGCAGCATGCATCCGATGAGTCGTGGCTTTTCTTTCCTTTTCAGATACGACCAGCAGCTTCCAGGCAGCTCCTTAAGCCAGCCACTGGGCTAAGCGCCAATATTCCGGCATACAAATCCTGTCCTCATGCAATATTATGAATCTAACTCACACAAGATTTCCAATGCAACTCGTAGCAGCATACATCCGATGAGTCGTGGCTTTTCTTTTCTTTTCATATACGACCAGCAGCTTCTAGACCAGCAGCTTCTAGGCAGCTCCCCTGGCTGGCTGTCCAGCCAGTCCTACAGCAACCTCGTTAACCTCGAAGCTGACATAGTCGTAGGCACTGCCGGAATATTGGCGCTTAGGCATGGTGAGAGGCTGGCTCAAGAAGCTGCCTAGAAGCTGCTATAAAAATTATATCCTATCAGGTTATATAATGAATCCAACTCACACCAACATGCATCTATGGGGAGGTCCCTTATTAAGTTGTGAAAGGACTTTCACCCCAGGAGGTGGGTCTCCCGACACAAACTAGGGACACCAAGGATTCAGTTGGAATGGCGTTGCCACTCCTACAAAAGAATAGGCGATATCCTCTGATATCATATCATCCTACCAGTTCATCCACAGACTGGATTGGCTTCTGCTGGCTTGCCAGTCAAACTCGTATAGCCTGTATGGGCATCTTTGGGGAGCAGGGTACTACATGACGCGCGCTACTGCGCAAGGTTATGGTGTCCCACTGCGCGATTGACAAAAAAATTCAACCCCCCTCTGGGCGCAGCGCGCAGATTTCCGTTTCTGTTGAGTCAAAAGCGCAGCCCAAAAGGAGGCAGTTGCGTTAAAAGCACAACCCAAAATGACAAAATGTAGTACCCTAACGGGGAGGTCCTCTGATACCATATCATTATACCACTTCATCCACAGACTGGATTGGCTTCTGCTTGCCTGCCTAGCCATAGACTGTCCAATCTGCTTAGTATGCTCCCTGGTTTGCATCCCCCACATCATTATACCAGTCCATCCACAGACTGGATTGGCTTCTGCTAGCTTGCATCGCCAAGCTTGTATAGCCTGTACCTGGACAAGTCTTTAAACTGTATAATCCGCTTATTATGCTCCCAGGTTTGCGTGGGTATCGAACGGGGGGGGGGGGGGGGGACTTGTAATCGCAAGACGGTGAGCAGCCCAGAGTTGGCTGCAAAACATGCAACAATCCAATCCAGACCCATATCATCATACCAGTTCATCCACAGTCTGCTTTGGCTTCTTCTTGCATACGAGCTTGCAGGCGAGCTTCACTCTTCAAGTCTGCTGCTTCAAGCTTGTGTAGGCCGTACAAGGTTAAAGCCATCAAAGCCAGCACTGCGAGTAAAGCCACCAAAGCCAGTATAGCCATCAGCCACAGCCAAATATAGCCATGACCATAGAAAGCATGAGTCATAGCCAGCAAAATCCATAGACCGTAATAGCCAGAGACATAGCCAACAAATCCAGACAGGCAAATCAGTGGTGGTATGGACTGGTGCATCCTCAGTCCTACGAGATGATACAGGTAGTCGTCAACAGGGGGGAGGGGACACAAGAGCTGCGGTACGGCTGCGGTACCGATACAAGTGCTAACATCGGATATTGCTGGGCCCTGGTCGTCATGCCCCCATCCAAAATGAAGAGCAGGAAGAATGCCAAGTACAGCACCAGTGAGAGCAGTGAGAAGGAGGACGTGCTTGTACCTCCACCCCCAAAGCCAAATGCTGCTTGGCCTTGGTGGTGGAGCCCTGCGGAAATAGCTCGTGAGGCCGCCCCCAATAGCCTCGCAGAGAGCAAGCCCTCCTTGAGCCATCACCTTCACACTGTTCTGTGCTAGTGCATTTTCTATTTCCTGCTTCTCTCGTTTGCATCGCTGCATTCGTTGCTGGCATCGTTTCAGTTCATCTGCTGCTTGCTGGTTCTCCAGTACGTTTTGGCACATTTGTAGTTTGCACTGTGACAGTTGGGCTGCTGCATCCTGGTTCTTCTCTTTGCACTGCAACAGTTGTTGTTGGCACTGCTCCAGTTCCTTTGCTGCTTGCTGCTTCTCCTGTTTACCTTGGTGTTGTTGTCTGCATTGTAGAAGTTTGACTGCTTCTGACTCCTTCGCTCGGGGTGGAGCCCCCCAAAAATAGCTAGCGAGGCCACCCCCAATAGCCCCGCACAGGGCAAGTCCTCCTTGAACCACTGTCTCTAAATTGTTCATCGCCAGCTCAGTTTCTACTCGCTGCTTATCCAGTTTGCATTGCAGCAGTTGTTTTCGGCACTGTTCCAGTTCATTTGCTGCTTGCTGGTTCTCAGTTTTGCGAAGATAGCTAGCGAGGCCGCTCCCAACGAGGCCGCCTCCAATAGCCCCAAACAGAGCAAGCCCTCCTTCAAACAGAACCTCCCGTGTCGATTCATTTTCCGCTCGCTGCTTCTCCTCTTTGATCTGTTCCACTTCATTTGCTACTCGCTGCTTCTCCCGTCTGCATTGCTGCAGTTGTTGCTGGCACTGTTCCAGTTCATTTGCTGCTTCCTGGTTCTCTTGGTGGCACCGTAACAGTTCAATTTGTTCTTGCTTCTTCCATTCCTGCACTTTTTGCTGGAACTGCTCCAGTCCATTTTCTTGTTGCTTCCATCGCTGCAGTTGTTGCTGGCACTGTTCCAGTTCATTTGATGCATCCTGGTTCTCCTCTTTGAATTGCCACATCTTTTGTTGGCATTGTTCCAGTTCATTCGCTGATTGCTGCTTCTCCTGCTGGCATTTTTGCAGTTGGACTACTCCTTCCCGCTTTGCTTGTTTGCATTGTTCCAGTTCATTCGCTGATTGCTGCTTCTCCTGCTGGCATTTTTGCAGTTGGACTGCTCCTTGCTGCTTTGCTTGTTTGCATTGCTCCAGTTCATTTGCTACTTGTTGCTTTGCTTGTTTGCATTGTTCCAGTTCATTCGCTGATTGCTGCTTCTCCTGCTGGCATTTTTGCAGTTCGACTGCTACTTGTTGCTTTGCTTGTTTGCACTGCTCCAGTTCGTTTGCTACTTGTTGCTTTGCTTGTTTGCATTGTTCAAGTTCATTTGCTGCTTGCTGCTTCTCCTGTTGGCATTTTTGCAGGCGTTTAGACAACTGCTCGCCATGCGATTGTCTTGCTCCTAGACTGCTGACTGCCATCTCCAACTTCGTTTTGCATTTACCTGGGTGCAGGGGGGAGGGGTGGGGGGGGGGGGGGGGTATGTGTGTGGGTGGGGTGGGTGGGGGGGTGGGGGGGTGGGGGGGGGGGATAACCAAAAGCATATTTCCGGCATACTGGGGATTTAAAATGGAATATACGATAAGAGTACTAGGGATTAAAAATTGATTATACGATAAAAGAAATCAATAAGCTTCGGAGTTTAGGGCTAACGTCGGACCAAATTAGCCCTAATAGGGCTATGAGCTAAATTAGCCCTAATAGTGCACAACTAATTAAGGCCAAACTTAGCCAAAACAACCCAGAAAAAGTGCCATGTGTGTACGAGAGTGTTCTTATGCATCCTACTGACCTTTGTGGCAGTTGTGTATGACCTGACCGTCATCAGTTCATGATGAAGTAGCTCATAACTGCGGGAGCGAACGGAGATCGCCGTATTATTATATCAACGCCTTACATTGGAGGAAAATAAGTAATAAGTGCATAACAGAATATGGCTCAAATCCTGGATGTGTCTGTCCAAACTCTAGACCACTGTTTATTTTTTGAGCTACGTAGGATTCGTACGATGGGCCACGTAAGGCAGCGTTGGGCTACGTAGGGTACGTGTGATGGGCTACGTAGGGCTGCGTAGGGCTATGTAAGTAGGGCAATGTAGGGTACTTCCGACAGGCTACTTACGACGGGCTACGTAGGGTACGCACGACGGGCTACGTAGGGCTACAAAGGGTACGTACGGCAGGCTGCTTAGGGCTGCGTAGGTAGGGCTACATAGGATACGCACGTAGGTAGGGCTACATAGGATACGCACGACGGGCTACGTAGGGTACGCATGATGGGCTACGTAGAGCTGCGTAGGCAGGGCTACATAGGATACGCACGTAGGTAGGGCTACATAGGATACGCACGACGGGCTACGTAGGGCTGCGTCCGTAGGGCTACGTAGGGTACGCATGATGGGCTACGTAGGGCTGCGTAGGTAGGGCTACATAGGATACGCATGACGGGCTACGTAGGGCTGCGTCCGTAGGGCTACATAGGGTACGCATGATGGGCTACGTAGGGCTGCGTAGGTAGGGCTACATAGGATATGCACGACGGGCTATGTAGGGCTGCGTCCGTAGGGCTACGTAGGGTACGCATGATGGGCTACGTAGGGCTGCGTAGGTAGGGCTACATAGGATACGCACGACGGGCTACGTAGGGCTGTGTCCGTAGGGCTACATAGGGTACGCATGATGGGCTACGTAGGGCTGCGTAGGTAGGGCTACATAGGATACGCACGACGGGCTACGTAGGGCTGCGTCCGTAGGGCTACATAGGGTACGCATGATGGGCTACGTAGGGCAGCGTAGGTAGGGCTACATAGGATACGCTCGACGGGCTATGTAGGGCTGCGCCCGTAGGGCTACGTAGGGTACGCATGATGGGCTACGTAGGGCTGCGTAGGTCGGGCTACATAGGATACACTCGACGGGCTACGTAGGGCTGCGTCCGTAGGGTTACGTAGGGTACGCATGATGGGCTACGTAGGGCTGCGTAGGTAGGGCTACATAGGATACGCACGACGGGCTACGTAGGGCTGCGTACATGGGGTTATGTAGGGTACGCAAGACGGGCTACGTAATGCTACGTACGATGACGTGCTATTTCTCTTCTCTTCACCTCTAGTTACTTAGTTATCGCTATAATTACGGGATTTGTTTTAGCGCTAATTAGTGCTAATAGCGCTATTAGCACTAAGCTCCTAAGCCCCCTCTTCCTAACCCTAGAAATCAACAATAAGAAGAGACAAGATACAGAGGCGAATGATTAGAAAAAGCAGCATCGAGTTTTGATGATGATGATGATGATGACATTTCTCCTGGTGCCCTACTGGACTCCAAATGTGCCCGCGGCTTATAAACAGCACAAAAGAAAAAGAAAGAAATCTGAAACATTTGCATCGTTTACCGAGGTGCTCGCTGAACGCCTCCGCTGTCCCTGTCCACGGGCAGTTGTTTGGATAGGAGTAGGAGCAGCGCAGCTGAATCGTCAGTAAGTGGAGACGAGAGACAGAGACGAATGATACGAAAAGCAGCAACTAGTTTTGCACTTACCTAGATGCTCACTGAATGCCTCCCCTGTCCCCGTCCACGGGCAGTTGTTTGGGTAGGAGTAGGGGCAGCGCAACTGAATCCCATTCCACACACGGTACAGCACCGGGCTGGAGACCTTCAAAGAGGGTAGGCTCCGGGGAAGAGGCTTACGGTCAAGAGGGCAAGTGGATACGGAGGAGGGGGAGGGGGAGGGGGAGTGTTGCCTGGGTATAGGGAGGGGGTGATGGTAGAGTTGTTGTGTGAATATGGACAGCGAGGAGGAGGAGGGGGGGGGGGGGGGGGGGCGGGGCAGGGCATGGGTATAGTAGGGGTGATGGTAGTGTTGTTTGGGTGAATATGGACAGGACGAGGAAGAGGGGGGGGGGGGGGGGGGGGGGGGGGGCACATAGGGTTATAGGGAGGGGGTTGATGTATGTTGTTGTGTGAATATGGACCAGGGAGGAGGAGGAGGAGGAGGAGGAGTAGGAGGAGGAGGGGGGGGGGGCGGGGGGGCCCCTTGGCAGTTCGAGTTCCGGGCGTGTTGCATGGGTTACAGTAGGGGTGGTTAGGCATACCCGGTCACGGCTATAGTACTGCTCCCCAGTGTGACTCTCATGCCCGACCCAGTGAGAGTGAGGAGGACGCGAGGCCGGTCTGAAGGCAGGATCGTGTTAGAGGGTGATAGTTGGTGCACAAACTTCTAGGTAGTTGTACTGGGTAATACGTCGCGCCCCGGCCTTGCTCCTCCAAGGTGACTGGTAGGGAGTGTCTTGTGATAACTACTGGGTAGTCTTCGGCTAGGACTGTAGGAGCTGTGAGGAGCGGGGGCGGCGAGGGGGGGGGAGTGTAACCGTTATAGACGACACTCAAAACACGGAGAGGCTAGGAGAAGAGGGAAGGGCCGGGGGTGGGGGGGGGGGGGGGAGGTGAAATGGGTATTAAGGACGGGGTGACGGTAGTGTGTTTCTGTGTAAATATGGACGGGAGGAGCGAGGGAGGAGGCATGGGGTGGGGGGGGGGGGGACGTTACCAGGGTTATAGGAGGGGGTGATGGTGGTGTGGGTTGGGTAGATGAGGATGCATGGGTTGGAGGCACCCTGGGCACACCGGTTGATCCGAGAGTTTGCCTGCTGGGCACTTGGAACTAGCTTGAGAAGATGGTGGTCGCAGGAGTCAACACCGAGCCGCCTCGCGGCAACTGTCCAAGCCGATGGCGCACAGTAAGCTCCTCGGGTGAGGGACGGACTAAATCAGAGCGTGTTGGGATTACCCCTCTAGCGCCCGATTGCTCCACACTCATTTCGTTCAAAAGGGTGCGGACCTTTGACTCAAAAGGTGGTCTTAGTACGCTGCCTTAGAATCAAAGGTTGGTCGATTGAATCCCAACTATGTTTGGGGGTCTCTGTAAGGTAGCCTCTGGGCTAAAGGACTCATCCCCCAAAGTCTAGAACCCATGGGTCAGCACAAGTATCCGACGATCGCCCTCGCAATCCGCTCCTACAATATAGGATGCTCGACTGCTGCTGCCGAATTGCTCCCAACCATTTCGCTTCAAAAAGGTGGGGACACTGATCTGCCTCGCAAAGACACCACACAAAGGGGAGCCGACACACTATCGTGAAGGCACGTACAAGCTAGCCACAGACAATCGGGGATTTGGCGATCGGTGACGGGCAAAGGCCAGCTCTCTCATTATATATAGGAGGGGGGGGGGGAGGAGCGATAAAGAAGGCATAGGCAGGGCTCATGTTAGGATTGGTAGTCCATGCGAACCATTGTGAACTCTAGACAACCAGGAGGGGCTAGATGAAAGAAACACTTGACATACTGGTCCCCAATTTCCAGGAGGGGCTGATTGAAAGAAACATTCGATAAACTGGTCCCCGATAAACTGTCGGTATGATGATGATGATGATGATGATGATGATGGTGATGAAGACATTTTCCATGGTGCCTTATGCACCAAATGTGCCTGAGGCTTGATGGATTTAAGGGGGACTTACGAACATCACGGAACATGTATGATGCGCGCGAGGAAGGACCTCAGTTTGAATGTAACTCAGATATTTGTATTCTACATTTTTCATCAGACTTGAAGTTGACCAGACACTTCCAGCCCTATATGTATGTACTGCACCATATCACCCAAACCAACGCTGTATGTTTGTTACAGTCCAGGCGCAGGCCAAATAGGCTTAACGGAATTGCCCGACTGGGATAGGAAGGGCTTAAAACACCTTGACCAGACACTTCCAGCCTGTTTGCATGTATGTATGTTATAGCCCAGGGGGTAGCCAATTAGGCTCAATCTGTGTTTTCTCTTCAGCTACAAGCAGCAGCTTCTAGGCAGCTCCCCTGACTGGCTATTCGGCAAAACCTGGCACAACCTCGAGCACCTTGATGCTGTCATAATCAGCTGTCCAGAAGTGCTGAAATAGATCAGTGCAGCCCATGTATGCGTGTTACAGTCCAGGGGTAGGCCAAATAGGGTAAAGGAACTTGCCCAACCGTGAAAGCAAGGGCTTCAACAGAAAACACATTGAAGAACTGAACCCTAAACAATCGTTTTACCCTGAGTTTGTGCTACAGAGATCATTTAATTCTACAATATATCAGCATACGAAAATGATCAAGAACTACTCTACTACGGGAATGGTTTGATCCGTCTGTGAGACGTCACATGCGAGATCAGAAACAACAGCATCAGGGGTCATACACACAATCAGGCACAAATGCATCATAGGTCACACGCACGATCAGACACAAATGCGTCATAGGCCGCATACACGATCAGACGCAAAGGTATCAGAGGTCACGACCACAATCAGGCACACTTAGACATCGAGGCAGTGCAGGCTTAGTTACCGTTCAGGCTCAGAACTACGAAAGCTAAGGTCGGACCCAAGTTGGGCAGCTGTCGCTTAGCAACGTGAAGTCCCAAAGCTCGAACTAGAAGCCGCAAATCTCAAATCTTCTTGGGCGTTCCGGCAAGCATGTATGTAGCACAGAGTGTAGCCCTAGTTTCCAATTAGTCGTTTAGAATTGTCTTCGTGAGTCAAGGTTGGGCCCACATGGCTACCCGGTGGGCTGAGAAAGGGTTCTGACAGGTCCAGGCATTCACGTCACCCCTCTGCACGCCACCTTGTGCATCTAAGCCCTAGCGTAATCCTGTCCGCGAAAAGGAAAGAAACCATCGAGCAACCAGGGCCCCATGAAACTGTAATAATCGTCATCAATTGGCGTGGCTTATACTATGAGCGGGGGGGTGTGAGTTGGATTCATTGTATAACATGACAACACAGCCTTGTTCGTGTCTCCTAGCTTCCTCCTCCAATATTGCCTGCTCCTCCAATCTTGCTTGCTCCCCCAACCTAGTTGGCCCCTCCAATCTTGGTGTGAGTTGGATTCATTATATAACATGACAACACAGCCTTGTTCGTGTCTCCTAGCTTCCTCCTCCAATATTGCCTGCTCCTCCAATCTTGCTTGCTCCCCCAACCTAGTTGGCCCCTCCAATCTTGGTGTGAGTTGGATTCATTATATTACATGACAACACAGCCTTGTTCGCGTCTCCTAGCTTCCTCCTCCAATCTTGCCTGCTCCTCCAATCTTGCTTGCTCCACCAAATACCAAACAACCAGGATGAATGCAAAACCTGCTGCCCCAAATATCACAATATCGATGATCGAAAACGAAAGAGCACGAAGAATGGCCACAGGTACACAAATTAGAGCAATGGAGGCGAGGACTTCATTTTGCCCAATGTTGTAACGTTGTGCTTCCTGCATCTCTTGCTCGCATCGCTGAATTCTTCCTTTGCATTGCAAAACCTGCTGCATCTCAAGTTCGCATTCTTGCAGTTGGACTGCTACTTGCTGCTTCTCTTGTCGGCATTGTCCCAGTTGGGCTGCTGCTTGCTGCTTCTCCAGTTGGCTGTTTTGCAGTTGGACTGCTCCTTCCTGATTTGCTTTTCGGCACTGTCTCAGTTCATTTTCTACTTCCTGCTTCTCTCGGTTACATTGCTGCAGCCCTTGTTCGCAGTCTTGCAGTTGGACCCGTGATTCCCGACATGCTTGCTTGAATCGTTCCACTGTATTTGCTGCTTGCTGCCTCTCCTGTTCGCATTTTTGCAGCTGGACTGCTACTTGCTGCTTCTCTTGTTGGCATTGTTCCAGTTCATCTGTTGCTTCCTGCCTCTCTTGTCGGCATTGTCCCAGTTGGACTGCTACTTCCTCCTTCTCTCGGTTACATTGCTGCAGTTCTTGTTCGCGGTCTTGCAGTTGGACCCGTGATTTCCTAAATGCTTGCTTGAATCGTTCCACTTTATTTGCTGCTTGCTGCCTCTCCTGTTCGCATTTTTGCAGCTGGACTGCTACTTGCTGCTTCTCTTGTTGGCATTGTTCCAGTTCATCTGTTGCTTCCTGCCTCTCTTGTCGGCATTGTCCCAGTTGGACTGCTACTTCCTCCTTCTCTCGGTTACATTGCTGCAGTTCTTGTTCGCAGTCTTGCAGTTGGACCCGTGATTTCCTAAATGCTTGCTTGAATCGTTCCACTTTATTTGCTGCTCGCTGCTTCTCCTGTTCGCATGTTTGCAGCTGGACCTCTACCAGCTGCTTTGCTTCTTGGCACTGTTCCAGTTCATTTACTGCTTGCACCCTCCCCATCTGTATCCTGTCTATGGCAGCCTCGTTCTCCTCTTCGCATTGCAGCAGTTCTTGTTGCCATTGTTGATATGCTTTACCCATTGCTAGCCGGCAAAATTCCCTTCCATTTACTGCGTCCTGCTTCTCTCCTTTACATTTCTTCAGTTCTTGTTCACAGTCTTGCAGTTGGACCTGTGATTCCCAACCTGCTTGTAAGACTTCTTCCAGTTCATTTGATACTTGCTGGTTTTCCTGCTGGCATTTTTGCAGTTGGACTGCTATTTTCTGCTTTCCGCGTTTGCATTGTTTCAATTCATTTCCTGCTTGCTGCTTTGCGTGTTTGCACTGTTTCAATTCATTTGCTGCTTGCTGCCCCTCCCTCTGGCTGTTTTGCAGTTGGACTGCTACCTGCTGCTTTGCTTGTCGGCATTGTTCCAGTTCATTTACTGCTTGCTGTTTCTCCTGCTGGCATTGCTGCAAGACTTCAGACAACTGCTCGATTTGGCTGGTTCTTTCAATGCTGACCGACGACTCCAGCTTGGTTTTGCATTTACCTGCAGGGGTGAGGGGAGGGGTGTGTGTGTGGGGGGGGGGGGGGGGTGAGGGGGTGCGGGGGGGGGGGGGGGGCGGGCGTGAGGGGGCTTCTCCTGCTTCTCCTGCTGCAAAAGTTTAGACAACTGCTCGAGTTGGCTTGTTCTTTGAATGCTGACCGCCGTCTCCAGCTTGGTTTTGCATTTACCTAGGTGCGAGGGGGGAGGGGGGGTGGGTGGTTGGGGTGGGGGAGGGGGGGTGGGGGGGATGCGGGGGTGAGGGGAGTGAGTGTGGGGGGGGGGGATAACCAAAAGCTTCTTTCCGGGCAGTGAGTACTAGGGATCTAAGTTGGATTTTTCGAAAAGAGCATCAAAAGTTGAGCCGAGAGATAGAAAAGAATGATTTCAACAAGCAGCGTCAATTATGATGACATGATGATGGTGGTGATGATGGTGGTGATGATGATGATGATGATGATGATGATGTTGATGATTAGGGGGCCCCGAAGTGAACTTACCCCTTATGCTGATTTTTGACATTTATTTATTGTACGGAACATGACACCATGCATGGGTGCAATGCATGTCCATGTGCCATATGCACATGCCTGACCCACTCCCAATCCAAATCAAGAAGGATCCTTTCCCTTTCTTATGACTCGATTACACAAATAATGCCGGAACACCTAAAAACAGGACCAAAACAGGAACCCACCCCATGGAACCCATGGACTTGATTGACATTATCTATAGGTGGCATGGTGAGTCCTACCTGGGCATGAAAACAGACCAATACATTTGCCAAGCCACACTTTTGTGGCCATGTACTATGCATGGATTACTACCCACACCCCAAAGCCCACACACCCATGAACATCCTATACGCATAGAGAAACCCCTACGACTAGTGTGACATGTCATGGGGTGGTAGGCTACATGCCTGACACTCATGTAACATGCAACACCTAACATTGCTCATTTGGCATGCAATAACTTGCCGCTGCCCCAAAATACGCGCCTCTCAGCTTTCCACGTGTCAACAGTTCCGCTACTGCCAACCACTCCCACGACCACCAGGAAGATTTCCCTATATATGGCTGTCAACTAGGGTGAACTAACTATCAAAACTAGGCAGTTTGGGATTCGGAATTATAATTCTTTGACATTAGTTTAAATGTGCAGCGAAAGGGTAATTTGATTTCGGCACCCCCTTGAAGATGATGATGATGATGATGATGATGATAATGATGATGATGATGATGATGATGATTCCATTTCTCCTGGTGCCCTACTGGACTCCAAATATGCCCACGGCTTGACGGTGTCAAGGGGACTTATGAACATCATGAACAAAAAAGGAAGAAAAGAAAGATAGACAAAGAAGAAAAGGATCTGCACGTACCCAGGTGCTCACTGAATGCCTCCCCTGTCCCTGTCCACGGGCAGTTGTTCGGATAGGCGTAGGGGCAGCGCAGCTGAATCCCATTCCACACTCGGTACAGCACCGGGCTGGAGGCCTTCAAAGAGGGCAGGCTCCGGGGGAGAGGCTTACGGTCAAGAGGGCAAGTGGATACGGATGAGGGGGAGGAGGAGTGTTGCCTGGGTATAGGGAGGGGGGGGGGAGGAGTGTTGTTGTGTGGATAAGGATGGCATGGATGTAGGGAGGGGGAGGTGGTAGTGTTGTTGTGTGGATACGGAGGGGGAGGTGGTAGTGTTGTTGTGTGGATAAGGATGGCATGGATGTAAGGAGGGGGGGGTGGTAGTGTTGTTGTGTGGATGACGATGGCACGGCATGGGTGTAGGGAGGGGTTGATGGAAGTGTT